>JAMXBB010000007.1:53835449-54048510 GCA_024138015.1 Lumnitzera littorea | reverse complement strand
CTTTGACCGCCTTGGTTAGTCAGCTCATTCTGAGCACGACCAAGTTTCCTTCATTTTTAGGTCTTAGCCAGCTCAAGGGGCGCTTTGACAGCCTTGCTTATTCAGCTCATTAAGGGCACGACCAAGTTTTCTTCACATTTTTAGGCCTTAGCCAGCTCAATGGGCACTTTGACCGCCTTGGTTAATCAGCTCATTAAGGGTACGACCAAGTTTCCTTCATTTTTAGGTCTTAGCCAGCTCAAGAGGCGCTTTGACCGCCTTGGTTAGTCAGCTCATTAAAGGCATGGCCAAGTTTTCCTTCATTTTTTTGTCTTAGCCATCTCATGGGGCGCCTTGACCGCCTTGGTTAGTCAACTGATTATGGGTACGACCAAGTTTTCTTCATATTTCTAGGCCTTAGCTAGCTCATGGGACACTTTGACCACCTTGGTTAGTTCGCTCATCAGGGCATGACCAAGTTCTCATTATTCTTTTTTGGGATTTTTTCCAACTCACAAAGGCGTTATCCTTCGCTATCCTTCGCTATTCTTCGCTTCAAACTGACCTTCGTCAAGTATCTTAACATTCCTTAGGATAGAGTCGTCCTGAGGCAAAAACGGTGTCTCTTTTGTCTTTGTGGCAAAATTTTGCTCAAACTTTACCACAAAGAGGGGCAACTCTAGACACCTAATTTTTGCTTTTCCATAGTCTTATTTTTTATTTTTATAGAAATGGTCCTAATTCAAAAAAAAAAATTTTAAAAGAAAAATTAATAAAAATAATAAAAATTAACAAATAATGAAAATAAGAAAAAAATAATAATAACTCAGATAAGGAAAAATATTAAAAATTTCATAGATTTTTAGGAAGTAGTTTATATTAGAAATAGTTAGTTTTAGTTTTAGTTTTAGTTTAGTTAAAAATTTTATTTTAGGAAATCAGATAGTTTAAATATAATTTAATGGTAATGAATGTCAAGGTGCAGTCAACGACCTAATGGATGAGCAACGGAGTATTTGGATGGATTTAGTTGGAGGTCACGGGTTCGAGTCTCTGCAAGCACTTATGTCTTTATTTTTCTGTCTTTGCAGAAGCAAGATTTAAAATTAGATTCATATTTAATCAAATCATGTGAATATTAGTTAAATCAGATTTGAATTAAATTTAAATCTAATTTAATTAACGAATCAAATATAATTAGATATGATATGATATGATTTGGTTAGACTATATAAACACTTTACGCAGTCAAAAAAAGGAGAACAGAAATAGAAACTGAAACTAAAACAGGAACAGAAATAGAAACAGAAAAAAAAGCTCCAGTAGGAACTAAAAATACTCCACGCACAGTAGCAAAGTGTGTTCGTCTCCTGTCGCGGCAAATCCATACACAACAGCAGTCTGTCTGTCTCTTATCGTAGTAGAACAGCAGCCACACAGCAGCAGAACAACAGAACTGCAACCACACACAACAACAACAGTGCACTTCCCCCTTTGTCTAGCAATCAGTGACTAGACCGGACATCGATCATCTAGCTTCACGCCACTACAGCACGTTGAGCAACAACCGAGCACAGTAAAAATCCAACATCCACAGTGCACCATCTGCTACAGGACTCTTCACTGCAAAAGCTAACAGCTTTCGTCCCTCTCCTGCAGCACTCACAGTACGTTACAGCACAGCAAACTCTAGGACATGCCGAGTCAACCCAACCCACAGTACAGGCATGAACCACGCTTGAATCTTCGACCAACACGGACGTCGGTGGCAGCCACTATCTTCCCATCCACACCTATAGCAACCCCTTCACCACATAGCCAAATCAGGTTCGGTTGATGAGTTTTTTTTTTTTTAATTTATTTGTTTATTATTTGATTATTATTATTATGGTGTTAAGTCTTTAATGATTTAATACATACATTAGTTTAGGAAATCTTTAAGTTTAGCTTTTATATTAGGTATATTTCCTGACATTATAATTCACTTAAGAGGATAATTGTTAAATAGAAATAGTGTAGATGCATATATATATATATATATATATATACATGCACCTAGGATTCCTTTAGAATTAGTTTCCTTATTTATTTAGAAATTTTCATATAGGAAATTGTTTTTTAGAAAAAAAAAATTTAACAGAAAAGAGATTATAATGTTTTAGGGAGTCTTTTGATCACTTACGAGTTAGGGCCCTTTATTTATTTATTATTTTTTTAAAAAAAAATTAAATTGATAATAACGTAAACTTGGTCGGTTTTCAAAATTAAAATCAATCAATACACTAAAGATTTTTCGAAAAAACTACGATCGTCTGATCCCGACTAGCGGGTACGTAGGCGCCTTCGGGATTACGATAAAATTTATAGAAACTTAGGTTCTTTTTTCTTTTGATTTTATTTATTTATTTATTTTTAAATATTGTGATTAGAAAAATAATCATAATTTTGGTAAATAGATAGTGGTACCTGTTAGGGTTTAATAAGTTAGCCCTCGAATTCGGAACCCTCTAATTCTTCATTTAAAATTAAAATCAAAAACCGGTAGCTAAATCGTAATCAATCCACTCAATTGATTACGGTTTCTTTTTCTTTTCCCAACTTCGTTTGGGTGGCAACTCCAAAAATTATTTTCGATAAAAAATCAGAATTTCTCAATTTCTTTAGTCGAGGATTAATATTAAATGAGTTAGGGTTTAATATTAATCAAGAAATGAGAAATCAATTTTAAATAAAAGAAAACTGAAAAATCAAGCTCGACACTTATAAATAGTTGAGAAGCCGAAATCATCCAAATCATACAAGTCTTCGAACTTCATGCCGAGTAGCTAAAGACCTGTACTTCATAATTTGTTCAAACCATCCATTGGCCTAGTAGCGAGTGACCAACTTATATATGATGGAGATGAATTTTAGCACCCTCATGCCAAGCAATTACCCATCTCTACATTGAACAACAAATCCTGAGCATGCCAAGCTTTCATGTTTCAAGCTTTTGAAAATTTGCTCACATTCGAAATGTCTTGACCTTCCATGGCTGAGCAATCCACATGCCCACTATATGTCAAGACTCCACTTTTCAAGTAGACTATAGCAACTCAAAACAGTATGCAAAGAGAAAAGGAACAACATGACTTCGGCCCTTCAGGTGCTCTTTGCCTCTTCAAGCATACCCACCTCTTTAGGTGCTCCTTGCCTCTTTAGGTACCCTTACCTCCTCAAGCGTATCGGGCCTTTTTAGGTCTTTGCCTCTTCAAGCACTTTTTCCTCCTTAAGCGTATTGGCCTCTTTAGGCCTTTAGCTCTTCAGGCACTCTCACCTCTTCAGGTGTATTGGCCTCTTCAAGTGCTCTCACCTCCTCAGGTGCTTCAGCCTCTTTAAGCCTTTGTCTCTCTAAACGCTCTCACCTCTTCAAGCGCTCTCACCTCCTCAAGCGCTTTAATGTCTTCAAGCCCTCTCGCCTCTTCAAGTGCTTCGACCTCTTCGAGCCTTCACCTTTTTAAGCATACCAATATTTATAGGTGCTCCGGTCACTCCCGCCTTTTGCCTCTTCAAGCTTTTGCTTCTTCAAGCACTCTAGCCTCTTCAGGCCAGGATTGCAAACCTATCTAGAAACCCCATAAAATTAACCTCCTTGAATACTCTCTTTTCCAACTTGGTCACCAAAGAGAGTGAGGGAACAAGTGTTGATAGGCATATTTAGATAATTGTTATGTGAGCTTATATTAGTTGGTCCAATATCTAAGCCCGGTCCAATGACCCAGTCCATGGACAACCTCCATTGATTCACTATAAATACTAAGTAAGACCCCTAGGTAAGGGGCTTCTCTTCTCTATTCTCATTCACATAATCATTCAACATTTTCTCTCCACATGACAAGAAGGTTCACTTAGGCATCGGAGTGGCCGAGCTGAAGCACCCTCTAGTGCCCTTCGAAGCCGTTTTCATGTTTTGCAGGTGTTCACACATCAGGACGAAAATCCTTCACCTCTTCAAGCACTTTCGCCTCCTTAAGTGCTTCGGCCTCTTCAAGCACCTTTACCTCCTCAAGCACTTCGACCTCTTCAAGCGCTTTTGCCTCTTTAAGCATATCGGCCTCTTTAAGCCTTTGCCTCTTCGAGTGCTCTCACCTCCTCAATTGCTTCGACGTCTTCAAGCCCTCTCACCTCTTCAAGCACTTCAACCTCTTCAGGCTTTCACCTTTTTAAGCATACCAATATTTATAGGTACTCCAATCACTCCCACCTTTTGTTTCTTCAAGCCTTTGCTTCTTCAAGCACTTTAGCCTCTTCAAGCCAAGATTGCAAACCTATGTAGAAACCCCATAAAATCAACCTCCCTAAATACTCTCTTTTCCAACTTGGTCACCAAAGAGAGTACGGGGGGGTAAGGCCAATATTGATAACCATTTTTGGATAATTGTTATGCGAGCTTATATTAGTTGGTTCAATATCCAAGCTTAGTCCAATAATTCGATCCATGGACAACTTCTATTGATTCACTATAAATACTAAGCAAGATCCCCAGGTAAGGGGCTTCTCTTCTCCATTCTCATCCATATAATCATTCAACATTTTCTCTCCACATGACAAGAGGGCTAACTTAGGCATTGGAATAGCTGCACTGGAGTACCCTCTAGCACCCCTCGAAGTCGTTTTCATGTTTTGTAAGTGCTTGCACACTAGGACGAAAATCAACTGTCAACAAAACCCAATGCAAATGTCCAAGTGTTTATCCGTTAAACCGTTGGTCTGTGCCTTGTCCATAAGTGTAATTAAATTGTACATATATATCATATCGATTTGGGCTGAATTCAAATCTAAACCTAAGACCGATGACCTGATATCTAAAATTATCTTAAAATTAAAAATCTACCCTATTAAATTGTTATTTTCTAAACTCCCTAAAATCTTCTATTTTTTGAAAATTTTCCAATTTTCTAAATTTTTTAATTTTTATTTTCTAAACTTCTTTTTTTTTTTTAGGTTTCTTTCTAAATTTCCTATTTTTTATATTTTTCCAAATTTCTTATTTTTTATGTTTTTTCTTATTTTTCTAAAATTCTTATTTTTTCTAAATTTTCTTATTTTTTGGGTTTTCTTTAATTTCCTATTTTTTGTGTTTTTCCTAATTTAGGATCTATTGAGGAAAATAAAATAAAATAAAAGGAGAGAAAAATTAGGTGTCTACAATTACTCCTCTTTATAGTAAAGTTTGAATAAAACTTTGCCACAAAGAGAAAAAGATACTATTTTTGCCTCCAAGATGACTTTAAAACAATTAATTAGCTATCCTAAACTCGATCTACTAAAGATTTTGGTGAAGAAATAAAACTTGGTCGTGCCTCTCTAGGCTCACTAACCTAAGTAAGGATGTCTCTAAAGGTCAAGCAACCCTACTTTGGAATTGATTTGGAGAACCTTGTTGTACCTCTCTAGGCTCTCTAACCTAGGCAGAAGCGTCTCTTGGATACTAGCAACCCTATGATGGGATCAATTTAAAGGACCTAGTCATACCTTACTAGGCTCACTAACCTCGAGGGAGAGCATCTCTCAAGGACTAGTAACCTTACGATGAGATCAATCTAAAACCCGGTCATCCCTCACTAGGCTAACTAACCTAAGCGAGAGTGTCTCTTGGGGACTAGGAACCCTATGATGGGATCAATCTAAACAACCCGGTCATGCCACACTAGGCTTACTAACCTAGGTGAGAGTGTCTCTTAAGGACTAACAACCTTATGATGAGATCGATATAAAGGACCTAGTCATGCCTTACTAGGCTTACTAACCTAAGTAGGAGCATCTCTCAAGGACTAGCAACCTTAAACTGGGATTGACCTAAAACCTGGTTGTACCTCACTAGGCTTACTAATCTAGGTAAGAGCGTCTCTCAAGGATTAGCAACCCTACTCTTGGTCTTAATGTTGTGCCTTACCAAAAGGAACCGATGAAGAGAAGTACCCTATGGGCTTGTTTGAGAGAATTTGGAGATAAAAAATGGGCTTGCTAAAAGAATTTGGAAAAGAGACTGAGTAAAGATCACATCTTCTAAGGTTGACTAAACACTTAAATGTAAAAGGCGAATGCCTTATAGGCTGGCTCAAAAAGACTGTTAGGAATAAAAAATGGTCTAAATGCAAGTGCATTATTCAAAAATCAGTGTGCTAACATTGTGTAGAAGTACTTACCTGGTCTTTATTGATAGCACCTAAACTGTTAAAACTTTTTTTTTTTTAAAGCCCCATCAAAATTAACCGGCTCGCGCTTTGATCCTTTATTGTCAACTCGAATGATCTTGATGCAAAATGTTTAAGACTTCGTCGACTCTTTTTAGAGAAATCATGGAAATTAACCCGATATAGAATGCCACCCACTGTTTTTGTCTTTGTGAAAAAAAGCCTTGTTCTCGACTAACAAACATTTACCATAAGGTGATTACTTACTTGGATTTTGCATTTCCCTAAAAAAACAAACAATAAAACTCCCCATAAAGGGGGATCAATTCGTAATAAAGTATTTTAAAGAGTTTTGTCAATTACCAATGTCTTAGATCTCACTTCTCAACTTCACTTGTGTTTTTAGTGTATGGGTTCAATTAAATGGAGTAAAGGGAGTTGGACCTTTCAATGGAGAGGGTGTATATTCCAATGACAACAATGGCTAGGGATACCAACTTTGCTTGTAAATAAAGAAAATTAGACTACAATGATATTCAAAATGATTGGAATTTTTGTGTTTTGAAGAAAAATTTCCACTGACTTCTCATAGATAGCACAACTTTACAACATCAGCATTTATAGAGTTTCTTAATGCTAGACTATCCATTTGAAACAAAATTAAAACCCCTCCTAATAGTACTCCATGACATAAGGGCCTCCATAATTGGGAGCAAACTTCCCTCTAGAGTCTTATGCATTAAGGAGAGCCCTTCTCAATACCATATCTCCCTCTTTGAAGTTCTAAGGTCGTACCCTTTTATTGAAGGCTCGAGCCATTCTTTGTTGATAACATTAATTATGACACCAGGCTATCAATCTCCTCTCGTCAATCAGATTTAGCTGCTCGATGCGTTTCTTTACCCAATCGACTTCATCCAACTGAGTTTCTGATAGCACCCTAAGTGAGGGGATCTCAACCTCTACTAGTAACACAACTTTAATGCTGTATACCAAAAAGTACGATGTTGCCCCAATCGACGTTCTGATGGAAGTGCAATAGGCTATGAGTGCAAATGGTAACTCCTCATGCCAGTCCTTATATGTAACAGCCATTTTTCAATTATTCTTTTGAGTTTTTTGTTAGCTACTTCAACAGCTCCATTCATTTGGGGTCGATAAGGAGTAGATTTCCTATGAATGATTTGGAACTGTTAGCACAATTCTAACATAAGCTTGTTATTAAGATTGGTGCCATTGTCAGTGATGATAGTTTTTAGAGTCCCATATCGGGCCAAGATATCTCTCTTGATGAACTCAACTACGACCCCTTTAGTAACGCTCGAGTAAGACAAGGCCTCAACCCATTTGCTAAAGTAGTCAATGGTGACTAGTATGAAGTGATGCCTATTAGATGCTTTTGGAGTGATCGGGCCATGATATCTATGCCCCACATTGAGAAAGGCCACAATGTTGAGAGTACGTATAATTCTTGAGATGAGGCATTTATCTTATTTATATAAACTTAGCATAAGTGATAATGCCTAACATGTTTGATGCAATCACTTTCCATTATTGACCAATAATACCCTAGCCTCATAATTTTCTTAACTAACATGTAACCATTCATGTGAGGGTCATATACTTCTTCATGTACTTCTCTCATTAACTTCTCGACTTCCTTGTCATCCACATACCTTAAGAGTGTACCATTAAAAGAGCATCAGTATAAAGTGGACTTGCTTATTAAGAATTGAGTGGCCAATCTTCTGATCATCCTTCTATCCTTTTTCTCAACCTTCTTAGGGTATATGCCTTGTTGTAGGAATGTTTTCACATCATGGTACTACGGCTTTTGATCATTCTTACACTTAATTGTTAGACAAAAGGCAAGCTAGTCCTCAATTTCAATAGTAATGGGCTAAATCTTGACTCCGCTAGATATCTGGATCATAGATGCTAGAGTGGCTAAGGCATCAGCAAATTGATTCTAAGTTCTTGGTACGTGATTGAAAGTGATTTCTTTGAATTTCCTTGACAATTCAATTAAATGCTGGTGATAAGGTACCAGTTTAGAATCTTTAGTCTTGTACTCTCCCCAGGCTTGGCCAATAATGAGTAAAGAGTCCCCATACACTTCTAATTCTTGAATGTCTTTATCTAGGGTCATTTTGAGTCCCATGATGCATGCTTCATATTCAACAATATTATTAGTGTATGGGAAAATGAGCCTTATAGCCACATGGTATTGAGTACCTTTTGGGGATATTAGTATTGCCCTAATTCCATACCTAGATACGCTGGCTGCCCCATCGGAGAACATCTTCCATTTCAATGGCTCATCATCTTCTCCTTTATCAAAGCTTCCCTCAACTGCTAAGACATCCTCATCAGGGAAATTAACTTATACCTCTTGGGGAGCGCTATCAAAGGGATTTTCTGCTAATTAATCTACTAAAGCTTGCCCTTTGACTGAATTCCAGTTCACGTACGTAATGTCAAACTCTGATAATAACATTTGCCATTTTGAGATTCTAACAATTAAGGCTAGTTTGTTTGCCAAGTACTTCAGGGGATTATACTGAGTTAGTAATTCAATATAGTAATAAAATGTGTATTGTCTAAGCCAATGCATTACCCAGACCAAAGCACAGTAGGTTCTTTCAATTTTTGAATATTTTTGTTCCCCTTCAGTAAATTACTTGCTCAAGTAGTATACAACCCGTTCTTTTCCTTCTTCATCTTTATGACTAAGCATGTACCCCATGGACTCTAGTAATATTGTTAGGTATAGGAATAATGGCTTCCCAGGTTTTGGAGCTACTAGAATTGGAGGGTTCATGAGGTATTCTTTGATCATTCTAAACGCTTGCTTGTACTCTTCATCCTAATTGATCTTGGCATTCTTTTTCAACAATTTAAACAAGGGACGGCACTTATCCGTGAGTTGAGATATGAATCGGGCTATATAGTTTAAGCAACCTAACAAGCCTCTGATTTCTTTAAGTGTAAGTAGCGAGGGCAAGTCAACTATTACTTTGACTTTATTAGGGTACACTTTGATGCCCCTTTGGCTGATGATAAAACCCAATAATTTCCCTGAATTCACTCCAATGGTATACTTCTCTAGGTTTAGCTTCAACTGGAATTTTCTCAACTTATCAAACAATCTCCTCACATTATCCACATAATTTTGTTTTTCCTTGGACTTTGCAATCATATCATCAACATATACTTCAACTTCTTTGTGCATCATGTCATGAAAGATTGCTACCACGGCCCTTTGATAAGTTGCCCTAGCATTTTTAAGTCCAAAAGGCATTACTTTATGGCAAAATGTGCCCTAAGTTGTGATAAATGTTGTCTTGGCTTTATCTTCTTCAGACATTCGAATTTGATTATTCCTAGAGAATCTATCCATGCAAGAGAAAAGATGGTTTCCAGTTGTGTTATCGACCAAGTCATCGATATGGGGCAAGGGAAAATTATCTTTAAAGGTTGCTTGATTAAGGTCTCGAAAGTCCACGCACACTCTAACTTTTCTATTCCTCTTCATTACGTACACAATGTTAGCTACCCACTCAAGATAATCAGATACCTTGATAAAATCATTCTCTAGTAATTTTCTAACTTCTTCTTTGATCTTTAACAAAATATCTAGTCGAAACCTTCTTATCTTCTATTTCTTAGGTTTAATACCCTCTTGTATGGGTAAATAATGGACCATGACTGACGGATCTAATCCGAGCATGTCGTCATAAGACCATGCGAATACATCTTGGTATTCAAATAGTATTATCGTCATTTATGCCTTTTGGTCTTTTGTCAAATTTCCCCCAATCTTCAATACCTTAGGGTTATCATCAGTCCCAATATTAATTATCTCGGTCTACTTATTTCATGTTTTTGCTAGCTTTCTTGCGTTTCATTATGATTGTTGACATCACTCCCGATGACTAACCTAGTAGGGTCGGAGGTGATATTAATACTTTCATTACCTATTTGCACGAGACATCCATAGCCTTTATTCGGAGCATTGGATTTAGGAAAAAGAAAAGTATGTAAAAAAAAGGGTGTAAGTAAGGAATGAAGAAAAAAGAGACTAATTTTTATTTAGAGGAATCTTCTTTCGAGTACAATTATTTGTAGAACAAAGGTAATTTATTACAAAACTCTATAAAATACTGAACCGTAATTCATCCTTTACCTTAGGGAAGACTTATTGCTATGCATAGGGATGGAAAACCAATTATTCAAGTGCTGGGACATGTTAAATGGGCCAACCACTTTATTTCTATTGGAGGTATCCCCTTTGGCAAGCACTAAATTCCAAATGAAAGTTTCTAACAATGGAGGGAAGGTCATCAAAGCATAATACAACTTGTTACCTTTTCTACCCCTAACTTGCATTCTTTGCAACTCCTCCATCGAGGTTAGAATTTATCTTAGCCCATAGGTTCCAAACTAGCCTTCTTTGATTAGCCTTTCTAGCACAACCTTCTTTTTCAAGTCTTCGCTTGGATCATAGATTCTACTAGAGTAGGTAATCCCCCCTACAAGTGAGCTTGACTACCCCTGGTTTACTGCTTGGTAGTTAAGAGGGGTGGTTTTATAATTTTCGGGGGTCAAAAGCACATGGAAGGTGTACCATTTAGTTTGTGGAATTTGCTTCTCTTTTTATCCATAGAATCTATAAACCTTGGGCTCTCGGTTGGAACTGATCATGTTGATGGTAGGCTTTGAGTTGTCAAATATCATATTGATGATAGACCTATCGTTTGGCAGGGGGTTGTTGTTAACATTTGGAGTAGGAGCCTCTATAAAATCCAATTGTACCATGCCTTCATCAATGAAGTCTTAAATTTATTCTTTAACCTCCAGCACAAGTTGGTTAAATGACCTACTTGGCCTAGATGATACTAACATCTTACATTGGGATTAAAAAATCTTAGCCTGTACCTTTTACTGGGAGCCTCTGAATGGAGCAATTATCTCTTCTTAATTTTTCAAGCACCTGACTGAGTAGAACAGGTATTTTGGTGAACTACCTTATGGCCTTACTAACCTATAGTTGGCTTTTGTACTGTTGTTAAGTTGGTAGAAGATTTGCCTTGAAAGAGACCCAAGCATTAGGCCTAGTGTTCGAATTAACCATTCTAACAGTAACTTCTCTAGGCTTGTTGGTGGTAGGTTTGGCGGAGGGTAGTCTTCTATCTGACGTCTCTTGTAGCTTATTGAAGGAGACAAGGCTTGTACGATTAAGTGAGCCAAGTAAGGTCTCTCAAGAATGTTGATAAAAGTTGTAGTTCGCTCTTCTTCAGTCTACTCTTTTTTAGTCATGGGGGTAGATACCCTTATAGCTAGGGACCTCTACCTTTAGGCATAGTCTTTAAAAGATTCATTGTGCCTTTTCCTTAGAGTAACCAAATCCATCATGGTTAACGCCACTTCAACGTTGAATCTATATTTCTCATAGAATGCTCTGGCTAACTTTTCTCATGTGTTCACCTGATTCAAATCTAATTGAGCGTACTAGGTTAAAGTAAGGCTAGTTAAGCTATCCTAAAAAGTTTAGACCATGAACCGATCATATTGCACATACTTGCCCATCTTGCGTACATACAACTGGGAGTATAACATAGGGTGGCCAATCCTGTTGTATTTTTCAAAGTCAAGTACTTTGAACTTTTCTAGGAAGCCTCCATAATCATAGGCAGAGAAGTCTATTATACTAACCTACTTAAACCCATCATATCCCTTGAACATTTTCATTTTTTTCAATAATTTGCTACGCTAGTCGCTTCTTAAGCTCTTTTAATCTGTCCTAATCAACTTCAGGCTTTGAATTAACTGAAAACAAGTAAGTATTCAGCTCGAAGGTGAGGTTGACCTTTGGAAAGACCCCTTCAATTTGAAAGGATTCACAGGCCTAATTGACCTTAGGGTAGGCTTCTTCTGCTTCGAGGGCTGGGGCCTTAGTATTCTTTCCATATCAGGCTGTAGAACTTTCTTCGTTTGATGGAGTCGTGGAATTGAGCAAGGCAATGCTGTCAACAAGAAAGCTTAGTTGGTCTGAAATTTTCCCCGCTGTTCACTCCAAAGATTGGAACCTCAACTTAGTGGGATGAATAACCTCAGGGGTGGCATTGCCGTTGTTGGTGTTAGTGCTGTTGTTTCCTTGGTTAGCCATTCTAGTTTGAGAATGGATTTTGATAGGGCTTCTCTAGAAGGTTTGACATTTGGGAGCTATCTTGGTGACCAAGTTAAGATCACTTTTCAATGAGTCAGCACACAAATATTTTTAAAAGAGACAAATGAGAAACTAAGAAATGCATGGCACACGAGTGTAGAAAGACAAAGTTGACTAATAACTAGCAAGATGGTAATTTTATTATTTTTTGTAGCTTTTGGAGTTTCCTTTTACATTATTTGAAAAAGAAAATACATTCAAGAAGATTATTCCTATCCCTAAATGTTCTTCTGGCATTTGATAGGCGTTCCCCTTTTCTACTTACTAGACCGTACTGGTGCTCCCTTCCTTTTTCCTAAGTTAGGCTCTTCCATTTCTTCAAATTCTTTAAGCCTCTTTTGGGTCATCCTCAATTGATGTTCCATGGCCCTAGAATGTTGTTTTGATTCCTAAAAGAAACCTTCCCACATGTCTCACTCTTCATAGATTATTTCTACTCGAGCTTGTACTTGGTCCATGTAGGTCTTGACTTTAAGATCCGGTTCAGCTGTTGTGTGTTGGATGACCTTTGGTGCTCAATACTAGATCTCCCCTACCTTATGGAGCTTATCATACAAATATTCTTTAGTAACTCGGTGCTTGTCCACTTCTCTTAGCCATTCTCCTAACTCGATGTTTGGGCTGACAGTCTTTGTTTCCTACAATTGTTTGATTGCTTTAAGTTTAGACATCTTCTGTAGCAGTGGAATCTGAAGGTCCTGATAATCTAGGTCATGATATCCAACGAAGGTCTATAGACTATATCTTGGATACCTTTAAATTGTCTAATCATGTTGTTGATAATAGCCTATGCATAATTTCATCCCGATTAGGGGTGTTGCTTGATAATTTTTGCAAACTAGGATTACGCTTTTGAAGTTACTCCATCTTGCTATCCATAGGATATCAGCGACTTGGAAATTTCTCAACACTTCTACCCAGGAGTTTGTGGATTTTCCTTTTAGGAGATGGACCTTATCAACAAATGAATCAATCAAATCAATGTTATGAGCAAACTCTCCTCGGATTAGGTCAAGCCCATAACATTTCATGTGGCTCACGAACCATACTATTAGTAATGCCATGCTAGTCTTTAGTGTGCCATCATTCTTTTCTTTCAAAATATTAAGGCTTCTTATCTACTCTACGAAGAAGGCCGAGACATATGATTTGCCTTCAAGAAATCGGCTCACTAACTCAATGACCCTAAAATGTATGAGGAACTTTCCATTAAGAAATAGGATGGTCTCGAATGCAGCCAAGATAAAGGCTTTTATTCTGTTTTGTCCCTAAGCTTTGAGATTACCACAAAAGATGCCCTGTTGGTTGGATTTAGGCTCAATGATGAAGCAAGCTTTTAAGTCTTCCAATTTGATGTAGTTACCGTTACAACTTCCAAGGGCTTTGTTCACTTCCATTTTTCTAATACCCAAGAATCTTGGAAAGCCATTGACAGGATCCGTTTCCAAATTTAGGGTATATATGTTTTCTAAAGAAGGAGCTTACAGTAATTGGGTGTATCCTTCAAGTGTTGAGCTAATCAAGTGGGGCCTAACTCGAAAAGCCACTTCTTCAATTTCCCAAAAGTTGGTCAAAGCCTTAATCAAATGAATCTCTATTTTTACTTTAGGAAGTGGTAGAATAGGCCTGATCTTACTGACGATAGTCTCTTGTTCCCTTAGATTGAAGTGTCGTAACCATCAATTCAAGATGGGTTTGGGGCAGATGGGCTTGCCTATAAATTTTTCCTTGAAGTAGATGAAGTTGGATGATAAACAGGCCATTTATGAATTACAAAAGAGAAATATGTTACTAGATTGTCCAATTATTATTTACAATGGAAAAACCTATTTACAACAATTCTATATTTACGATACATGAAAATTACAAGGGAAATCAAGGAAACTCCAAGCCAATTTATATTTTTTATTTCCATCTTGCTTGATTATTTGTAAATTCTGGATGTCGTGAATGCACAAAGGGTAGGTAATGCCATGCTGGTCTTTAATTTTCTATGTGTGTGTCGTTGTAGATGTTAGTTTAGGCATTGGATTAGTAATCTGAGGTTGAAGATGTTATGGTCGTATGTTGTTGCTATGCTTCACTGTAATAGTGTAGATGCTAACCTACTAGAGTTGTAGGAGAAAGGATGGTGGTCAAAGTTTTGTACTGTCGCACAAGTGAGAGAGAGTGATGGTTAGAGTGTGCGGTTGGGAGTGGAGTTTAAGTATAAGCTTGGTGTTAAGGTGTTACTGTAGCAGTTTGTAGCTATGTGTGGACTTAAACAGTAATGTGAACTGGTCAATGAAGTGTGTTCTATGCATGGGTGATGAAGACTAGTGTAAATGATTGTATATGTGTTTAAGAGTAATGTATGTTGAGCAGAGTGTAGTGGAGTGAACTGTAAATGCTTGTGTGCTTAGACAGTGGACAAACCGATGTTCTTTTCTACTCTTAGTTCCCCTTCTTTCTATAAATTTCCTAATCAAAATCTTACTTGAATCTAAAAATCTGCCATAGATAAACTTAAATTTCTTGATCTACAAAATCCCCATCCAATAAATATTCACCCAAATCTTCACAAGATTCATGCCTTTTGTTAATGATTTGCTCAAGATTCACCCCAATCCAAAAAATGACAAAGATTTGACAAAATTCAAATAAGATTTAAGCTCACCGAGTGTTTCTTCCTAGTTAGGCTCAAGTTCAACCCATTGAAGGAGGAAATCACGTGCCCCATACATGATCTGACTTGGAGTAAAAAAATTTGCACTCTTGCAAGTGCTTAGACTAAAACTTGTGACCTTTTGCTCATAGTACATACTCCTTGCTAGCTTAACTGAGCTCTTTTCCTATTGTACGATGCAACTCAACTATACTTAAAACTCTAAATCTTAGCCCAACTTTACATTAGACTTTCACCATCAAGCTTAAATTGACCCAAACCAATTTAAAAGTGGTCCTAGTCCTTTTTATATAGCCCAATATATTTAATAGCTGCTTTTAAAAAATATAAAGTCTTATTTTAATTAATCCCACTAAAATATCTTTTAAATTGGACAAAAAATTCCTTTAAATATTTTACTGGAATATCTTTATAGTGAAGCCCAATAAAAATTAAAAACTCTAAATTTATTAAATTACATAACTATTATTTGACCTAACTATAAACAAAAGACTAACTTGACTTGACACTTGTGACACTTTGTATTTTTTGTTTTCTTTCAATTTTCGTTTTCTTTTTTTATTCAATTTATTTATTTATTTTTTAACCTAGATCAAAAGTAAAAAAAAAAAAAAAAAGAAAATTGAAATTAAAATAAGGGTGGCAAAAACAAGGTGTTTACAGCTACTTAAGCCGATATGGATTTAAAAATGGACAAAAAACTTTTCACAAGCCTTCACTTTCTCCCTCTTCTTTTTTCTTTTGTCTTCTTTCTTTTCTTGAAAATTTACTATTGGGTATAAATTCTTATTTAAGAAGCAAGTGCTATTGCCATTCTCTTCTTTGATAAACTTGTAGGGCATCTCAATGCCTCTAACGGGGCTTTGTGATTTTAAATATTTCTTTTCTAAAAAAAGGTAACTCATGACTAATCTAATCAAAGAGGGCTTCCTTATGAACTCTCTATCCAAATTGCACTCTCAACTACAGTTCTAACAATTATAGTCCATTTTGCAACTGATATGCCTTAATCAATCCATTAGGTCTTTTTCAGTCAAATATTATGAATTTAGGCTTTTTGTTAAAAGGCTTCAAAAGGACTAATAAGAAGCTCTATTTTGAAATAAACACTTTTATTCAACTCATGTGCACAAGTCAATAACCTTTTGGAAAAAGCTAAAAGTGTGCTTACCCCAGTTTCAAAAATAATTTTTATTAAGGATAAATTATTCTTGTGATTAGAAAAGCTTTATTAAGTAAGGGTGGTATTGTGGGTGGAAAGGCCTTGTGTTTGTGATTAAAAATGTGTAAAGCAGCTTTTTGTTTTGTGATTTAGGATGGATTCGTAAGGTTTATGTTTTTAGGCTAAGCATGAGATCTAGGGCTTTATACCTTTTAAGCCTTCTTTAGTTAGGCTTTTCTCTTACATACAAGAGTCAATTTTCAAACCCTTCTCCTTTTTTCTTTTCTTTCTTTATTTTTTCCCCCATTATTTCCTTATTTATTACTTTGCTCCATTATTTATTGCTCTTCTTTCTTTCCTTTAGCCTAGAAAGTGATTATCTATTGCTAAGTCTTTAAAGCCCTAAATCCATGGATTCCAAGCGTATGGGCTTAGATGAGGTATGCATAGGCATAAAGTGTTTGAAAAGGAGTTGGCTCTTCTTCATTTCAAAGAAAAAATAACTTATCAGAAATAAAAATTATTCTTAAATTGATGTCACTAAAGTAAACATAAACCAGTTTTTATCATTTTCTCCTAATCAATGACCCTAACCTCTTAATTGCCCCAGTATGGGTGTTTAGGGTTTGAAAACAAATACTTAACTTCATTTTTATCCACATATCAAATTCAAAATTGACCTTCTTTAAGGAATGAGTCCAAAGTATCTTTCCCACAATGTCACTCAACTGTCAAAGTGTTTTCAAGGTTAGTTTATAGGATATAGCTTGCCTCTTTTCATCTTAAACTTTTTAAAAGTGAGTTACCAATTTCTTAAAGAGAAATCAATGTTTATTTTCCCCTAGATGAAGATTAACTTAGCCCCTCAGCTTCTTAAAATATGCCCCGATTTGATACTTTTCATTTGATCTAAGTTCGAAACTTGGGTTATATTTGACTTCATGTTTTGACTTGGTTCATGGTTGCTTTGATGGGCCGAGGATTGTATTTGGCTAAGCTACCTTAACAAGCCTTAGATTGTGTTTGACTCGGCTACCTTGATGGGTCAGGGACTATGTTTGATTCAGCTAACTTAACAGGCCTTGGATTATGTTTGACTTGGCTACCTTGATAGCTCATGGTTTTGTCTTAATAGGCCAAATGGCTTTTGGTTGGATGCTTTAGTCGGCCGAAAGGCTTGTGTTTAGCTTGGTTCCCTTAATGGACCAATAAGTTAATGATTAGGTCAACTACCCTAACGGGCCGAGGGGTTTTATTTGGGTTAGCCTATAAGAATTTGTAATTGTTAAGGAATTTCTTATTTTTTTTCTATTTTTTTATTTATTATTTTTTTTTCACCTTTTTTGTGAGAGAGATAAATAAAGCTTTATTTTATAGAAATCAAGAAATCTAATTACAAATAAGGATGGTAACTTTTTAGGATTTTATTTACATTTCGCTGAGGGGGAGAAAAAAAATGATTAGATGAATGACTATTGAAGCATCTATTTGCAAAAGGGAATCCTAAAGAATGAAGAATGATAAACTGAAGAAAACCTTTTTTTATTTTGAAAAATAAAAGTACAAAAAACCAAGGAAGAGAACCTAACATTTATTCTTGAAACTTAACATTTATTCTATGCCTCCTAGCTATAAACTAAAAAAAACCCTAAGCTAAGTCTCACATACAAGTTCTAAAGTCTTCCAACATTTCATGGGTTTCCCCAATGACTTGTCTAAGAAGGGGTTTTAAGGCATGATTGTGAACTTCATAACATTGAAGCTTTTCCTTCAAGTAAGCAATTTCAACCTCTAGCAACTGTTTACAAATCCTAAGGGGGTCATATAGCCTATCAATTCCCTAATTATTTGCTTAGTTATCTGTCATTTTATGCCTAAACTTTTCATAAACAAAAATCAATTATTAATAAAAGAATATATGTAGAAACATGCATTAGAACCATTTGAGTTAGTACATTACTCTTTAAGTTGCAACCTTACTATTTGATTTAATGTTTAACTTTTAAAAAACTAATTATATTTCTAAAACTTTCCAATATTAATAAGGTTGCAATTCTTTAGAACAATGCATTAACTCAAGGTTTTAAGGAGGTATATGCAATTAAGGTAAATTCTAAAGGTTCTTAAGCTTTATAATCTCACTTGTTTTTAGAAAACATCTTCATTAGTCACATTACAGCTTAAATGGGGTAGCTTAATCAACCCCAAGTGGTTGTTACACCACTATACCCAGAGCCTATACAATGGCTTCCCTCCGAAGGTCCTAGGATAGCCTAGGTCTGACCGCATCTACCCTGCATCTTTGATAGAAGAAATGACCCCCCATATCTCGATGTATGTTGTATGCAAAATAAATACAATAATTAAAACAAAGTATATATATAGTGTAAACAATAAATAAATAACAAGGGTATTTTGAAAGGCAAATTTAATTTCGAAAAGTTTTAAGTAGCTAGCCCTCTTAATGTCCTTAGTGGAGTTGGTATTATGTCAAACCTGATTTTTTCTTAGTTTTTATTATTTTCCTTAACCTGATTAAAATTAAACTCTAACTCATTTAATACCAACCCTCGACTAGGAGTTAAGAAAAACTTGGCTTTTATTTTGAAAATTGTTTAGAGTCGCAACCCAATTGAAGTCAAGAAAAAGAGTTAAGATATAACAAATTGAGTAGATTGATTATAACTTAGCTACTAGTCTTTCAATAAAACTAATTTTTATTTTAAACGATTTTAAAAACCAAATTTTTAACTCCGTAAGCTAAGTTTTTAAAATCCCTAATGGGCACCATTATTAACTTTGTGAATTTAGATTCACTTTTCAAAATTAGCCTTTTTAAACCGAAATTTAATCACTCGTAAATGAATTAAATTAGACTTGTTCTACAAAATTGGATAATTCAAGCTATCATTTATGGAAAATAGAAAACTAAGTTTTTATAAATTTTACGTCGCTTCAAAGATATCTACGTACCCGCTATTCAGAATCAAATATATGTAGTTCTTTTATAAAACTTTAGTTTCTTGGATTCATTTTAATTTTTAAAAAACGCCGAGTTTGCGTTTTAATTCAATTTAGGTTTATTTTAGGAAAATTCTAAAGAGTCTTAACTTGTTTTATTTTCATTTTTGAAAATTTCTAAAAGGCCTTAATTTTGAAAAGGTCAATTTTATTTTAATTTTTATTGAAAAATGGCTTTCTAAGTGATAAAATCCATTTATTTACTAATTTATTTATTTATTTTATTTTCTTAGTATTAATTTCTCTCTAAAACATAAAAATAAAACTAAACTTTTTCTTTCTCTTTTTTTGTTTCTTTCTTTTCTTTCCATTTTTTCCTTTTCTTTTCTTTTTCATATTTTCTTTTTTTTTTTTTTGTTACAATTACATTAAAGGTAAATAAATAATTTATAAAAAAAAAAGAGAATTGGAATAGCAAACAAATCAAAACAACCAAATTTTAAATGGAGAAAGCCTTAAACTAAATCAACATGGCATAGGTTGGGAGCAACGAATTCAAGTCAAAACAAGTCGAACTCGGGTCAAGCTCTAATAGTTCGCAGGTCATAGAAGAGGAAGTAGGAGGTCGTCGAGGGATACTCCTTAGAGGTGCTTTCAAGTCGATTTTTAAGTAGGGAGAAGGGTTTTCATGTATATTTGATTGGGTTTAATAGATCTAGGAAAGGCACTGTAGAATATCGTAGTGGCTTTAGGTAGTTAATGGAGAGTGGTGGCGATGGTGATTAGTTGTGTCCTTGATGGTGATGGCTAGGGTTTGAAGTAAGGTATATCTTGAGGTTCTTAACCACCACGAACACAACCGTAGTGGTGGCTTACATTGATTCGTAATGGTGAGAGAGGGAACGAATGGGTGGCCATGGTCGGGTTAAGGTTTTCACTAGGTACAAGGTGTGTCTTTTGGGTTTCGTCCATTGTAGGCCATGGCTCACGATGGGTGTGAGGTCGTAGCCATGGCTACTTGCTATACGTGTTTTATTTCTGTGTATATCATATGTAGTGGAGCACTATGACAATAAGGATACTCGATGTTAGGTTCGATTCTTAATGTAGTTATGGATGGGAGAGGCATTGGTTAATGTTAGCGTAAAGGAGGTGATCAGATGGAGTAATTATAAGGCTTGGCATTTTTCGGGGGTTTGTTATGTAGCTGTGATAAGTGGAGATCATGGACAGCAACATTGCTGCACTTAAGCGATGACAATAGTAGGAGAGTGGTTCGGTATGTATGTATGTGTATGTGTATGTGTGTGTATGTGTGTGTTTTGCTAATCGTAAATGAGGGTTCAACTACTACGTAGAGTTGAAAGTGGATGGAGTAGCTACTGTTATTAGATTACCGTATGGACTAGTTCGGAGTGGACAATGGTGAGGGTTACGTGTGGGCTTCATTGTAGCTGTGGAGTTTTGCTCCTACGTAGGCAGTGTGCTACTATAGCGTAGTGCATGTTGAAGGGGAATGATGTTGTTATAAAGGCCATAGGTCTAATGTTTGGAGGAGAGAGAGAGTAGCCTGTTAGTATGGTGTTGTGCTCTATTGTATAATGCGTAGTAGGTTGTTGTTAGGGCGTAAATTGAGAGGGGGTCGCATGTTTGTAGAGCTATTACTGTGGTTTAAGATTTGGGTTAGTGGATGGAGATTAGGCATAACACTTGCGACATGTGTTGTACGTAAGTTGTGGCGAAGGAGAGAGGTTTAGGAGTAGGTTGTCAATCGTAAGTGTTGGGTCAGTTTTCTGCATGTATGATGTCTTTTTGAATTAGCAAAATTGAAAATTGAATTAAATGCCCACTCCTAATTTTCCCTTTTTTCCCAATTTTTCATTGCTAATTCAATGCTCTAAATGCTTGTATTTAGATGTGTTTTTTACCCCAATCCGAAATATTCTATGTCTACTTCATGATTTGACCATTAAATTGGTGAAATCAGGGAGAAAGATTGATGAAAAATGGCCATAAAGTGACCATTCTAGGTTAGAATTGTGTTTGGAAAAGGAGGGAATTGGGAGAAAGAGAGGGAGAGGGAAAGGGAAAGGGAAAGAAAGAAAGGGGAAAAAAAAAAGTTGACGTAGCGCCATGTCAACCGTATGACCCAATAAGTGCTTACCAAGTGTTGTAGTAGACATATGCTCGAATCAAATTACAATACGTAGCAATTGAGGGGAATAAAAAATAAATAAAAGGCTTGTTATACCTTTTGTGAGAATCAAACCTAAGACCTTCATGCTTTACCCAATGCAAGTTAAAGTATAGTACCAATAAGTCATTATGCCTTGTCTATATATGCAATTAAATTGCATATATGGACTTAGTTAACCTAAGCTAAATTTAATCTTAGCCCAAGTCCAATATCTCCTTTGTTGCTTTTATTATTTAAATCCTAAAAGAAAAAAAAACTGAGACTAAATTAAAATTTCTATTCTATTTAAACTATCTAAAAAAAATTTTTAAATTTTTTTTATTATTTTCTTCTTCTTCTTCTTCTTCTTCTTTTAATTTTCTATTTTTTGTATTTTTTCTAAATTTTCTATATTTTTCTAAATTTTTATTTTATTTTTTGTGCTCTTTCCTAACTTCAGACCATTTTTCCTATTCTAAAAAAAAATTTTTAAAACAAAAAGGAGCAAAAATGGAGTGTTTTCAAGAGGCTAAATAGTTGTTGATTAGTGAAGGATATGACCTGTATAGGGGTCATTATGCCCAAGAGACTACCTTTGTTACTTGTAGTAAGGTAAAGGCTAAAGTGATAGATATAACTTGTGTAAAGGTTGGTACAGCCTGAAGAGGCTACCTTCATTACCTATAAATGAGGTAAAGGTTAAAGTGTTTGCTGAGAAGTGAATAGATGACTTATGGAAAGGTAGGTATGGACTAAGGAGGTTGCCTTTGTTACCTGTAATAAGACAGAGGCTAAAGTGTCTACTAAAAAGTGAGTAATAGACTTGTGAAAAAAATCGATATGGCTTGAGATCATCACTTCTATTTTATAAGTCTTCGAAAGCTCTATTAGTGTGTCATATCCTCTGGAGCTACTTGTAGGTTTTTACTTATCGTTTCATTCTTCATTTTACCCTTTCGCACTTTTCCCCATTAATCATTTTTTATCTTTCTACAAGCTCGGACCCATCCAGTGGTTGGCCTTATCTGTTCTTGGTCACGGTTCACAACATCTTGATATCAGAACAGAGGTTTTATGTGAACTGTAGGAGTTCTTCTTAAAGTTCTGTTATACTCTATTTTACGTATGTGAAATAAAGCATGTTACTGTATTCAATTGACTACTGTGTTATTAACTGTTAATTTCCTAAAGTATTTGTTTGAGCTTAGAATCTATAAGGGAAAAAAAATAACAAACTCAAGTATGAATGTTGGTACTGGTGATGGTAGTAGAGTTATCCACCATCGACAACAATCTTAGGGAACTCCCAAAAGCACTGACGAGAGGCTTGATGAGATAACTAACTTCTTAGTAGATCTGACCTGAGCTGTTCATGCAGTGTCTTGCTAACCCACTGAAGCCATGCAAAACACGCCATAGGATGCTTAACTTGTTAGAGGTCAAAACCCAGCTCGACCCATTCGAGGTAGAGGAGTTGGCGGACGAGTAATGCAAGGGATAAACTTAAGAGAGCTTGATGAAGAGAAAGAGGAGTATTTTGAAGAGGAGCATATACAAATCCCTAGAGCATCTAACTATGTGAAGCTTCGAACTCCGAGTTTCAATGGATTTAGGAATACTAATGAATATTTAGAGTAAGAAGAGAAGGTGGAGCGTATGTTTGATTATAATCAGTACGAAGATTATGAGAAAATGAGAACTGCTACTGTTGAGTTCTCCGGATATGCCGCCATGTAGCGGAAGAATTTTCAAGCCATGAAGAGAAGAAAGGGATATCGAGAGATTAACACTTGGCTCGAGATGAAGAGAGTGCTTAAAAACAAATTCGTGCCAGAAACATTCCTTCAAGATACTTTCACTTGGCTCCAAGAGCTAAGACAAGGAGGTCAAACTGTTGATAAGTATGTTCAAGAATTTCAAATGCTTATGATAAATTGCAAAGTAGAGGAACCACCAGCTAAAACAGTCTCAAGGTTCGTTATTGGGTTGAGAGGAGACATTCGAGATGTTGTGGAGCTCCAACAATTTGATATAATGGATGAAGCTATTAGGACTGCTTAGCACGTAGAGAGGCAAAGAAGGAGCTAAGTACCTGTAAGGATGCCGACTAGCTAACCTGGATAAGTAAGTCATCGAGCTCAATCAAGTACAAAGCCGAGTAGAAAAACCAACCTAATGGTGAAGTGCCAACTCGAACGTATGAGAAGGGGAAATGGTTTGACAGGAAGACCAACTAGATCAAGTGCTTCAAGTGCCAAGGGTTCGGACACATGGTTGCTCAGTGCCTAAATCGATGGACGATGGTCATCAAGGGAGAGATCTCAAAGCTCGAAGTAGAGAGTACGGATGAGGAACCCGAGAAGGAGGAGGTTCCTACTAAGAAAGATTTATTGAGGAGGACTTAAATCAGTTACTCTGACCAAATTCTCTACAACGTATTGCCCATATGAGCTTCCTACATGTTACTAGGTAGAACATGGTTGTTTGATAGGAGAGTTATACATGATGGCTATAAGAACACGTATATGTTCGAGAAGGATGATCAAAAGATCACACTGAATCCAATGTTGCCAAGAGAAGTTAATAAGTTGCAAACGAAACTTGCTTATAGATCGAAGAAGGCTCTGATGGTGAGTAAAGCCAAGCTCCAAAAGGCCATCAATGCTAATGAGCCGACCCTCATGTTGGTCAGGTGACTACTAGAAATGAAGAAGTGGGGTGAGTTACCCTAATAGGTCAAGGAGTTGTTAAGTGAATATGTCGACTTGTTCCCAAAACAGTTACCTGAGAGGTTGCCCCCAACTCAAGGCATAGAGCACTATATTGACTTAGTACCTAGCACTACACTACCGAATAAGCCAGCTTATCGGATGAATCTCGAGCAGGCTTCTAAACTCCAACGTCAAGTCAATGAGTTGTTAGAGAGAGGCTATGTAAGAGAGAGTCTCAATCCTTGTACTGTGCCTATGCTTCTAGTGTCAAAGAAGGATGGAACCTAGCGAATGTGTGTAGATAACTAAGCCGTGAATAAAATCACAATTAAATACAGGTATCTAGTCCCAAGGTTAGAAGACATGTTAGATGAACTAAGTGGAGCTAAGATTTTCAGCAAAATTGATCTTAAATCTGGTTACCATCAAATTCGCATCAGGCCAGGAGATGAGTAGAAGACTACGTTTGAAACTCAACATAGACTTTACAAATGGATGGTCATGCCCTTCAACTTATCAAATGCCCCAAGCAGACATGGACTTTACGAATGGATGGTCATGCTCTTCATCTTATCGAATGTCCCCGAGCACTTTCATGAGACTTATGAACCATGTGCTGAGACATCTCATAGAAAAGCATGTCATGGTATACTTTGATGACGTCCTTGTCTACAGTGCCGACATGCTGAGTCACTGTGAACATCTCAAAGCAGTCCTGGATATCCTTCGTACCGAGAGATTATTTGGCAATCTAAAGAAATGTTGCTTTTGCTAGGAGAAAGTGGTATTCTTGGGCTATGTAGTTGGTGGAGGAGGCTTACCAGTCGATAATGAAAAGATCCCGAGCAATTGTTGAATGGTCAACCCCTACTACTTATGCTAACATGAGAAGTTTCTACAAACTGACTTCATTTTATAGAAGATTTATCAAGAATTTTAGCACCCTTACTACACCACTCACCGAGTTAACAAAGAAGAACACCTACTTTCGATAGGGAGAAATAGAGGAGAGAAGTTTTGCCGAGATTAAAGAAAGGTTAACCTCCACCCTGGTGTTAGTATTACCTGACTTTGACAAAATTTTTGAGCTGGAATACAATGCATCGAGCATTGGAATAGGCGCTGTCCTAATTGAAGAAGGCCGACTAATTGCTTTCCATAATGAGAAGCTTCAAAGACCACAGCTAAACTACTCTGTATATGATAAGAAGCTTTTGGCATTGATCTAAATAATGCAAGTATGGCAACATTATTTACTGCTAACGGAATTCGCCATATATACTGACCATGAATCACTGAGGTACCCCGAAGTCAAACCAAGTTGTCGAAGCAACAGGCGAGATGGATTAAATTCCTTGAAGGATTCAATTTTGTGATAAAATACAAGTAACGAAAGAGCAACATAATTATAGATGCTCTTTCAAGGAGATATGTACTTTTATCAAAACTGCAGACCAAACTATTTAGGTTTGCGAGTATCAAAAAATAGTACTCTAAGGATCTACACTTTGGAGCCATAATTTCACAATGCGTCAACAGGAGGATAATGGACGAGTATCATGTGAAGGATGGCTACTTGTTCCAAAGTAGAAAATTACGCGTGCTAACTTGTTCACTAAGGGAGCTACTAGTCAGAGAAGCCTACAATAGAGGTCTCTCAAGACATTTTGGGGAAAGGAAGACCTGTAAACTGATATATAGCCGATTCTTTTGGTCTAGAATCAGGAAAGATGTGCACTAAGTTGTTAAAAGCTATGCTGTGTGCCAAAAGGCTAAGTGCCAAGCCAAGTAAGGGAAAGCAATGCCCTTACCTGTTTTGACGAGGTCGTGGACTAAATTGAGCATAGACTTTGTTCTTAGACTACCACAAACTGCCCGAGGCAAAGATTCTGTAATGGTCGTCATGGATCAGTTCAGTAAGATGGCACACTTTGTGCCTTACATCAAGACTAACGATACTTCAGCTATTGCTTCTCTTTTCTTACAGAAGATTATGCAGATACATGGCGTACCGAGAAGTATTGTCTTCGACAAAAACCTGAAGTTCTTGAGCCATTTCTAAAGAACCTTGTAGCGTCAGCTAGAAACGAAATTACTATTCGGTATCTCATGTCAGCCTTAAACTGACAGGCAAACAGAAGTGGTTAATCATACTTTGAGGTCACTGCTCCGAGCTACAGTAGGCAAGAACACTGATTAGGACATCTGCTTGACAGTGGTCGAGTTCACCTATAACTGAATATTACATGACACCATTAAGAAGACTCCCTTTAAGGTAATAAATCGGTTCAATCCCAAGTTACCCCTCGACTACGCCCCTATACCAATACCCATGTAAAAGGACCTTGACGCTACAGCTAAAGCACAATCCCTTCAATACATCTATGACAAGGTCACTCAGCACATCAACTAAGCTGCCAGAAGAATGCGAGGAAAGACCAATCATAGAACAGCTAAACGATTTCAACTAGGAGACTTAGTATGGTTGCACCTCAACAAGGAGCGATTCTCAAACAAGAGAAACAAATTATTTGCAAGAGTAGAAGGACCTTTCAGAATCCTCCAGAAAATCAATGACAATGTCTACAGGTTAGAATTGCCTAAGGACTATAGGGTTTCTGATGCCTTCAACATTACCGACCTCAGTCCATATCACCCTGACAAAGAACTAAGCGAACACCATTCGGATTTGATCTCAAATCCAAAACAACTCGGAGGAAATTATGGGAATCAGGCTACTGGACCTTTGACCCGTAGCCAAGCTCAAGAACTAAAGGGGCTGGCACTACGAATCCTTCAGTTCCAACCAACCCCTATTAAGGTTGAGTACTTCCTTACCAAGTCATCCTTAATGTCGTACTATATGACCACCCATTTTTTTTATAGTATGTCAAGTTAATGATTACTCTCTAGCACCATGCCTACCAATTACTCAACATCTTCCTTACCAAGAAGCCAAGAGGCCAAGAGAGAGAGTCCGGACTAACTAAGCCATCCCTGCTCGGACAAGCCCATCTGTCCGTACTTTTTGTCCATATCTTTTAACGACCTCACCAATATAATATTGCCACGTATACAATATCATGTACAAAATCCATTGCACCAACGATTATTTTTCTTGTATATTCATTTTTACCCTTTTATATCTTGTATATTACTTCCTTAGGAAATGCTCTTTTTGTTTTTTCTTTTTTAGGTAGGTTGCCCTAACTTATGGGTATGAAATTATTCTTAATACACTCTTTAAGTATTTTTTCTTCCTTGTATAAATACTATTTGTTTACTCTCAGCATTACTCTTATCATTTCCCTTAAGCAAAATTGGGTAGCAAGTAACCTCACCGGATCAATTCATGCATCATATCGAATTATGACGTAAGTCCTCAAAAATTCCATTAGTGCGTCATATCCTTTAGAGCTATTCGTGAGTTTTTGCTTACTATTTCATTCTTCATTTTGCCCTTTCATACTTTTCCCCATTAATCCTTTTCAAGCTTTCTGCAAACTCAGATCCATCCAACAACCAACCTTGTCTGTTCTTAGTTACAGTTCACAACAACATACTTCCAAAAGGTCTCATCGAGCCATTAGTGAACTCATATAAGGGATAGGTTGTCATTCTCGATTAATTTGCTAGTATTAAAGTGTTGAAGAAACATTTTGGTTAACTCTTTGAAGCTAGAAATTGAATTGGGTTAGAGGTCTTGGTACCATATCTAAGTTGCTTTATGAAGCTTTCAAAGAAGGCTTTGCATGCAATCCCATCAGAGTCACCAAAGAGCTCCATTGAAGTATAAAAGTATGATTAGTGAGCGATGAAATCATAGTCCCATCATATAGCTTTAGCACTTGGATTTGTATTTGAGCAAGAAGGGGCTCATTTCAAATCCCCTATACAAAGGGAAATTGCTCGATTGTATAGGTACCTTAAGGGTAACTTTACTTAAACCCTTTGATGGCAGTGAGATGCTCGATCATGATATCTAGTTGATAAATGGTGTTTTCTTCTAGTGGTTGTCATGGAAGTAAAGTGTAAAACTCCTTAATATGAGTCTAGTTGCTTTATGTACTTCTTCTAGGTAGAGCAAGTACTACTTAGGAGGAGCAATTATCCTCTTGTTCACTGTATTGTGGCAATGGGTGTTATTTATAACCTATTATCAAATAATGGCTACCTTTGCCAAAGATGCTAGTTTTCTTGTATTACAACAGCCATCTATCACTTGAGTTGAGCAAATCTATCACCAAGTTGATGCCAAAGTGGGTTGTTTTGGTCTTCCTTTCATGGTTTTGTGGAGTATCTATTTGAGTATTATTTAGAGGGGAAGGTAGTTGGTTGTATATGTGAGTTTTAGTTATGAATTCATGTTTAAGTTACAAACTATGGGCACCAATTGTCAATGGTGAATTCATGATAAGGGATTTGAGCTTGTGTTTGGCTTAATATTGCTTTCATATGCCTACACAAGTAGTAAATGCAAATCCCTTGAGCATTTGCAATCCGATGCTCAAGTCAGTTAGACTATCGAGTATAAATGAACAACAAAGAGAAAAAGAGAGGTAGTAGGTTGGTTCTTGATCCCCTTTTAAGGGGATCTAGGGGTATTTAGAGGTATAAGGAGGTACAGGATTATTAGGTAAGTAAGATATTAAGAGCCTCTCGAATCTTAAATTTGATTGGGGAGAGTCTTGGATATTATCTCCTTACCATATCCATTTATTGTGTTCTCTTCCTTATCCCTTTAGATAGATGAGTCGTGGGCCGAGCTCAACTTTGACAAGCCCAAGGTGAAAATGGATTATTAACATTGCATGATCAGTGAAGCCAAATTATTAGAATCATTACTTGCTTATTATCATTGTTTTGCTTATAAGTCATGATTTTGATGAGTTAGTAAGAGCGAGATATATGAAGGTGGAGGAATTTATGCATAAATTGAATAAATGTGGGTGGGGCTCATGCAACTTTAGATTTTGCGATCTTCTGCAAGTGGAGATAAGGTCGAACTGGGCCGAGGGGGCTTAGGCTCATAATAGCTTATCAACATGAGTGATTTGGTATAATTCAGAGTGACTACTCTATCTAGTTAATTTTGAGAAACACTTTTGAGCATTGAACATCCTCCATAGAACAAATGCGACGGCCGTTTATTTTTCTATGCCTTTATCAAATTTCGCTAACCACGCGTTACTTTCCATAATAAGAATCTAAAACTCCGGGATCCGAGTAGATCTGAGTAGATAAAGTTGTCAAGATTAATCTTGAAAAAGTTCGCCATTCCATCAATCTGTGTGGACGTGAACCATGCGGCGCTAGATGGTGACATAAATGTAATATATATAAACACACCCACACACTCACATGAAGTAGATAGCAAAAATGGTGCAAAGGAAAGATTCCATCGTCAATCCCCTTTTTCTTTGCTTTATTAGTTAATCGATCGTTGTTTGCGATTAGGGCTATAAGATAAGCAGTATCTGCTGATCTTCTTTACTTGCCTTGGCTCTTCCTACGAGGCATATATTTCTTTTTTTTTTTTTAATACGTCTTTTTCCTTTCTTTTATCCCATTTAACTTTAATGGGTTGCTTCTACTTTTGCTCATTCTCTATTCCATGCTAAGCCCACTGCATGCCGCCCGGATTTTGCGTACAAGTTTCTTTCTTCCAACTTTGCGGCTGCTTCCACTGAAAACTGAGTTTACGTTATTTAAAAAAAAAAAAGAAAAGAAAAAAACGCCCCCGTAATTCATCTAATTACGGGATTCAATTACGAAGCTCATTGATGAATAGCATGGTTAGAAGTAGAATTTCAAGAACATCAAGAAAGTACGGGTGAATGGGTGGATACGGGATGTATGAGGTAGGAATTTTTATTGTGTATCCTCTTCTTATATCCATTTACTCGCTAAAATTTATATATATATATATATATATATATATATTAATATTGATGGTCCATGCCCAAAACTGATCAGCAGACATGGACAAGCTCCAATAGCTTATATACGCATTGGTCTCAAAAAGGCAACATTTCTATCTAGCTAGATATACTTTCTATTTAAAGGATTCAAATTCAGTTATGTCAACAAATGTCTTCCCTAGAGTATCTCACTTTCATTACTTATAAATAAAGAGGACTTTTTCATTTTCTCATTTTCATTAAAGTTTTTACTTTTTACCATTTATGCTAATTTAAGTATTGGAGTAGTCATATCATAATACCAACCAATACCATCTGATAATCATTTTCTATTTTATAGATATCGCACAATGAAGTAAAGAACACTATCAACAATTAACATATTGGATGGAAAACTTTTATTTTTTATTAAATTTATTTTTAAAGCTGAAATATCATAAATAGTTATGCTTAAAATGATGATACAAAAAAAAAAGAAATAAAAAAGAAAAATATGCAATAAAATTTGAACCACATTAGGAGTTTGGAGTTGTAAGATAGACTTGTTTATCTTGAGAACATAGGGCTAGAAGAACTGGCATAAATTTGGTCAACTTGGTTAGATTTATATTCCATCTATCAAACTTAGTGACATTTATTAATACATATTGAGTACAAGTATACATATTGTGAATGTAAGGAAAATGCTAGAACAGATTCAAGCCAACCTAAGTTTCAATGCAGGTTCCAGAGATGGCAAAAAATACATTGTATCCTACTTTGCAAAATAGGTGTCAAAAATTTAATACCAAAAGGACATTTGACTTCTATCCTAAAATTTATCCATTTGTATTAGGACCGTTGGGTTTCAAATATATGGGAATTTTTATGATTCCATACCATATTTTAATAAGACTAATTCAGTTCTCTATCTTACTCTTTATTTATATTTTTTTAAATTTAGAAAGTTGAATTTACAACTAATTCAGTAGTCCAAATTTAAAATAATATAAATCAATAATAGGATAGAGTTCTGACCAATCACGTAAAAACAAAACTCACACCATAAAAATTCTCCAAATAGATTCATGGCAAAAAAGTAAAACATAATTAGAAAATTATGGTATCTACTATTCACTTGTGTCAAATGGTGTACTGTGTTTAAATTTTAAAGTTGGGAAATTTTTCCTGTATTATGAAAATAATTCCTAACACAGATGAAATAGTCAGGAGCAAATATTACTTCCAAAGACGACAGATATATAACGTGTATGTACACTTAATGTATAATTACAAATTGTGTTGAAACATATGATATTGGTAACAAATAGTTTTTATAAAAATTACTATACATATTATCATATATATTAATATAATTAATAATTATTCACCACGTGTAACTAGATACCCAATTAAATCTTTTTCTCAAACCACAACATGTTGAACTTTTCCAAACGGAAATTAACAAAGCTCACTTTTACGTACCATTCCAGAGACCGTAGATACCGAATTTCCAATGCGTTTAGATAGTAATTCAGTGGCAGACTCATCCGGAGATCATGCGACAAGGATAGGTACATTTATCTTACTTTGCAGCACTAATACCAAGAAGGCAATTTTATTTTGACTGGTGATTGACTCTGTAAAACTGCTCTTTCGAGTTTCGCAGCGTATGGGCCTTGCAGTATTTGAATACACTCTGCCCTGCCTGTTATACATCATTCTCCTCTCGCGGCAGTGCTGCTCATCAGAAAATTATGGTGTAATTTTAAGGTAATGTTATGTTGAGCTATTTTTTTTTTTTTTTTTTTTACTTCTCTTTTCCAGTATCTCATCGCAATTATAGTGAATATGGTGACCGTGACCGAAGGAATAAGGGTTGGGAAATAAAAATCTACTTTTCTTTAAGGAAAAATTTTTGAGAAAATATATTGTATTTATTGGAAAAAATAATTTTTAATTGGTTTTTTAGACAAAGCAAAGTAAATGGTATATTAGTCAAATATTATAAGAATTTGTTTGATATTTAATTTTTATAAAAGAAGTATATATATTTATACTTTTATCTTTTTAGTATCTATCATTAAAAAGGCTACCAAAACTACTTAAAAACAAAAAATACAAACAAAGGAAAGAGACATCTAAATGCCATTAAGTTTTAAGAGGCATTAAAGTGTGTTATTTCCACTATATAAAGATGATTATTCTATTCCCTTTTAGTTTCCTCCATAAGGCTATCATGTAGTTATTTTAGTGGAAGGGGCATTAAAACTTATATGAAATGGCAGTTTGAATCTAAGTCGAACTAACAATTCAAGAGTCGACCCACTTACCTAAACATGAGGCAGCACGATTATTAGCATATTAAAATAAATAAAACTTAACACAATTAATAAATAAGTTAGATTGTTTTGAACTTGTTTATAAATGTGTTTGAGTTTAGATTCAAGATGTAAACCTATTTATGAAGTCATTTAATAAACAAATCTTGTATACATGTCTAGGTTTGATTGCAAACCTGTTTAAGATTAAGCTTTTTAATATCTATCGTTTCATTTTATACTTTGCTATCTTCTTACTCTAACATCTTCTATAATATTTACTTAAGTACTCTCTCTCTCTCTCTCTCTGAAAATCATCATTGACCTATAATACTATGACATTGGTCTCACCAATTATCATCATTCTTTTATTGATCATTGTTCTTGCCAACTTTTACTCTAATTCTATAAGAGTAATACTTTTTGAACTTTTTTTCCCTCTACACTCTATTTTCTAACATATTAATTATATACATACATATATATATAAGCATAGTATAACACATATGAAGTTCATATATGCATACATCTAGTCATACCATGCTAAGTCTCAACCTCATTAGAAAAGCCATTTGGTCTTCTTGATAAAAATGAATTAAATGCTCTAATCAACTTTATTTGAGTTAGTCATGTAAGGTGATTGATCCATATAATAATTATACCATAAATTTTTGTTTAAGTTAGTCACATAGTACTTAAAGTCATGATTAATTGTTGGATTCTTAAGCTATAACTTTCTTATGGAATTTATCCAAACACTTAGCTTAGAAATACAAAGCTATTTTTCTAAGAATTAGTATAACTTTCAATATAATTTCTAGGTTATGATATATTTAATTTAGAATATTTTTAATCGATAAGAACTAGACAATAAATATAGTTAGTAAATGGTTTATGTTACAAGTTTAGGTTCTTAAACAAGATCATTAAACAAGTTACAAATTTAGACTTTTAAGCATGAACTTGTTTAGATTTGGATACATAGCACGATCATTAACATGAATTCCCAACCTTAAACCTAAGGAATAATCATATCTCAATATTCCCATCATTTTCCATCATTAGCCTCTCAAGTCTTAACGCCACCTAATTGTAAACTCTACTATCATTGGATCCAAAATACCTAACTAACCCTTATTAGCTAACATTTAACTTATAAAATTAAAACTTTTGCAAGATCACTCTAAGGCAAACCTAGCTCTAGTGAATCCTAGTATCCAAGTGAACTTACGTATAAGATAACTAGCATTCCCACTACCCATGTGAGCTTGTAACATTAACCATGACCTACATAAACCAATAACCCAAGTAAACTGCTACTCAAACAAACCCATTTGCTTATGGTTTTAGGTTTATTAACTCAAGTAAATATGTGAATAATTTACTCTATCCATGTATCTTACCCTATATTAGGTGAAGGGTAACACTAAGTATGTTGACCAATCATGACAATGCATAGCCTTATAATCCATATTTATATCAATTTTATTTAGTATATAAGAGAAAACTAAAAAAATAAATAAATATTCCCACTATAATAAGAAGCAATAGTTATATGATCAAACCTAAGAATTGAATTAAAATAAAGTCTCAACACGCAATGAAACAATGGAAAACATGAAAAAGTAGGTTTCATGGGTTTTGAGACAATATATATATGTATGCATGCACACATGTATTTATGTATGTATCTAGTCAGAAAAATAAAGGATATAGATGTAATGAATACTAGAGATTATCCATTAGTACCAAAAACAAACTAGTTTGTAGTTAGATCGATGATAAATATTGTACAAGATTGCTAAAATAACTATAGGCTACTAACAGTAATCAATATGTTGTATTGTTATTAATTGTTGGTTTGCCATAATCAAGGATTGACTGACTGATAATAACTAGAGTGATTTAAAGAGGAATAATTCTCAATAATCAAAAGGTAATCTAAAGACAAATGTCTTATAAGAGAATTTCATGGTAGAAGTCTTAACCCTTACAAAATAACAAAAGAAACCTTAAATAACACATTCTAAGGGCATTTCCTTAATTAAGCAACAGTTAATTAGACAAAAACAAGCGGAGTTCAACCTAATTAGCATTTGATAGGGTTATGCTACTCAAATGCTGCTCTTTAATTGTTTGAGTGGCATGATAGACCACTCTATGGTTAATATGCCTAAGGAGTCATTCCTACTTCTAGGCATTTTAGAGAGCTCCTTAGAAAACTACAAGTTTGTAGCTTTTCCTTCTTTTAACTGCTTTAGCCCTCAAATCTTAAGCTTAAGTCTTAATAACATCATACCCTCCTTTTTAAGAAAGTATTGATGTTACATCCCAAATGGCACACTACTCGTGACAACCACCACTTTCTGTATAGGAGTTAAGGAATAATGCCCTGCATTATTTAATAACTACCATACGGTACACAAGGCATCTTCACTCAACATGAGTTACTCAATAGAAATACAATTTCAAGGGCAATAGAAACAAGTCAAATATGAGTGCTTTATACTAAAAGCAAGATATAACAAGTTTTCAATACACATAGTCCATCTAATTGTTAATAATAATTACAACATCTTTTATAAATAGAAATCTTGGTCATCTCATCCCAGCTAAGCTTCTCACCATAAGCATACTCTTGCATAGGACTAGCCAAAAGATACTCTACAAAATAGAAATCACTATGCTGGTGTAAGCCATAACAAGCTTAGTAAGTTTACCACTCATATTGCCTTGCTATGTATGAACAACCAAATGTAAATGTAGCAAAATATATACCGATTCGATGTACTGTATATCATATAGGATTATACCTTCTGTAGCAAGGGTTAAGATATATAACTTGCTAAGATCTAAGTTCTAGTCACCTAAGGCTTAGCCTTATACATACACAAAACTTAACTTTACAAAAATTGGATTTTTGAGAAAAACATTTTCACAAAACTGCCCTCAAGTGTAGATTTGAGTAGTACATAGTCTCACTTACCCTAAGGTGAATGGTCTCACGAACTTGGCCATCAATTGGCATATGGTGCTCTCTGGACACCAATAGTTTCAAGTTTTAGTTGAGACAAGATCATACAATGTAATCCTCCCGTTTGTCAACTCACAAAATGATCCACAACCTCATACATAACCTTTTCCACCATTCACATGATGCTACCAGTTGATGCAAAATGCAATTGTACAATACATGTCAGATTTTAGTTTACGTTTCAATATGCTTACTTTACTTTATTACAAGTGGCCAAGTAAATAGCATTTAGAGACTCCAACAACATTACCAAATCTAAATGCAACAAACAAGGAGTATTCTCAGAAATTAATTGATCCATTTGCTAACAGTAGTCAAGCAATACAAATTCATGCACTTTCCCATAATGAACCTCACAAGCATACTCAATTCATTATCTCACTACTTTATATGCAACTAACTATAAGCACAAGTAAATGATAATTACAATGGATCACTTACTCACCCATTGCTGTCAAGTATTAAAGTACTCATCTAGATACTTAAATACTTTATCAAGGTGACATATATAAATAAAGCATATATAAGTATAGTTAAAATATAGTTATATGTTAACTTAGTCTTCCAACCGTAACTTAGTCATTTTAAGTTTGATTCTTACGATCTTATAATCATTTTGATGGTCCCTAAGTGTACTTTAATGTAAATGAAGAATTTTTGGAATATGAGTAGCACATTTTTCTATACCGCTTGGGAAAGTTTTAGGTCTCACTAAGTTTAGGATTTTCTTGTGTTCTTTATTACTTATCCATTTTGTCTATGTTACTTAAAGTTACTTTACTACAAGTTAATTGAATTAAAGGTACTCTAATACTTAATAGGTGTCGTATTCTTCTATTCATGTATCTTAGTCCTTTAGTTATTATTTTACATAGAAACCCTTAAGTCTATTATAATCTTAAATATCATGATTCTTTAGATCTAGTGAAATTTTTATCATATGATATATTATCTACTTATCTTATCATTTTTATTTACTAGTTGTTAGTGATCCAAACATGTTTTATCCTTTAGGTTAGCCATATTACTACATGTATATTTAAGATGTTTACTTGAATCATTGGTTAAATAAATCAAACATACCAATCCTAAATGTTCTAGACCCTATCATCCCTATAAGCTTTTATGCCTAGATTTGTGTTTCTTCAACTTTTCTTGTCAGGACACTAATGATCATGTCTTATAGAGCTAATTTAACTAATCCTTAGTGCTTCCTATACAAACTTCTAAATAGATCTCCTTTTTTATGATCATAACTTAGCTAATTTCTTTGATCTCGTACTAAAGAATTCTAAAACTATTTATGTTACTTAAATTCACATAGTAAGGTATAAAAATCTCCTTAATTCTATCTATGTAGTCTCGGCATGCATGTATATAAATAGGACACCAATTTCCTTTTTACTTTATCTTTTCATCATCTTGAAACATAACTTGTTTAACACCAATATCTTATGATAACTCCATATCCATTCTAAGATTCAAGATCCTAAACTAAAGTTTAAAAATTCTTACTTTTATGTGGCTCCACCACAAAGAAGTGGTCTTCTTGTAACCTACATTACTGCTGTTACTTGGTCTTGTTGATGAAGCTTCCAACTTCTCAATAATCTAGGCTCTATTCTTGATAAAACCCTAATTGACCATTAAAAATGAATTAGAAACCTATCAATAACCTGAGTTTCTTACTATAAAACCAAAGTATAGGGATATTGCCTTGTAACTTCCTTCTTGAATGGTTGGAATAGGATGAGGTTCATCTTTGTACCTTGCATAAGGAAGATGGCATTAAGCTTAAGATTAGGTCTATTTGGGTAGAAAATATAAGGGAAGAAAAAGGAATGCTTTCCATACATATTTGATATTTTCCTCCTTCTCAAAACTCCAGTGATCACCTATCATAATGTATATAATTACGAGTTTCCTATTCTAGCTAAAGAATAAGAGAAGAATGAAGAACTAGACAAAGACTTACCTTATAAATGGAGTGTTGGTGTTAAGGAAACATGAAAGTTGCCTATCTATAGAAAAAATTTTGGTTGAATTACAACCAAGTGAATAGGGTTTCAGTTTGCCTCTTAACAAATGGGGAAAGGAAAGAATGATGAGATGTGACCTTCCATGAATGCCTTAATACTTCCTCATCATGCATGTGACCTTTCTTCACTAACTTTTAGAAGGTGGTTGTGTCCTTTGTACTTCCTTCACTATTCATGTATACTTTGCATATGGGGAAATATTCATACATGTACAACCTAAGAGTAGCTTCATAAATGTGAATACATGCTTGTACTTTCCGATAAGGGTTTAGTCCCTATATACTTGAGTGGTGCATCACATCCATAAGTAGCTTACGGATTTGCTTACCTTCTACCCTTAAAATCTACCTAAACCCCTATAAATTTCTTTGATAATTTTCTCTAAAGGACCTATCCACAATACGGTAAGACTTCTTTCGAGGTACAAATCCCTTCTTGATCCCTATGCCACATCAACAACTTCATCTCCAAGGAAGATCGATGCTTTGCAATAGTATGTGTCAATAATTGTATCAGCATCCCAAAGAAACCAATGTTGGTTATATTCCTTCATGATCTTATCATATGCTACCTAGTCGTTTGGAAGTAGTTTCTATATATTGGTCTACCTGATAGGTTAAGTCTAAAGTGTAGGAAAATCGAGATTAGTCTCCAACTTAACTACTACCTACTCCTTTTTTCCAATCATAGATTGAAGACTTAAGCTCGATCAAAATTTTTCTCCCAGGTCGGGCACAAATGTAAAACCACCCATCACCACGTTTAATTAGAAAAAATATATATCAAAATAAGGTTAAGGTAGCCCTAACCTCTAAGTCTTCACAAATACATTTAAAGGCTATCATTAGCCTATAGGAATTAAGGGTCAACATACTCAAGCATATATGTTGGTAAGTGAAAAAAGACCTTTCAAAGAGAGAAAAGGGAAACCAAAGACTGACCTTAAAGTATTTTTAAAAGTGCAACCTCATGGTCTCTAAGGGATGTTACGCATTCGTGAACTCGAGATCGCTCAATTTTCTAATGATAAGGATCAAAATGAAAACAAAGTCACATGTCTTTGAATTCTTTCTCCGTCAACGTACTTGAAACTACATTAGGGCTCAAGTCGTACTCAATGCCTATTAGACTGAGTGTTGTTTGAAGCAATGTTAGACATGGTTACCTTGAGAGATGACTAAAATAAACGAAAGGTGAGAAGAAAGAAGGGAAATGTTTTGGTTAAAAGTGTGAATGAATAACCAAATCTCTGTCAACAAGAGAAAATAATGGAGGAAAAAGAAAGAGATTGGAAAAAATTAAGGAGATAAGTAGTGCAAACATCAAGATCTATATCAGTTACATATATCTTACAACCATAAAATGGTGCCCCTCTTAAAAGGTTAAACAGATAAGATTAAAGCTCGCTCAACAGGAGGCGTGTGGTAACTATCATGTCAACATAAATATTGATGTATGGTATACAGAGTGCCAATGGATGGACATAACCCTTCCTTTACATGTAAATTGAGGATAGGTCAAGTATTGATAAGGATCAAATGTAGTGATAGGGACCGAGGATCGATCACTCGCTCCTGAGCTTGAGGTCTTTCTTAGATGGTCCGCTAAGCTATCCAAAGAGAGTTAAGTGTCGAGAAGTAGTGTTTACCCCAGTCCAATCTACAAAGCTACTTCACTCTCCACACCAATCTAGAAGCTGCCGAGGTGATCAACCGACCTGCAAATCCGACCCCTCCGTAACACTCCAGTCTAAGCACCAAATTAGGAAAATAGCTATCTCCTCAGTATTGAAGCCGAGTTGACAACTGCTAGGAGCCAACCATCCGAAGCTGACTCGTATATGAACTATCCTCAAACCAACCCTTGTCTAGCCCCAGCAATTAGAGTGCCGAATTGCCAATGCCAACCAAACCTGATCAAAAGGTACACCCCTGCTGGACTCATAGTGTTATCAATACCGCAGACTGAGTAAAAGCGCGTGTACACTGTCCTTTCTGACATCAAACCCCCACGCTATCCTTTCTAATAGAGGATGTTCTTTTTGTATGATTTTATGCTTCCCATGTAAATTATTCTCCTTTTGTTTAACAAGTAGAGATCCATTTATGAAATTTTTGTAATTTAAGGCTTACCCTAACTAGGTACTATAGATACTATAATAGCCACAAAAGTAATCATATACATACATAGAAAGAGTACAATGAACTTTTATTCCCTCTTGAGCTAAGTGTCCTCCTGCTTATTCTTAAGCTACTCTTATCTAGCCCATTAAGCATAGACTAGTGACAAGTAACCTCCAACCATACTTATATATCATATCAAGTATAACCCGAGTTCATGTGAGGTGTTAGTGTATCATATCCATCGTCGGTGCACGAGAACCTCTACTCACCCTCAACTATCATTTACTTTTCGAGCCATCTTACAACCCGAACCCACCCTTTTGGTTACACGTAATATTAGGTTCAGGTGTTTATCCGCGAATCTGTGTCATCCTAGTATCAAAGCCTAACTACTATCAAAGCCTAACTACATTCAAAGCTAGATTCTACTATTGTGTTCTTTGAGTGGTTTGATTACTGCTCTCATGAGATAACGGTTCTATTGTTATCCTTAGAGTTTAGTAGTTAAGAAGTGTTCTATGCTTTATTTTCCCCTATTTCCAATACACAAAACAGAGTATGGTTAACGTTTCATTTGTTGTGTAGTTATCATGGTGATTAAAGTATCAATTATTGAACTCCAAGTGGTATTATAAGATGTCAATTTTTGTAAAGTAACCATCAATGTTAGACTCAAGTGTTCATAGAACTTCGGGAAATTAAGAAAGTGGTACTCGACATGGCCAAGGCCAAAAAGGAAGCTTCACACCTCAGTCAATGGATAACTGCTTGGATAGGCTTATCAACTTGATAGCTAGTTTGGTGACTATTATCTAAGAAGATAGGTAATGAGCTAGGAATAGCCTCACTAGAGGTCGTGAGCAACAAAAGTGAGGCAATGGTCATTTTGGCCAAGATAATGCCCTAGCTCAACCACCCCGAGCTAAAGGAGTTGGTAGGGATGTTAAACAAAGGCTAACACTTAAAGAGATTAAGAAAGAAGTAAAAGGAGATGATAACGTAAAGGAGTATTATGAGGCTAAAGAGAGAACTGTACGAGCCTCTAGAGTCGAAGAATTAAGGATACGTATTCCAAGTTTTTCTAGAAGTCATAATGCTGAGGACTACTTGAATTGGGTAGATAGGATTAAGAAGTAGTTTAAATGCCATGTCGTACCTAACAATTTGAAGGTTAGACTTGCTATGTTAGAATTCACCAGCTATGCTACCTTATGGTAAAAGAACTTGTAAGCTACCTAAAGAAGGGAAGGAGAACAAGAAATTAGGAGTTAGGATGAAATGAAGAAGATTATGCAGAGAAGGTTTATGCCAAGCTATTATTTATAGGATGCCTTTAAAAGACTGCAAGAGCTTAGATAAGGAGGGTCAAGTGTAGACGCTTATGTTAAGGAATTCCAAATGTAAATGATTCAATGTAAAGTCATAAAGCCAGAGGATCGAATTGTATCGTAATTCATCAGTGGATTGAAGTATGAGATTGGAGATGTCCTAGAAACCTTAGATATTAGAACGCTTAATGGTGCAATCCAAGCTACCCAGAGGATAGAAGGGCGCCAAATAGGAAAGTTCCGACTACCAATTAACGGACCAGCCAGTAGCCAAACTATTCTGAGCAAACCAACGCGAATAAAACCAAGTAAGGTTGTTGAGACCTAACTCATTCCGGCTATATGAACCGAGGAGAAGGAGCATCTGAGGAAGCTCAAGAAGGGCCAGAGTTTAAGGAGGAAGACAAGTAAGATCAAGTGTTTCGAATGCCAAGGATTTGGACACATAGCCAATCAGTATACAGGTGAACAATGGTTATCCAAGGCAAAGTGTCAACTGTTGAGGTCGACAATACTGATGAAGAAGTAAAGGATTCGAAAGAGGATAGACAAACCGAACTGTCTAAGGAGGAAGTTATCTACAGCAAGGAAGGCAACTTTATACCAGCCACTCTAGTGTTGAGAAGGACGATAAGCGTTAGTCCAGTACCCCAAGATGGACAAAGAAAAAATCTCTTCTATATTGGATGCAAGGTAAATGAATCACTGTGCGCACTGATTATTGACAATGGGAGCTGCACTAACGCAGCCTCTACATTTATGGTCCAGCAATTGAAATTACCGACCAAGCCCTACTCGAAACCTTACAAGCTTCATTAGCTTAGTGATAAGGGAGCCTTATAGGTTAACAAGTAAGTATCTGTACCGATCTGCATTGGTAAGTATCGAGATGAAGTGTTATGTGATGTGCTACCCATGAGTACGTCCCACGTTCTACTAGGATGACCATGGATGTTTGATTGAGTAGTTATATATGATGGAAGGAGGAATACATGTTCTATAGAGCATGAAGGTTGGAGGATGAAATTAAGTCCTATGACTGCCGAGCAGGTAAAGGTCATACAGTCCCAACTTAGCCGAACCCTGAAGAAAGAGGCTTTGGTGATGACCCGAGCCGAACTGAAAAGGGAGATAGAGCTAGAAGGACCAACCTACCTGCTTGTCTAAAGGATTCTGGAGATGAGATTTGAGGAGGAGTTGCCTACATAGGTGAAAAACTTACTAGAGGAATTTTTCGACTTCTTTCCAAAGGAACTATCGAAAGGTTTACCCCTAATCCAAGGCATCGAGCATGCAATCAACCTACAGCCAAGAGCTGTACTGCTGAACAAGCCGACCTATTGGCTAAATCCCTGAATAGGCCATCGAGCTGCATAAGTAAGTAAATGAGCTAATGGAGAAGGGGTATGTGCGTAAGTCCCTTAGCCCCTGTGTCGTTTTAGCCTTGTTAGTGTCTAAGAAAGATGGTTCTTAAAGGATGTGTGTAGATAGTTGAGTAATCAATCAAATCACCATCAAGTACAGGTATCCCATAACTAAGCTTGATGACATGTTGGATGAATTAAGCAGAGAAAGAGTGCTCTCCAAGATCGACTTTAAATCTGGATACCATCATATTCAAATGCTCAAGGGTGATGAGTGGAAGATCGCATTAAAGACACGACATGGTTTATAAGAATTGCTTGTAATGCCATTTGGATTTTCCAACATGCCTACATTTATGCACCTGATGAATCATGTGCTTTGAGAATTAATAGGAAGACTTGTTGTAGTTTATTTTGATGACATTCTGGTGTACAGCCCTAACCTAGAGATTCACCAAGAGCATCTTCAAAGAGTCTTTGCAATACTCCGAGCTAAACAGCGCTACGCTAATCTAAAGAAGTGTGACTTTTGCCGATCCAAGGTGATCTTCTTGGGGTTTGTTATGAGTAGAGATGGCATCCAAGTCGATGATGAGAAAACAAGAGCGATCATAGAATGGCTTGAGCCAAACTATTCTGTAGACGTGAGAAAGTTCCACGGCCTAACATCGTTCTATCGTAGATTTATAAGGAATTTCAATATGATTGCGACCCCACATACTGAACTATCAAAAAAGAGCATTGAATTTAGATAAGGAGAGAAAGAGAAGGGGAGTTTTGAGGAGGTGAAAAAGAAGCAAACTACACTACCCATCTTAGCTCTACCGAGCTTTGACAAAGTGTTTGAAGTAGAATGTGATGCATTTGGGCTAGGCATAGGTGCTGTGCTGATGTAAGAAGGCCAACCTATTACATACTTCAGTGAGAAACTACAAGGAGCTACACTTAACTATTTTGTCTATGACAAGGAGTTTTACTCCTTAATCTGATCCCTAACCGTATGGCAACACTATCTGCTGCCTAAGAATTTTGTGATCTACACCAATCATGAATCATTGAGATATTTAAAGAGCCAACCCAAGCTGTCTTAGAGGCAAGCTAAATGGGTTGAGTTCATGGAAGGTTTTTTTATGTTGTACAATACAAGAATGGAAGGAATAATGTAGTGGCGACGCCTTAATGAGACGACATACCCTCCTGACTGAGCTGTAAGCAAGACTACTTAGTTTTTCAACCATAAAGCATTTATATGTTGATGATCCACACTTTGGTCCTATCTATGCTTGATGTAAGGAAGGACGGATATTGGATGACTATTACAGGGAAGATGAATACTTATTCAAGAAGAGGAGGTTATGTATCCCGACCTATTCCATGAGAGAATTGTTAGTGCGTGAGGAGCATAGAGGTGGATTGACAAGACACTTTGGCCAGCATTAAACCCATGAAGTACTATCTATGAGATTCTTTTGGCCGAAAATGATGAAAGATGTGCAATCTATGTTAGAGAAGTGTACAACCTGCCAAAAGGCAAAGTGCTAAGCTGAGCAAGGACATTATCTACTTACTTGTCCCAACCAAACTACGGTCCAAACTAAGTATGGACTTCATGTTAGGATTTTCAAGGATGTCCCAAGGGAAGGACTCCATCATGGCAATTGTAAATCTATTTAGCAAGATTGCACATTTCATTTCCTACTCCAAAACTAATGACACTTCGGCTTTCTCTTTTCTTTTCTTGCAGGAAGTAATCAAGCTTCATGGAGTTCGTAAAACCATTATTTCGAACAGAGACCTAAAGTTCATGAGCTACTTCTAGAAGATGTTATAGAGGCGAATGGGAACTAAGCTATTGTACAACACGTCCTTCCATCTATAAACCGATGCACAAACTAAGGTTGTCAACAAAACCATGGGAACTTTATTATGGGTTGCTATCGAACAAAATACGACCAATTGGGATTTGTGCCTACCAATCATTGAGTTCACCTACAACAAGATCGCCCACAGTATAACAAGCATGTTACCATTCAAGGTCACCTATAAGTTTAACCCTAAGCTCTCAATAGACCAACTACCCCAATCGAGGCTTAATGATAATCGGCCAGCCATTAAAAGAGTTGAGGCCATCAAAACTATGCACCAGAAGGTTATAGAACAATTGAGCCGAGCTAATACAAAGCTCAAGAAGCGAAGCTGAAGATGGAGGAAGAGAGAATTTTAGCCAAGCAATTTGCTCTGAATAAATCTCAACAAGGAACAATTCCTAAACTTGAGGAAGGATAAGTCTCCCAAAGTCAACAAACCTTTCAAAGTGTTTGAAAAGATCAATCTTAATACTTATAGGATTGAATTACCTGAAGGATATGGAGTCTCAAACTCCTTCAACATTGCTGATCTCTAACCTTACATCCCTAAGAATGAGTAACCTGAAGCTAAACCGGATTTGATGCCAAATCTCAAACAATCGAGAGGGGATCATAGGGATCAAGGATCGATCACTTACTCTCGAGCCCAAGGGCTTTCTCAAATGGTCCGTTGAGCTGTTTAAGGAGAGTTAAGCAATGTTTACCATAGTCTAATCTGCCAAGTTACTTCACTCTCTACACCATCTTGGAAGTTGCCAAGGTGATCAGCCAACCTGGGGATCTGACCCCTCCACAACACCCTAGTCCAAGCATTGAATCAGGAAAACAGCTATCTCTTCAATGTTGAGGCCGATCTAACAACTACTAGGAGCCAACCCGAATGTGAGTCGTCCCTAAACTAACCCTTGTCCAACCTCAGCAATTAGAGTGTTGAACTACCAACGCCGACCAGACCTGATCAAAAGGCCTACCCTTGCTTAGCTCATAATGTTATCAAGATGGCAGATTGAGTAAAAGCAAGTGCATATTATCCTTTCTGACATCAAACGCTCACGCTGTCCCTTCTAATAGAGGATGTTCTTTCTGCACAATTTTATGCTTCCCCTATAAATTATTCTCCTTCTGTTTAGCAAGTAGGGATTCATTTATGTAATTTCTGTAATTTAGGACTTACTCTAACTGGATACTATAAATATTGTAATAGTTGCAAACCAATCATATACATATACAGAAAGAATACACTAAACTTTTATTCCTCCTTAGGCAAAGTGTTCTTCTGCTTACTCTTGAGCTATTCTTATCTAGCCCATTGAGCTTGGATTAATGGCGAGTGACCTCTAACCATACTTGTGCGTCATATCAAGTATGACTCGAGCTCATGTAAGGCATTAGCATGTCATACCTATCATCGGTGCATGAGAACCCCTGCTCACTCTTAACTATCATTTACTTTTCAAGCCATCTTACGACCTAGACCTACCCTTTTGTTTATGTGTGACATTGGGTTCATGTGTTCATCCTCGAATCTGTATCATGTAGTCCTACACATATAGCACTAAAATGTTAAAGCTTGAAATAGGTGAAGTTCAGACATGACCGTTTCATGCTATGCGGACCCTAGGAACACTAACACTTAAAGTGCTATGACGCACCTATTACTCTCCTTAGAAGTGACACCAAAGAGAGTTCGAGGGCAAATATTAATAGGGATTCTGATCTTAAGGTGTTGAAGATCTCTAAAAGACCTAAGGAGGTTAGTGTCTAACCTCCTAAAACTAATATCCGACTTCGCTTATTAGCCTCGAGATGTCTATAAGGGATTAATGGTTTAGGCAATAGATAAGCTCAGATCAGAGCTATATACATGAAAAGAGATTATAGTGCCTTCGAATAGGTGGGGAAAGAAGTAAGGAGCTCAAGAAAACTTAGTCCAATTGCTGTGAGTTCAAATTCAAACATAAGCATGAGTGGTTAGGAGTTATCACATAAATAACCACTCAAAACCTACCAACAACCAACCTACATTCCTAGAATTTAAGGGATGGATCGTAATTGAAATTGCATATACAAAGATTCTGGAGGCAACAGTTGCTAAATGGTTACCATCCACCCTCTATAAATAGAGGTTAGCACATTACAGTAAGTTTCTTCCCCACTTTGATTCTTTAGACATTTAATTGTATCTCTAACTTTGTACATTTTTCTACTCGAATCTTATTTAGGCATCAAATCAACTACACCGAAGTTGCTTCAGCACTTGCCATAGCCTAATTTCTTCTCTTTTGCAAGCTTGAAACAATTTAAGTAGATTAACTTTTCTTTCACGCAAATTCAACTGTCAACAAATTCTAATTGAGAGAGAACATATTGTGCATTCTCAGATACTGTTGGGTATACTTGAAGGTAAGGTAGTTGTAAAAGTGGCTTCAACGTACCACTTACACAATGGGTACCAAAATGTTGACAGCATATAGCTGGCCTTTGAACCTACATGGGCTTATTTTAGATCTCAATGGGTTTACAATGAAAATACACAACTTAAGTAGGCTCTAAAGTTTACTTCAACACAGTTACTCCAATACTTAAGTAATTGCAAATAGGGTAGTGAACATGGCTAAAAGGTGTACGAGAAACCAAACTTGATGTAGTAAACTAGAATTGGTATTTATAGATGGACTTTACTAAGCTACCATTAGCTTATATTCTCTCCCATAAGATATGGGCTATTAGGCCCTAAGGTACAAGTCATCATGACCTTCTAACATGGTCAAGTGATGAAGGTCTCTGGCTCTTCGCTTTCTTTGACTACACGAGTCTCATTTTTCAATTAATGTAGTGCAATCATTATTGTTTCCTTATAGCCATGTCACTCTACTTATGGGTCCTCAAGCATGGCTTTAAAGGGGGGTTGGTTAGGAGCATTATCTTGGAGTTGTTAGGCTAAGATATGCTTTGGCCTTTCTACTTAGACTACATTAGGCCTCTAGGTCTTAGCTCGATTTTTGCTATCAACAATTCCCAAGAGCACTAATGTTACAAGGGGGTTCTATAGTCTATTTGGTATTTGGTTTGTCACAATTTGAGAATAGAAAGTCTTTGAGAAGGTAGGTTATGGAGATGGAGAGATAGAGAGGAAATGATGGATGTGCAAAGAGCTTTCAAGAGGAAGTATTTGTTTCTTTGTTTGGGATTGAATAAATAGATCATTTCTATAACAAGTTTTTTCTCTTACCAACTAATTTCTAGTTTCTAACTAATGCTAATATTAATTAATTAGCTGCTATTTCCCTACTAATTTCCCCATATTTTCTACTGGTTGTAACATTTCACCGGTTCTTAAAAAGAACCTTGTCCTCAAAGTTCAAGGAAAGATAGTAAAAAAATAAACAACCAACAATCTCTAAGTAAAGTGATTTTAACAAAATAAAAGACAAAGTAATACTAAGCCTAGCAAGATACTGCTAACTCATTTTCCCCTTTGGTTTTGTGGATTTGTAAAATCCTTGGAATTCAGCTATCGCATTTGTTTTTCACTCACGCTCTAGAAAGCAGCATGGACTCTACCAGTATCTCACGCTCAATAGAATCCATGGCCACAAGGAATGGTTACCCGCTCAAAAAATTTTGCTGCTCAAGAATATTATCTAAATTCGGTTGGTAAACACTTGCTTTAGGCACATCACAAACATAATCTTGCGAAGCCACCAATTCTTTGTTTGTCATCACCAATTCGTTCTGGCCCTTAAATGCTCGTTCATAAATTATAAATCCAATAATTAATGGATACCCTATCAATCCAGACCTTCCAACTTAATTTACCCCATAAAATACCGGTTTAGTTTAGTTTGGATCACAACCAAGCTAAAATTTGCTACAGCATCCCACGAAACTTTTTGCTATTAGCAGAATGAGCATCCTAACCCACAATATAGCAGAGCAAGTGCTCGGAATTCCTCAATTCTTTAATCTAGTCTTGATGCTTTCTTGCAATCCCTATAAGAGAAGTCGTGAACTGCGAACTAAAGGAGGAACTAGGAAGTGCTGCATCTGCGTTGTTTTGCTCTAGGGTTATTGTGATCGACTGAGCTATTATATGGATATGTAACGGTTAGGCTCTGATTAGCATATCCAATTCGAATTGGGCACGGAAACCAATACCGTTAGCCTTTTAAATACGGTTAAACCAAACGACGATCCGAACTGTCTGCAAAATAATAACTTATTTTTACCCCTAATTCGGCCCAATTTGCGATTGGAATCGGATCTGAAACTGCCCCTTCAAGTTTCAGCTTTTTACACCATCTTCGTCTCCAATATGACGAGGCTTATGAACTAAGTACTCCACGTACTACAGAAGTAAAGTAATGATCTGATCCTACTTTCTTATTAGACATTTTAGATAGATGATTTTGGAGATACATGCTTTTTCTTTTTAATGTAGGTTCCACTTCAAACACGCCATATTCATAATTATACAAAAGATAGTTCTTATTTTTACTATAATATCTTCTATTGGATGGAAAATTCTGTGGCGGATGGTCAGCAAAAGCTGAAGAGACAGAGATTCCTTTTCCATTTTCATATTTGTAACCTATAAAAAGCTAGATAAATACATTAAAAGTTCTATAAGCACTACAATACGATAAATCGTCAATAATTTAAGTGAGATGTTTAATTTATCTACATATTTAAAGCAAATGAATTCTTTATTTATGATTTACTACACAACCAAATCTCAATGTGCAGACATGTATGATGAAAAAAGGGATTATGTAAGTTTAAATGCTCAATTTTAATCTCTATTGTACTGTTTTAAATTAATTTTTGTTGTCGTGTGAAAAGTTGCCATCTCACTTTTTTTAAGACGATAAAGATAAGGATGATTTTTAAATTAAATTTTAGATCATATAAGAATTCAAGTATACTTGTTTCTTCTTACCCAAAAAATTACAAAAGTGTGAAAAGGGAAGTTTATCCACACTAGATATAATGAACAATGTTGTTGATTTTATGGAAAGGCAATAGAGGGAATATGCAATGCTTCGATTACCATACAAATCAAAGAATCCTTTCTTCAAGGAAAAAAAAAGAGGAAGAAGTGGTTTATTGTATCATTCGTGTACAGAAACAAATACAAGTATTTACAAAAGGATAACTTCACATGTATTCCTTGTCGATTAAAGTTCAATAAAATAATAATACGCCTTTTGATGTCATTACCTTATAAAACTGAGTCTTTACTTGGATGTCACAACTTACCGTAATTTGTATTGTTCCTCCAATAGCAAGATACACTTGTGAGTTGAGAGAGAAAGAGAGAGAGAGAGAGAGGAGGGAAAAAAAAAGTCATCAAAATGGTTCTTGCTTGGAATGTGTGCATATATTTGTTCTTCTTTGTCTTTTCCCTCTTCTCTATCAATGGGATCGGTCGTAGCACTAGTTGGGCAGCTTCCAACAAGTACAACTTGACATTGCCACACCAACATCCAGACCCTGAAGCGACTGTTCAAGAAGTGCAAAGGTACATTAATTCTTGAAGGTGGACAATGCTGACATCTCTGTTTCTTTATGTATCTGCCAACATCACCACATTTTTCATGTAGGCATGTACGTTGTGAGTATAATGCAATAAACCAGTCTCATAGAAAGTAAATAAAAAAGAAGACGGGGAAGGAATGTCACCAACTTAACTCGCTGGCTTCTGGAACAAAATTAGCTGGGTTGTTGGAGTCGAAATGATATAACAATGTGGCAACTTTTTTGACATATTGCTTACACGGGAAGATGTCCTAGATAGAAGTATGGCAGTTTTCAACTTTCATGTGTGAAACATTACTTGCATGCAAGTCACGGACCGTTCATTTTCTTTTTCTGCTTCATGTGAAGATCATAACCTGCTGCAATAAGCACTCAGGTTCCAGTTTTTCCTACTTTGGTTGTATGATTTTACAATTACCATTTTAGTCCTAAACCTTTTCACACTTAGCTCCACACACACCAAAAAAAAAAAAAAACCCACCTAGATATGACTAAAAGCACCATTTTTCAACTGCTTTGGCATTTCATTGGCTCCCGCCAAAAAAGAAAAGGAAAATTATCAGCCACAGTCATAGCGCACTGAATTCACAGACCCTGCAGTAAGCTACTCCCATATTTCCATGACCCCACTTTTTGACTTTTTTTCTCACTCATTAGTGCTATGGCAAAACCCTACTTCATTAATTTTCACATTATGTTATCATAAAATATCATCATATTCGCACTTACAAACATGCAAGTCATTTAGTAGCTATTTGTCTGGCAAAGCTGTACTGGATAAGCTTATAAACAAATTATGTTAAATATATCCCAGATACAGAAGGATCGTGTGAAATCTCTGCTTCAGATATGCAAAAAAAATTGCTTACGTAATAATCAATTAGCTGATTCAGTAATGCCTATTAGCCCTTCCCATCCTAACAAAAATCCAGAGAGTTATGATATGAGTAAGCAAACTTTAGCCGAATAACATTAGGAATTCGAGTATTTTGTCATTCCCAAAAAACAATGAAACAAGGAAAACATTACCACATTACCTGTAAAAGCTGGACACATCAGTCGGCGTGGTACTTTAATTTATTCGGCCTGTTAAACATTTCTGAAATCCAAAGTATGAATGCCATGCCATGTTAATCACTACTCATACCATGAATAAATATCAGTGAGGAGTTATTTTCACTGGCTCTTTTGTTGGACAAGCAGGAGGGTGCGCTATTCTGTTTCCAAGAGCAGGAGTTCGAGTAGGAGACAGCTCCTCCAGGATCAATGCAACACCGGTAACCCGATAGATGACTGCTGGCAATGCGATCCCAACTGGGAATCCAACCGCCAGCACTTGGCAGACTGTGCCATCGGCTTTGGCCGTGAGGCACTTGGTGGCAAGGGAGGGAACATATACGTAGTAACTGACGCTTCTGACCATGCTGACCCCCAAAACCCCCTTCCTGGCACTCTCCGCCATGCTGTTATTCAAGCTGAGCCCCTCTGGATCGTATTCTCTGGTAAGCTAAATTAAAATGAACAAACCCATTTGCGGTTACCACTGATTATAGTCTGAAGTGGTACTTTTTTGTTTTTTCCATCTCTAGGTAACATGGTAATTAAGCTCAAGTATGAACTCATGATCAATAGTTTCAAAACAATCGACGGTCGTGGTGCTATTATTGACATAACGGGCGATGGATGTCTATCAATCCATCAGGTGTCCAATGTTATCATTCATAGCGTGCGAATTTACAACTGCAAGCCATCAGGTAAGGCTAAGATTCGAACTAGTCCCACCCAAGTTATTGAGAGAAGTAAATCAGATGGTGATGGAATTTCTGTCCATGGATCATCAAGAGTCTGGATTGACCATTGCACCTTATCACACTGCACCGACGGTCTGATAGATGTCACCGAGGGATCTACTGCAGTTACGATATCTAGCAACTTATTCCTCAACCATGATAAGGTTATGCTGTTGGGTCATAGTGATGATTTTTCAGCTGATACCGGTATGCAAGTGACAGTGGCATTTAATCACTTCGGCCAAGGGCTAACAGAACGGATGCCCCGTTGTAGATTTGGCTATTTCCATGTGGTGAACAATGACTACACCTCCTGGGGAATGTATGCTGTTGGAGGTAGCGCCCATCCTACTATCAACAGTCAGGGTAATCGGTACATAGCACCTCAGCATCGTGGCAATAAGGAGGTGAATTTGTGCTAAGCAGTACTCTAATATCAAGCAGAATGTGAATTTCTGCAATTACCTAATTGAAAGTTGATCAATATCCTGACTCTTGACTATGTTGAATTCAAAAGGTGACAAAACGCATGGATACAGATGAAAGTGAATGGAGGGAATGGAATTGGAGATCAGAAGGCGACTTGATGGTGAATGGTGCATTCTTTGTAACATCAGGTGTCGATATAAGCACCCAATATGCGGAGGCCTCTAGTATGGAGCCCTTATCCGCAAACTTCATTGAGCAGCTCACTGCCAATTCTGGTGTTCTTGGTGTGCCTCGGTATTCATCTAGACTTTCCTGCTTGAGCCAATATTTCATCTTGTTAAGATTTTTTATTTTATTTTAAAGCCAGCTTGGCTCTGCGATTCAGGCTCTAACGTTTCTCTAAAATGTCCAACAGAAGCAATACTGGGGGCATGCCAAATCCAGCTAGCGGTGGGACCATACAAAACCCAGTTAATAGCGGAGGTGGGAGCCCGGTTGACCCAGGGTCCAATGGAGGCGGAACCGATATGGATGGTTTTCCATTCAATGGAAACTACTTTGGTACCATATTTGGCAACGGCGCGTCTCCTACTGCTCCGTCAACTCCACTTGTTCTTTATATTACAATGTTCATTTCGACATATGTGTATGCAACATTCTCCTACTGCTTGTAACATCTGGAGTAAGGACTGTTCTAGCGTTTCAGGTAATAGCGGTGAAACGTTAATCTATGGGCATATATGGTTTGGTTAAATGGAAGAAAAGATTATGCAAATGAATATACACATTATTCAGTCAGTAGAGCAGTGCAATGCAATTTGTATACTCGCGGCAGTTGTTTTGAACAATTGGGGACTTCTCAAAATATGAGCAGGAATTAGTTTCGAATTCTTGTTTCCTTACGGAAGCTTGGTGTATTATTATTACAATTAATGTTATTATTATTATTATGGTTTCAATGGTATTCCTCTAACGTAGAATTTCATAAAATCTTTCAAAAATAGAATCGGGTACTCTAGATTTAGAGATGACACATACGTGTTTCCTCTTTTAACCTTTATCACCATGAAATGCCAATTATGCAATGTGTTGTGATCGAGGATTCAGATACCAGAACCGAAAGTAACCTCACAACTCAAAAGTGTTTTCTGTTTCTGTGGAATGGCAAAACCTCAAAAAAAGTGCTCTCATTATATTAATTTGTGCAAAAGGTGTATTGTACTTACGCGGGATTGTCTTGATATGGGGAATTAAATGAATGGTTGCAACTGTCATCTTAGGAGCTATGTCACTCACCAAAAGTCATGCCTCTTGTACATATTCAATTTTTGCCAACATCTTCCACTCACAGAGATAGTATGACTCCTCTTTAATCATGTACCGATGTTGCCAAACTTGAGTTGATTCATACCAACAAATGGGACATGCAACCGCAAGATACCCACAAAACAAGAACTCCGAACTCCAAACCGATAAGCCCAAGATACCCCAGGTTCACCTCATTAACCCTGATAAAATTCATCTCAATCCCTGGATATCAAAACTTAAATCTCTCTAATCCTCATATGTATAACAAATGTTTGTTTTGTGTTTGAAAGCAACATAATTGGCTTGCCAGTGAAGATAGGTAAGTGGGAAAATCTAAGTTATCTTCCGTTTGCCCTAATGCTACTACCGCTGGCTTTTCCTTTAGATTGTAACAACCATAATCATAGGTGGCACATAAAAGTAGCCAAACACCAAACACCAATTTTTCTCCTTATGATGTAGCCATAAGTGACATAGGGTACAAAGTGGGATTGATTTATGATTCTAGGACTCATGCCTTCGGGAAGTAGGGATCCATTTATTTGCTTCTTAAATTATCGCTAAACATGATGAAATGCATACTACAGTAAAATTTCTCTTCTGGTAAAGCGTATATCTTTCTCAATGGCAACATACGACTCTTAGTTTTTGTAAGTGAAGCACATATCGTGACTCCTTATGCTTACTCTTGTGAAAAAGAATTTGCACTTGGCTCCTTACATGCTACAGGAGAATTTACATAGGCTTTTTTCAATTAAAAAGCCTTTATCTTGAACTCACCAAGCCATCATCACCTAGCGCCTTGGTATGATTCGTGTCAAGTCAATTGCTCGCATGAGAGAGCCAATCAATGCCCATCAATATTCTTTTTTACTGAATAAAACAAAAAAAAAAAAAAAAAAAATTATTCATTTGAAAACATAACATGTACAAGAATTATCCAAAAGCGTATTAATTACAATCAATCTACAGAAACGCAGGCCCGGAATGTTAAACATACAAGTTCTTAACAAATTGATTCAGTAAATGAATCTGCAACCATCTCATTTGTAGAGATGTCCTTCAAGATCACTTCTTAATGTATTTCTTACATAGAAGATGAACTGAGTATTTCATACATAGAATACGTATACCAAAAGCCTATCTATGGATAGATTGATAGATTAAAAAAAATGTTACGAATAAAATAATAATCCCATGGAAATAGGGAAATCTCTGGCTAGATAAGATTATGGAGGGATGGAAAATCAAATTTAAAGCACGTAATTGCCCAAAACAAATTTCAAGAAGAGTAATATATATATATTACTCTTTATAGTTTTATGTACGTTATCTGAGTCGTTGTGATACGTTATTTTTGGGTCCTTGTGGTGCTAAAACTTAAATCTGACATGTTAGAGATGCGTCTAAGATGGTTTTATAATATTAATATTTAATCTATGACCTAACCCAACGATGATGAAACCGTACTCCAAACTTTATATGATTCTGTTTTATTTTATTTTGACTAATTCTATACCTTGGTTAATATTTTAATTAGAGATACACCGTATAAATCTTGCATGTTTCTATTTCCTTAGTAAATAGGGTAGAAGTTTTATGTATGTTTTAGGTTTTTCATTTTTATAATTAGTTACTGCAGAAGACCTCTGTATAAATATCTCCGTGTACTCATAGAATAACTCAGTAAATAAAACTGAGTAATGATAAATAATTAAAAAAAAAAAAAGGGAAATAAAAATATCCATCAATGGTTGTGTAGTACCGTAAACCGGTGCTAGAACTCTCATTTCCTCGTAGAAGCTAAGTGAATATGCTTATCTACAAGGTTGTGTTCGATTATTAAATATGCAGACTAGACGAACAGATTAAACACGTGTAAATGTGAATCAATTGGATTTTGCGCTATCCAGCAACAAAAACAATAAGATTACTGTTTTCTTAGTTACTCGCCACCTCCTAGAAAATTATTCAGATTGTTCTTTTTTTCCTTCTTCTAAAACCAAGGAAAAATCTTTACATTTCAAGAGCACCGTCTAACAACAAATTTGGCTGCAGCAGACGCTTTGCTAAATAAATTGAGACAGAATATCAAGTCCCCAGGATTACTCAACATGATTCGATTTACATTATCTCAAAGATAAGCCTTAAGCCTCAAGCACTTACACCCAAAAAGAGGGAAAAGAATAATAATAAATAATAAAATAAAGAATACGCTTCAAGGAGAAGCCTCCTAGTCCTTGTCCATCACAACTCTAAAAGAAATATAATGTTAAATTCGATTTTACGGGGATCCTTTCCTTAAAAAAACCAAGTCATGCATGCCTCTCTCTAAAATTTATATCATAACTTTTGGTTGCATGTGATCATGCCCAAAAAAAATAAAATCTTCAAAAACGAGCCTTCCGCTTGCGCGCTGTGTATTTTGAATCAGGAGGTACAATGTTGCCTTTCCTACGACTTTGTTCCTTCTTCCTCAATACCCATTCCCTTCCTTTGACCTTCTTGTTTAATTTGTGTTTCTTCCTGGGTCGATGTCTGTCTGAGATATTCACCTGTTGGGAAAGACAGCACTAAGGTAAATTTGATGGTATATAGCAGGCCATAAACCAAACATTAGAAAACGCTATAACTTTATCCATGAAATTGAGTCACCGTTTTATTCTCTTCATCATCACTGCTGTCATCAGAGCAACTCTCCCCATCTTCTCCTTTCCCACTTGGAACGGCAGAGGTCAAAGATGGTGGCCCACAAGTGAGGACAAGATATTCTTTCCTACTCTTAGTGCTGTTTCCAACGATAACCATGATCAGGATTACTTCCAAGAAAGAGAATAATATAGTTTCCTGACCTCTAGATCAAGATTCATTTTCTAATTAAATCTTTTAGTTGAAACGAAATAAAAATATTGAAGCACATAAAATTGCATTCAAATGAAAAGCTTAACAGATTGACTCGCAGAAATCATTGTAGCCAAAAGTCATATTTTCCATGAGATGATTGAAAACAAGGTATTTTTGCAAATGTAAGCAGATTTTTTCTTATAAAGAGGCACTATGCATTAAAATGAGAAACATAAGCCAAAACCGGAACCACCATAACAAGTGCCAATCTAGGAAATGGAGGCAGTCAGTTGACCCCAAAAAACCTATTCTATCATATAGCCAAAAAAATAGAATGCAGACGATATTGTGGTTTTTCTTTATTTATTTATTTCTTCTTGGCTGGATAACCAGTGAAGTTCTATAGAAGCAAGTTCTATCTGATAAAAAAGCGAGATGTTAATACCTGTGTGGGTAATCTACTACCAGACCACCAGCAAATCCAGCACGCATAGCAGAACTCAAAATCAACTCTCGCTGGGCAATGCTCTCAGGATAAACTTGAAAAATTGCTCTTGCTCCCCTTGCTAAGCATTTGTACAATGATCCAAAGAAAGCCCTAAAACAAAATTGAGTTAGTTGTCAACAGTTTATCAGGAAGCCCTAATACATTAGTTTTAGCAACCAAGCAAAGAGGAGAGAGAACTAGAAAACAATAGCAAATTTTGCAACATACTTCAATCTTAACCTCGGTTCGTGAAAGGACTTATCAGCATTGCATAGCCACTGCACTTTCAATTGATAAAGTAATATGATTAGTTTAAAAAGATAATACAAGGAGAAATAAAAATGTCCAAGTTAGCCCTGCCTTTTCATAGAAATACCATGCCAAAGACAGCTCAATAGAATAGATTCCTATCAAAAGTCTCGATTACTTGATAAAATGTGAGATCTCATAAATATTTGTCCTGCAGTACAATCCCTTGTAAAGGAAAGTTAATTTACGAATAGAGCTAGTGTTATAATTCCAAGAGATGGATCTAGTCAGGGGTCCATACACAAACAAATGGTTGATTTGCCCTTGTTAGTTATGCAGTTTTTCCTCTTAGAACCTGTGACAAAAATGGGGATTAAGGACTCATTGAAAGGAAACCCTCTGATCTAATAAGCTACACCTAATCTATGAACTAATTTAGGCTAATTAAGATTAATCCTCTTGCTGGTCTTATTTCTTATATCAGTTGCATGCTTATGGAAACCTTGGTAATAACATAATAGAAAATAAACGAACGCAGTAAATATCACAAAATGGAAAATAAGTCTCTGTCGTTCTATTTATCCTTTCCCATAATACTCTCAACATCACCCCCCTTCTGGAGAATGAGCTTTTTCTCGAGCTCAAGCTACTAGGGTTCGCTAACGGCTTCAAAATCTGCAACTGCTGTATAAGGGTCTCCAATGCCACAAAAAAAAAAAAAAAAAAAAAAAAGATTCATACAACAATATCCTGAAGAGTAAATCTCGTCATGATTGAAACACAAGTTCTCAGAACGATGCTCAGCCATCTCTTGATCATGTAAATGGTTGTCACTTAATGTTGCTATCACTCTGACATTGAATCCGCTCCAGATGTACTACAAAAGTAACTGCCAATAGTTTCTTCTCATAAGTTCTTGCCAAACTCATTGCATCCCCTAGACCTAGTGGGCGTTAAAGCTCCACATCTATCCAGATCAACCCTAACAAAACCTAATCCAGCCAACATGAATTTGAGGATTGCCGTGAACAGACATTCTATTTTGGGTGTCAAACATTAGGAGTACCTGCCCCTCAGTAAATGAATGACATGCTTTGAAAAAGTAAGGGTTCAACCTTGTAATCGGACAACTTGGAAACTGCTGTGTTTTCAATAGGGTATCAGATGGATTATTATATACTGCTGAGATTTGACATTGATATTTAACTATATTTTGTTAGTTGCCTCTTGATGCATTCGGAAGAAGGCAAGCTAGTCAAACATTACATCACAGAATTTTAGGCAAAAAAGAGCTGACCCTTCTCCACCCACATGTAAACCAACACATTAAACCTTCATGCCCAAAGATATCAGACATGAAACCCCTGATTTCCTATTTTAAGGTTGCCTGCTGTGTCTACAAATTAGAATTCAGTTTGTATCCAAATGCCTTACACTCCTCCTAGAAAGCAGGAAAACCATAGCATGTCAACTTAAAAACTCCTCTTAGGACCTGATTGCTCATCACATGCATTCATGAGTCCATAAAAGACAATCTTCACATACTATTCGGTGAACTAAGTTGAGTATAAATGGCACAGCTTCTCTTTTTACTAGCTTTTTTCAAACATGACCTACTTTGATGCTACTACTAGAAAACCTCCTACCAATGGTTTCAATTTATGCATCAGACGTGGGCAACCTTCTACTTGTTGGTGATGGCAGACCATCAGAGACCATCAATGAGTCCGATGATGGGATTGCTACCGCTATTCTTGCATGATTATAGGCATCAAAAGGACATCTGCAGCTAGCTATTTCATAGGCATACATATAGTACTTTTAATGTAATGGCATCCATGAAGGCATTGGCAGCTATGACATCTTACTAGGTCCTTAATGACTTACAGAAAGTTTCTCTCTCATTAAATGGGCAGAGGATATACATTTATCCCTCAGTGTAGTTTGCACAAGGCTTAAGCTACTCATCAATCAAATATCTGAAACTGAAGAACCTTCCAAGGCACATTATTAACATTATTTGACAGAGAAAACAAACCTGAACAGCAGATATACTGATGGCACCATCAATAACTCCAGGTCGAAAGCCCAAACCCTGGAAAATAGAGCTTCAATTTAGAATGTGTCCTTAATAGATATGAAAAATAAAATCAAGTCATCTCTTCAAGGAATACATAGGAAAGATACATAATCTCAGTACATGCTGCTCAGACAATTATCTCTCAAATAGAACAATCCCTCAAAGTGCTGCTTTCTTGAAATCAGCGACTTCGAAGGAAAGATAACGCAAAGGAACTAACATGTCAGGCATGCTAGTGACCCATTCCTCACAACAAAGAAGTTCCATATTGGCAATGGTACATAATTAATTGCAGATAACAGCTTCTAACAACATGCAGTGAAAAGACAGATAAATAGGTCAGTAACAATATGGGATTCTACGATTTATAGCATGCCACTTCAACAATTAAAGAAAAAGGATCAACATGTTGCAGTAAAATCACAATTACCCCTGCCTATCTATTTTAATTAGTTGGTTCTGGTACCAAAATTAACATTTATCCATTCAAGAAGTCCTAAGTTTAAATCCTCGTGCCATTATTTTATCCTTGTCCAATTATTTTGCATGATGGACCTTGCCAATGTCTCCACCGACATGAGTCAACGTTGAAACATACAAAATCATCCCAAACTTTAAATCAATTGATAGGAGGGTTAAATTTAACAAAATGAAAAGGTGAAATTCCAATTCTATCATCAAATGAAAGAGAAAAGATGCTATTCCCATTTCATTCTCCCACCTAAAGTCAACCCATAAACAAATACACCTAGACCAGATAAAAATCAGCATGTAGTGTCATATGCATCAGAACATGCCAATCAACTCCACCAGTTATGCCTCACAGCATTGCTCAACTATGCATCACTAAGAATATATCTTCTGACAATGCCAGATTCTTCACTCTATGATAAGACTATCATAATTGCAGTTATCTACCTAAATAGTATAAACATACACATGCAGGTCATCCTCACAACGATGAATTAATCATTACGTATTCTTCACATTTAAACACAACTATTCTATGAAATAGGCCGTGATGGCTCTTCCACACAAGCAAACAACAATGCAGAAATCCATAGTACATGTTTGAGATATCTACATAGACAGCCCGTCACACAAGCAATATAGTATGACATGGAGAAGTGACGATACACAATTCAAGATCAGCGATACCATGTAAAGGTAAATCTGCATTCCAATAAAAGGAGGAGCTCTCGTGGTACCTGACCCATGTCCCCAAGCAAAAGGTCTCCATCTACCTCTCTTTCCAGTGCAACATCTACATATTCAATAATCAAAGACATTAGTTAGCACATTAAGTGAAAAGAAAATTGCAAGGATAAATCAAAAACTATCTTACTGAGCATTGATGGAGAAATATCTAAGCCAATCCACATATGTCCATTGTCAGATAGTGTCTCTCCACTTAATCCAGACCCACAGCCTGTAAAGATCAATAGCTAAAATAATCATCTTCAACCAAATAATAGACATGCATCCGTATATGAATTAAGTTTGCATGCACTTTATAGGACACAAAATTGGGTTACATTAAAACCCAATTCTAAATCAGGGGAAATAAAATGCATGAAAATTGAAATTCAATGCAGGTAAGCATGGTAAGGGTATTGATTGTGCAAAGAATATTTTATTCCAACTACACATACACATAAAGAAAAGAACAGGCAAATAAACATACATACACGCACAAAAAATATATATGAGGGAGTGAGTACCTATGTCAAGAAGGAGTCTGGGTATACCATCATCAGGCAGAGCAAGCAGCTCCAGTGCCCTCTCTGACAGTTTGGCCTGTTTTATCATTACAATCAAATAAAAATTCACGAAGGATTCAAATAAGATACAGGAAAAAGGAAATGAAAAAACCTGAATTTCGATGATACGAGAAGAGTAAGTGTATTTGCGAGCTTCAGCATCGTCGTAGAATATCTCCGGAGGCGCTTTTACCTCGGGTCGAGATGCCATCCCTCTTTCCACTTACTGACTCACGGTTTATGGAAGACAAGAAGCTAAGGTAGGGCAAGGGTTTATCTACTGGAAAGCTTGTCTCTCTCTGTTATGTAGTTTTCCAATTTGCTCTTTCTTTTTATTGTTTCCACACACCGTACCCATGTGAAAACTAAAAATAATTATAGTAAAATTGTTGACACAAATAATAACAGCTTAGCGAGAGAGAGAGAGAGAGAGAGAGAGAGAGAGAGAGAGAGATTAAGAAAAAGATATATAGTTTCCAATTTTTAATGATAAAAGTAGTTTAGAAAATAAATGGAAAATAAAAAAGTTAGTGGATTAGTAGTGTCATTGAGTTTTTTTTTTTATGAATAATTGAATTATTAATTTATTCTTGAGGAATTAGCTAACTGTTTAAGGAAAGAGTTAATAATTAATTTTAGAGAATCAAGGTAAGGATAATACTAAAATAATGTGATAAAAAATTATAAAATACACCAAAAGTGGTTAAAAAAGTCTCATGTGCTTTAATATTATAGATATATATATATATAAAGGATTTTTATTTTCAATGAATATAGATAAAAGATTAGACATATAAATTAGCAAAATAGATGGCTTATAAAAATACTAACCAATGATACACTAACAGTGCTTGTTAATAAAATAAATCATTTTTCTTAACAAATATAAGTATAACTATTTAAATAAATATATATAACTTTACTAAAAATAATACAAATAGGTATAGATAGATAAGAAAATAAAATATATTTTAATAAATACAATTTAAACTCTTAATATATGTTTTAATGTACTATTATTTGAGTAGTGCAAAGATAAATAAGGGGTATTGTGTTAATGATATATAAAACTTATTGACTTAATATAATAGATATATATATAGATAATACATAATAGATTTAATAAAAGCAAAGGATCAAACTTGTTAATGCAGAATAATATAGAGAGAGAAACTGATCTATCAATTGAAAAACTAGAATTTATAGCATTAGACTGACTTAGTAAGGCCATCAAATTCAATTTACTTCTCCCATTATATTCATTAATAAAAATTTTCAATTATAAAAATTACTCAAAACTTTCATGGTTATGCAAACTCGATCAAAACTCAAGAGAGGATAAACAGCGTAACCAATTCTCCCCCACGCACTATTTACAATCTAAAAATTTAAAACCGAGGTATATGACCTTATCATGTCATTATCATGAAATCTACATTCTATAAAACCGACAAAATTAAAAATATACCGCTAAACTATAATCCATTTTTCCTCTTTCTTAAATTTAAATACCATAGTCATTTATAATTGGGATTATAATATTCAATAGTGATTTTAAAGATAAATAATCATAACATAAACTAGCAAACCGTACATTCGTAATACGTGTATCTAAAATCTAATTCTTGATTTTGTATACCTATAGATGTCATTTACTTAACAAATCATAGATGAGAAAAAAAAAAAATTTGTTGAAATTTTGATTACTTGAGAAAGGAAAGTGAATTCAAGAAGGACCAATTGAAAGTTCTTTATCAACATAATAAGGTAATAGTGTATATAAAATTATGGCATGATTAATGTTTGAGCACACATAAATTGTAAGATAACTCAAACCCTAATATCTTATTCTCTATTTATTCCATCTCTAAAAAGTAAATGAGCTATAAAAATACTTTAAAGTAACATAGAAATTATAATTAGTTACACAAGGGAATTAAAAAAGTCCATAACCTAAAAGTGCCACGTGAGTATGAGAAAAGCAAATTGCATTATAGATCTTACATGATAAAATTAAATGCTGAAAAAACACTATATTATCTGTGATACCTCCTAAATCAAAACATTATAACACGTTACATATCATTAATAAATAATGACATATAAAAGTTTAGAACTTGTCTAAGGTCCATTATTAGAGGGAATAAATGACTGCTAAAATAGCTTATAGAATGCTATTGAGGGAATGCGATCAAAGTAGCTCTTGGTCTTGAATATGGAAAACTCTTGTAATTAAAGATTCATTTCCTTGTTTAGAGAATTCTTAATGGAGGATTACTCACAAAAGATATTTTGTAGAAGAAAAGTTTTGCGAAGAATACAAGCTACCTTTTCTATGGAGAAAGAGAAGGAAGCATTCATCATTTGTCAAATCTGGGACAATTATAATGCACTTGCAATGTGTTGTTTAGAAAGAGACAATAAACTGGCTGGCAACTTCAGTCTGGAGTGCTCTCCTGCATAATAGGAAGTATATGGAATAAAAGGAATAAAAAGGTCTATAGATTAAATGAAATAAGTCCTAAATAGATTAATCAAGCTCCCCCAAAGATTAATGAATGGTGGTTTGTATGCTATAAGAGAGCCAAGTAAGTTGAGAGAACCTTACCAGTAGATGGCTAAGCTCAATTGGATTTGAAAAAATGTGGACTAAAATCTTTGTGTTCCAATTCTTGATTTATGCAAAGAACATATCCGAAAGAATTTAATCATATCTTGTTTTGAAGGTATTACATATCAAAAATGTTGCCACTGACTTATTAGTAAAATCAAGTTTAGACTACCAAGATAATTTATGTTTTTTATTGTGATCCATAACACGTTTTATTTGATTGCTAAATAAAGATTACCTTCAAAAACATAACGTTCATTTTTTATGTAATTTTAGGGCCAAATTAGTAGCTATGACTTTCCAAAACTGTGGTTATGTGAACTTGTGTATTCTAGTTTAGTTAAATTAAGTGTTTTATCTCCACCAGGAAGGGAGGAAGCACATTACCCAGAACTTGTCTAATATTCTATACAAAATTTTCATATTTTTTATTCAGGTAAGAGATGGCATGCTTGCATCTGTTCCCACCTAATTTCAAATCTCAATATCCCCCTCTCGACGCAAACTTTACTTCATGAGTCATCTTTCGACGGATCAAGTGCTAACAATGATAAATATTCCAAATATAGAAAGAAAGAAAAAAAAATTAGATGTAAATTAATTAGATCTACCGGTGACTTACTTAACTTCAACCCCATATTTTCTAAAATCTAATTTAACAATAACCAAGATCAAGTCTGAACTTTTCTAATCATATTATAATATATAGTTTTGAAATCCCTTTTCATATATAGTTTTAGAATCATAATGCATTTTCATTATTAGATTTTCATCACTATTTAAAAATGTCATTTTATTAATATCCATAATTGCATCAAATTATTCATAAATTTATTTTAATATTCCATGTATATGTACTTGCTTTCTCCAATATAATCTACAACAAGCACAAGAATGTTCATATGCTATAAAAACCATTCCAAAGTTATATTCTTACCCTTAAAGATCAATTCCTTTGTGAAAATCATTTTGCAATGAATGAAATTTTGGGTTTGCAATCAAGCAAAATGCTGGAGAAAATAATTGTTTGAGGTTTGAAAATAATGTAGTCAATAAAAGTATACATGAGTATGATTCCCTTTAGATTTAGATTAAAGAATTTAAAGAAGATTATACACATAAGGACTATTCATAAACACATTAGCATATATCTTTTGAGTTAATTATAAATATTGATTTTTCCTCTTAATTTTTTATTCTGATTTTCTTAATCTTAATGTAAAGATTGTTAATCTGGATAACCATTGTTATATCTCCTCAAATATTTCTAACACATCAATTGTTTATGAGAAATAATGTAATTACATTTACAATTTTTTTTCATATGTCTTTTCCTTTTTATTGATATGTGATAAAATGATGTTGTTTTAAGCGAACAATGATTATAAGGACAATTTTGTTGTAATTTTGACATGTTCTCATCAATGATGTTGTTTTTTTTTTTAATCAAAATTAATCACTCATTTAATGTGAATGTATTATCGATGATTATCAAATAAAAGAACCATGAGTGACTTATTTTAGAAATTACATATATTTTATATCATTTGTACATGTTATTAAGTAGATTTCAAATTTTGGTTATAAAGATAGAGGTTATTTCATAATAATTAATAACTCTAAATCATATTCTCATCCTTTTATTTTCCATATTTATATTATCAAGTCAACTTGGGAAGGATAAGGTCATCCTATAATAATTATTGTTTCTTCTTAGTTTATTATTATTATTAATTTTATTTTTATTATTTTAATTAAATGAATTGATGAATTTTAATGCATGAATTGAACCTTTCAATTTTTTATTTTAGAGTTACAAATATGTTTTTATGTATATATATTATTCATATTGTATGGTAAAATTGTTTTTCTCACTAAACATGATCATCAATCCCCAACAAAGATTGGGGTTTATTTGCTATTGATGATAATAGGAATTCCATCCAAATAAGTTATTATTCTCTCTCTCTCAATGAATATATATATATGTATATATTATTTCTATTTATAGTCTAATCCTTTTATTTTCATTTATTTTAGGGTTATTAACACTTCTTGCAAAGAACAAAGGTCATTACGTAATATCTATTATATCTTTATAATATTATTATTTATATTAATTTTTGTTATTGTTATTTTGATTTAATTATTTCGAAGATTCAATACATGAATTGTATTTTCCAAGATTTTTTTTCGTTTTTTTTTTTCATTTCAGTAATATAGGTGTGTAACATAGTGTATGTTACTATTATGACTTTTATATCATTAGTTTCAATTTGTTTTGTTGTTATATAGCTAGAATGGAGAAGGAATATATCTATTGTAATAAAATGTCAAAATTGTATTGATTAAACTTATTAAATTGTTAAAGGTTTACACTTTTTTTTTATTCGATTTTTCAAATCAATTCCATATTTGTGCATTTGTTAGAGAGTTGGTATATGTTTTTGCTTTTCTAAAATATTTTTTCCCTATAATTATTTAGCATACATGATTTTCTTCTTACTATCCTTTTTTCTTTGGTTCATACTCTTTCTATGGTTGTTTTTACCGTAAATATTTATAGGTAATTTATTAATATAGTCAAGATATATTAAGCATTAACATAGTAATAATAACAGTCAATCTATATTAGTATATATTAATATAAGCACACTATCTTAATACATATTAATTTATATTAATATAGTGAAATAATATGGATACATATTACTATCGTAATGATGACAAGCAATTAACATGATGTATATAAATGTAGTACTATCAATTATCGAACTATATTGATAAAGTTTAAGCTATATAGACACTGCATTAATATAGTCACGCTATTTTAAAACTATATTATTACATATTAATACAAATAAACTATATTAATACAGTAGTTATGGTAGTCAAATAATATTAATACATATTATACAATAATAAGGTCAAACAATATTAATACATTAATACAATGATAACAACTGTTAAATGATATCAATATAGTCAAACTATATTAACATGTCTTGATACAATAATATCTATAATCTAACTACATTGATTCATATTAATCTATTATTAAGCTAAAATTTCATCTTTTGATAACACATTCACTTGAAAAAACACTTATCAATTTTTCCATTTATATTATTATTAAGCAAATTCCTTCTATTTTAGACTCCATGCTTCATCAAAATAATATTTTATATTAGATAAACTATTCTACTTAATACTCCTTTAAGGTTTATTTACATTTTACCCACACTATAACTCCTATTTTTGTAGATATTGTTACAAATTTGTTCCTATTTTATCTTTGACTAAAATAATTAAACTACTTATATTAATTTCAATCATAATTTAAACTTTTAACCAAAAACCTTCACATTGAATTAATGATATATCTGTTATTATTAAGGAAAAATATATAATGAATTACTTATTTTTAGTACCTTGTATTACTTCAATAGTTTTTTTATGTACTTTTTTCTGTAATAATTGAAAATATTAGGTTATACTTACAATTTTTATTTTGCAAATATATATAATCTTCATTCAAACCCTCACATTGAATTAATGATTTATCTGTTTTTGTTAAGTAAATATACATGACAGAGTTATTTATTTTCAGTACCTTATATTACTTAAATAGTTTTTTTACGTAATATTTTTCTGTAATAATTGAAAATATTATATTTACAATTTTTGTTTCGAAAAAAATATACAATCTTCCTTCAAACTTTTAACTGCAAATTGCACAAGCTCCTTAACTAATAATTTGAATAAAACCAGTTGAGTTCAAATGTCAATCTTGCATAAGGTACAAGTAAAAATTACATTGATAGATCATAAATATAAATCATATACAATGAAACGTGATCACACAACTAAATGAATGTGACAGCAATTTGACCCAGAACGATAGTAGTTGAAACAGCATTAAAAATGGTTTGATTCAAGAACCTAAAATAAATTGTTTCATAATATGATTTGGTTCGATTTAACCTCCAAACCCAACAGTAAAACCCCAACTTCAAACGAAAATTTGCTCCGCGAGAGCTGGCAGCATAGAACTCTCCACTATCCAGGCCGTAGGAGGCGAATACCTCCAAATCCCAGAATTTAAAAAGGAGCAAGGAAGAAAGAAGACAACTAGTTACTTCCGTCAAATGGACCAAAAATAAAATAAAGAAATAAGTTAAAAAGAAGATGAAGACAATCTACGCAGTAAAGAATGCAGCATAAAAACATAAAAAGCCATAAGAAAATTAGCAAAATAAAACAAAAGCAAAGAAGTGGCTATATAATTAAGAGTTCAAGGGGCGGTTAGACCGAGCCAAGCTTATGTAACCCTCGAAGTTCTAGGGACCATTTAACAAAACTAGCATATAAAAAGGAGCAATTCAAACGGCGATATATTTGCATGGAGACACTAAAATGCAAAATTCATCTTGATATTGCCCAAGATATATCGTCGGTCAATGCATCTTGAAACCATCTCATCATGAAACCGTCATGGATCCAATAAATCTAACAGAAGAGGCACAAAACAAAGCTAATACTGGAAGACACAACTGTGAGCACAGAGAACTAATCAAATAGTGAAAAACCCATGTCTTCATCACTCTCTTCCTTCTCTTCCTTCTTCTCCTCTGCTGGAGGAGCTTCAGCCGCCGCAGCAGCACCACCAGCTGGTGCAGCTGCTGCTGCACCTCCAATGAAGCCACCGGCAACACCACCACCAATGATTACCTTCATAAAAGTGTAGACACCAGATTAGCATAACCATAAATAGAAATTTCATTATTCAAGTTCAATCAATAATGATATAGACTTCATTTATCTCAATATAGAACATTCCAATACAATGACAATATGAAAGAAAAATGAAGAGACTAAAAAGTGAAGTCACTTGGAACTGCAAAGAGGGAACCATTCGATTTGGTTCAACTACCCAAATCAAACAGACATTACACAAATTCTTCAGTTAGACTGATTTTGGAGCACATTCTTAGCAAACAATTTTTGGTTATTTGATACTGTTCATGGTACAGTATAGTTGCACTCCCTGATCTATCCCATGAACAGGAAACCGCATTCTGAAGCGACTAATCAATCGACCCAATTAAAAACTAATAATAATAACATTTGAACTGGTTCAGGGTTTTGCTCGGTTTCATGCCCAGAAGACACAAGCTTAGTCATGAAAGCAAAACAGATTAATGACTAAAAATTACACGTTAAACACCAAAGGAAAATAAGGATGGAGATACAATTTGATCATGTCATCAACAATTTTTACATAACTAATTCAAATAGACAAAAACCAAATGGATATAGGCCAATTCTTTTTCTTTTCTTTTTATCACTACTTAATTGCTAAGGACTCACGGATTGGAATGGACACACAAATACTCCCAAACGATCACTAACCTGTCGTTAAGGGTACGATGGAAAACAAGTATTCGATATATCGAAGGTTCCAGTCCAAGGGTCTTAAACACTTGCAATTCGGCTAAGTGAAACAATATGTAGCAAAACTCCACTAAAAGATTTGAATACTGTCATTCAAATGATCGTGTACATCAATCGGAACAGTCTAGGGTTATCCATAGTGAATTAACCAACGACAAAAACTGAAATTATCATCATCATCGTACAAACCCCAAGAAAATGTATATATACATATACAGAGGAAATGATTGGCATTACCTGGAAAACAGCGGAAGAAGGAGTGATGAGAGAGAAAGAAGATTGAACGCCGCCGGAGGAATCACTGGAGAAAGCAGTATGAACGAGCTTCCTCTGGAGCTCGTAGGTGGAACCAGCCGAGGCCTCAAGGTCGCCGGAGATCTGCTTCCCACTCCACTCTCCGCCTGACTGCCGGCAAACGAAAGTGAAAACTCCCATTGCCTCCTGATTAGGGTTTTGTTTTTTGGATTGGTTGTCCGCGCAGAGAGAGAGAGAGAGAGAGAGATGGAGAGGCAGGGGAGTTGATTTTACGGCGAGGTCTTTCTTCCGATCGTGTGAGCTAGTATTTTATAGGTAGCGCTGTAAAACCCTATCTGTTACAAAGTTACCAAGATGCCCTTGCTTTGGATCTATAATTCCAACGACAGGCTTTTCCAGTAGTTTGCATTTTGCAAAATAAATATCAAACTAGTTGAAAACTCATACCACATACGAATTTTATTTTAAAATTTATGCAATATTAGAGAAAATAATAGATTTATTTTAAAAATTATCTCAATTAATTTTCTAAATAGTCCATGTACACAAAACTTGTTTAATTATATAAATATCATAAATCGATTTTATAGTCTTTTATATATTTGTCTAAAATTCTATGCCATTTAAAAAGAGTTATAATCCTTCAAATTATAAAAATGCATTGGAGTATTTTAAAGGTCATTTTATTTTGTATTGAGTTATGTAAAGATTATATTCTTCATAAATACATTTTTGTATAAAGTAGATATGTAACTAAAAAAATAAAATAATTTTAATTAGTGAAAAAAATTAAGTAACAAAAAATAACAAATGTCTAAAAAAGCATTATAAATGAAAATTTGAAAAAAATAAAAGAATTTCCAAAATCATATTAATAAAATATTGAAAAATCAATTTTAACTTTTAAGAAAATGGTACTGATAAAAAATTAAGATTAGACAACACTAAAAAGGTAGTATAATAAAAATTTTCCGAAATTATATATGATAAATAATATTCAAAAGGGATGTAGTTCTTCAAATTATGAAAATGCAACATTATGGCAAATGATTTAAAAGTATTACTATCGAAAATTTACAAATAATAAGAAAAACTTCCAAAATTATATCTATAAAAGATTGAAAAACCAATTGTGACTTTTGAGAAAAATAGTAATGATCAGAAAATTTTTCGATAAAACATTATTTGTTTATCTATATCACAATCTTATGTGAGAGTTGTTTTTATGAAATGATGTGTCATTCGAAAGAAGTGTCATCTTAAATGCCTATTTACTTCACTAAATAGAATATGGAAGGGAGTAAAATTGCAATTATTAAGGAATAGAATAGAGGTATAATAAATAGTTAATAGATATTACGGTGTTTACTTTAGTATAATGAAATTGGTAACACATTGTTCACGTCATAAAATTTAATAAGGAATAATGCATGAATAGAAAGTAAAATAACTAAAGTACTCTTATTAAATTAAATTATATAATAAAACAAAATCAAATGAAGAACCCTTCTTCTCCTCCATCTCTTCTCCTTCCCCTTAATTGCTAAAGAAAACAATAGTGAAGCCTAAACATCATACCATTCTAATCACTAATGAAGATGATGCTACTAGAGCTCCAACCTCATTCTCTCACACCTCCATTCTCCTCCACTACCTCTTCTCCTTCCTATTTCCTTCCCCAAAACCTTAATCATAACTCTAACTTCATTTTCTCCTTTCCCCTTCTTGTTCTTCTTCTCATTTCTTCACCTTCTAATTCTTTCTTATTGACACACTTGTCTTCTTCTTCTTAACTTCTCTCCCCTAGACTAATTCTCAACTTTCTTCTTTCTCAATCAATGTCAAGCATGTGAACAGATGAGAGATAATAAGGATAAGAGAGGAATGAAAAAGCATGAAGGAAGAAGATGAAGTTGGAAAGAGGAATATTGAGGCATGTTGATGAGGATTTTCATTCTATGGTATAAAGGACCTCCTAGCGACCTAAAAGGGGCATCATCCAACCCGATTGGCTTAATATCTAGCCTCTAGCTAATACTATTAGAGGTAATCCTGAAGATTGGTCTTAATCGCTAGGATGCCTAGCTTTGGCAATAAGTAGGAAAGGAGATTTAGATAACTTGTAGGTAGGTTAAGAAAGTGAACAAGAGCTTGGTACAACCGCCAAATGTTTAAATTCAAATAGGAGCATAAATAGTTGGAGTCATTGAACGGATAACTGTCCATCCCTAGTCTAAAATTAGCCCTATATTCCTAAAAATGAGGAAGTGGTTCACAAGTTGAAGGATCAAGCTATGTAGCAACCACACATGCTATAGTTCTCAATAGCAATAAATAACTAACTCTTATAAATAGTGCTCACTCACCAATAGGGGATCTTCTTCAAAACCCCTACTCACTTCTCTCCACTTTTACTCTCCTTAACTCTCCAAAACTTGATATCTTACTTAGGCATTGGAGTTGCCACGCTGAAGTTGCCCTAATACCTTCCTTAGCCTAATTTTTTTCTTGTTGTAGGTCTTATGCTAACTTAGCAAATAGCTAACTTGTTGCACACAAAATCAACCTTCAACAGTTTGGCATCATTTGTTTCTAACCCAACATGGTTACTAGAACCAAAAATAGAGACGGCAATATTATAGAAGGGAATAATGCCCCTTGCGTGGCTCGGGATGATTAACCTATAAAGCAACTAATGTGAGAAGTGCTTCTAATGCAGTTGAATCATCCCCTGGAAAAACCACAACAAAGCCAACAACTTGAATCTACCTAAGTCTCACAAGGCTTTATATACGTAGTCTACAAAGGAATTGAAGGAAGTTAAGTGTGTAACATAGAGTTGAAGAAGAAACTCTAAGAATGTGATGTTGTATTTTCCTCAATCCCACCATTAGAAGTAGTAGTTGGGAAGTTACTTCAATCATAGAAGAGGGTTACTATTGTTGAGCATGAGGAAATGCCTTAACTATTGATAAAGATGATCAGCAAGCATGACCTATGCTCCTGTTAAGAAAAATTTCCAACAAACACCACCATAAGCCCCAACTTCTAGCCATATCCCTACTAAAAAAGAAGGAAAAATCGTGCATATAACTACTCATCTACTACAAATGGTTGTAGTAGATATGATTCTATCGGATTTAGAGGACTACATCAAAAAAATTAGCAAGAGAAGGAAGTTTGAAAAGAAAGACTAAGCCAAAAGGGAGGAAGTTAGGCCTTTTGTGCATGAGATAGTGGAGGAGGTAGTTCCTTTAAGCAATAGATTGCGTTAATTTGACACTTAACAGTGGAAAGAAAGACCTGGATGATACTTCAACACATTCCAGACATTAAAGGAATTGTATGGATTTTCTAATGCAATAGCTTGTAAGGTATTCCCTTCCACCTTAAGGAAGTCAGCAAACAACCAATTCAACTCCTTAAAAGCGGCTTCCATATCATCCTTTGATTAACTCACTAAGGAATTTTGATAATATTTCATAGCTAGCAAGCTACCTACGAAGGACTCTTTACTGTTGACCTCCATTAGGCAAAAGCCTAAAGAAAGCATAAGGGATTACGTACATCATTTGAATCAATCAATGATTAAAATAATGAACTGTGATAAGAGTTTTGCCCTCATGCCATCTATCGATGAGTTAAGGAAATTCTGACTTCTTTAAGCCTTTGGCTAAGTATCCCCATACCTCATTGGATGAATTTACCAATAGGCTGGAAAAGTTCATTAAACAAGAAGACTAGATGCAAGCTCATAGACAACTTGAAAAAGAAAAGTATCAGAAGAAGCTAAAGGAAGAGAGATTGTTTGTGAAAGACTAACTAAAAAGTAGATTTGATGTGAGAGATCAATTAGGAAGACCTTAAGAAGATCCGAAACCCTAATTTCAACCTATGCTGCTCATACGCCATTGAACTAACCTATGTTAGATATCTTAATGAAGGTATGGAATCAGGGCTTTCTTGCTTGGTTGGAAAGGATGAGAGGTAACCCCTGTTACCTGTCTAGGAAGTACTTAACTAAATATTAAGATTTCAATGGTGATCACAGGCACAAATACTAATGAGTACATTCGGTTGAAAAATGCACTTAAGGATGTTGTCTAAAGGGGATACTTAAGAAAGTTCATTACTAATAAAGATAAAAGAATATAGTACCCTACCTAAAGAAGGAGATTGGATCAACAACCTTACGAAGAAGGAAGAAGAAACAATAATCAAGATCTAGTAGGTCAAAACAATAATGAAACCAACAACAAGCTCTAAGAGGAGTAATTCATGTAAGTATTAGTAGACCACGAGAAGAAAGCACGTTGGCCATTTCAAGTAAAAGTGTTCTAGGAGATCAAGTGCTTAATGTCCCATGATGATGCCCTAATCATCACTATTTAAGGTAAGGAAGGTGATGGTGGACACAAGAAGCTCCAACAATATAATTTTTAAGCATGCCTTCAACCACATGTAGGCGAAGTTGGAGAATTGGAGAGTTCAACCTTATAAATACAACTTATATGGATTTAACAATCAACTAATGAAGGTTTAAGGGGTTATCACCTTGACTCTACTGATCGATGACAATGAAAATGTAACCGTGAAATTAGTTGATTTTATGATAGTGGATTGCCTTTTGCCTTGCAATGGGATCATGGGCCAAACAAGTATCAATATTTTTAAGATGGTTGTCTTCACTACAAACCAAAAAGCAAAGTTCTCGACCTCAATTAAGATTGTTATATGTTTTGGAGATCAATAGTTGGCAAGGGCTTTGCACTTAAAATCTTTAAAGAGGGATCGGGTGTATCAAATTAAGCAAGGTTCAAATTGCCATCTATAAATTAAGGATGAAACAACAAAGGAAACTTTGACTATCCAATTGGCTAATGACCTTAAGAAGACCACCAAGATTAGAGCAAATATGGTTCTTGACCTAAGAGAACGTATAATAGACTTTCTCCAATCTAATAAGGATATATTTGTATGGTCTCTAAGCATTTCTAAGCATCTAATAACACATGAGTTGAATGTTAACCTGTATACCAAGGTAATCAACAAAAGAAGAGACACTTTGCCCTAGAGAGATAAGCTGCTAATGAAGAGGAGGTCTAGAAGCTGTTAAAGGTAAGATTTCTTAAAGAAGAGCGATACCTAACTTAGTTAGCCAATTGTGTATTAGTCAAAAAGGCCAACAGAAAATGGTATATGTATATAGACTTCACTAACCTTAACAAAGCTTGTTTAAAGGATTGTTTTCCTCTGCCTAGAATAGATGAGATGGTTCACTCCATTTCCAGCCACGCCTTGTTAAGCTTTATCAATACCTTCTCAAAGTATAATCAAATCAAGATGCACCGATCTGACTAGGTACATACCTTATTCATTACCAATTTTAGAATTTACTGTTATAAAGTTATGCCATTTGGTTTAAAGAATGCGGGAGCCACCTACTAGAGACTAGTGACGAAGATGTTTAAGCCCTAAATACATTAAAATATAGAGGTATATATATGATTCTAAAGAATGAGACCAGTGATGATCACCTCTCCGACATGGAAAAGACTTTTGATACCTTGAGGTATTACAATATGAAGTTGAACACTTAGAAGTATGTGTTTGGAGCTTCATTGGGGAAATTCTTCGATTTTATGGTAACACAGCTAAATTTAGAAGCTAAGCACAATAAAATCCAAGCTGTGTTGAATATGGTCACCAAATACAATCAAAGAAGTATAGAGGTTGATTAGGTCAAGTAGTAGCCCTGATCGATTTGTGTCTAAGAGTATAGAAAGATGTGATGAGTTTTGCCGAGTATTAAAGAATCCTTTCGAATTTAGAAGGCTGAAGCAATGTGATGAGGCATTTCAAGAATCAAAGAAAGTCCTCACCACGCCCCTGATACTCTCCAAACCTATTGATGGAGAGATTTTATATCTATACGTATCGGTTAGAGACCAAGCTTTCTCACCTGTACTCATTCGAGTACATGGGAGAAAGCACTACCTTATGTACTGCATGAGTTATGTTTTGTAGGGACTAAAGCTTTGTTATGTAAAGTTGGAGAAGTTTGTCCTGGTGATTGTTATAGAAGAACAAAAGCTCCGACCTTATTTTGAGGCACATCAGGTTATGGTATAAATTGACCAACCTTTGAAACAAGCATTATAGAGGCTAGATGCTTCAAGTTGGATCGTGAAATATCCCTTAGAGCTGAGTGCTTTTGGAATACAATATTGACTAAGAGAGGTATATAAGAGTGCTTTTGGAATACAGTATTGACTAAGAGAGGCATATAAGTCTTAGATTTTAGCTAACTTTGTTGTAGAACTTACAAGAAGTAAAGAGCCTATTAATCATAGTAAACACTCAACCTAGATACTTTATGTGGATAGGTCGTTGACCTACGAAGGAGGTAGAGCAGGTCTAGTACTAAAGTGGCTAATGGGTGGACAAGTTTCATACGCCTTAAAGTTTGGTTTTCCAACAAGTAACAATGAGTTTGAATATGAGGCTCTATTAGCAAGTATGAAGTTGGCAAGAGAAGTCAGTGCTAAGAAGCTAGACATTTACTTTGATTCATAGTTAGTCGTTAATCAAGTAAAGGATGAAAGTACAACAAAGGATGAAAACATCAAGAAGTAAATGCAGCTAGTTAAAGAGCTCGGTATGTCTTTTGAGAGTATTTGCTAGAGAAGAGCACTAAAAGGAGATTAGTAGAGTGTTTAGAGATGTAGCCAAAGGAGTTAGAGCATTGTTAGATGGATCTCATTTGGATTTCTTAAAGAAAAGGCTCTTGCCTACAGATACGAAGGAAGCCATGGGGCTTATTTATAAGGCTACAAATTTTATAGTCATTAATGGAGAACTCTATAAAAGAGGAGTAACCACACCACATCTAAGATGCCTATGACCTAGTGAAGCTGAGCAAGTGTTGTTTAACCTATATACTAGGGTATGCAATAATCACATAAAAGTAGGCACTTTATATGTGAAGGCTTTAAAACTTGGCTACTGGTGGCTTATTATGAGGAAAGATGTAAGGAGGCTAGTTTAAATTTGTGATTGGTGTTAAAGGAATCCCCTATGGAGTAGGCTCCAAGCATTACCTAATTCCACTTACCAACCCCTGGCCTTTTGCATAGTGGGGCTTAGATATTTTGGCTCCATTTCCTAAAACAACAAAGTAGATGTAGTATATCATTGTGGCGATGGACTACATTACGAAATAGGTGGAAGCTAAGGCAATGGCAAGCATAACAAAATGGAGAGGCCTTTGTCTTCAGCAACATATTAACTACGTTGGAATTCCTTATGCTATAATCACTAATAACTACCCATAGTTCGATAATGATCATTTTAGGGGGTTTTGTGAAGCACGCCACATTCGATTATACTACACATCAGTTGCACATCTCAAAGCATTGGCTAGGTCGAGGTAGTGAATAAGGTCATTCTTTACAATCTATAGAAATGGGTGAACCGAGCAAGAAGTAATGGACATATGAATTGTCATTTATCTTATAGGGGTGTCGAACTACTCATAAGACTTCAATTAAGGAGACCTCTATAGGTTGGCATTTGGGTTAGAAGCTATTTTCCTGATTGAGCTCAAAGTCACGAGTGTTAGGGTCTAATCTTATGACCCTTAAAGTAATGGTGTTAGGCTTAAGGTAAATCTTGATACCATTGATGAGACTAAGGCATTAGTAAGGGTTCATTTAACAACTTACTAGTAGCATGGCACCATGACAAGCAAGTCAAGTATAAAAGCTTCTGTGCTAATGATTTGGTGTGCAGGAAGCTAGAAGCATTAGGAGCCAAAGAAAGCCAAGGTAAGTTGACCCCTACATAGGAAGATTCGATTAGGGTGAAAGAGGTCATTAGAAATGACAAAGCCTACAAGTTAGAACGACTAGATTTAACCCATTCCTTAAGCTTGAAATGCATACATTTTGAGGACATATTTCAAATAATAGACCTTTGAGCAAGTAAAATAGTTGGATTTCTAGCTAAATGTTTTAGTCATACGTGAGTTGTATGTCTTATGGATTGATAGTAAAGTTATTTAGTTGTTTTTATTCATATGTTTGTTTCTTTGTCTTTGATCAATCATCCTTGTCATGTTGCTCTATCTTATGTATTATAATGGCTTTGATGATGAAATATATCAGCCATTTTGTGTTCATAGTATTGTACTTTATTTGTGCTAAGCAATGCCTTCTTCTATTTCAAGTAAAGAAATTTCAAAAACTCCAAAATAAATTAAGGGTAAAGGAAGGCCTATGCTTTGCCTACATAAACACATGTTGTTAACGAGCTAAATCTCAACTTTTGTGAGTTCAAGAGAATAGAAATCTATAAGCCCTAGTTCTTATCGGTGACAAGCAATTAAATCTTAGTCCTTAAATCCTACTCAATCATAAATGATGGGAACGAGATGTCTCAAAATATAGGTTCCTTGAGGGATCATAATGTAATACTTTAAGTCTTAAAATAAGCACGAACCACAAGTTTACTCAATACCTTAACAATTTAAAAGAGCATGAGCTGTAATGAAACCATCCAACCACCATGCTACTATTAACAAACTACACATCACAAATTCATTAGAAGTCTTGTTATCATCTAACATTGAGAAAGTAAATGTATAGATAAAAGGTTGGCATGCCAACCTGAGTCAATGTTTCAAAATCTAACAAACAAACCAAAAAAAGAAGAGCAAGTTAGTTGTTTTCTTCTAAATTATCTATGGTTGGAGCTAGATTAGTTATAGGAGGAGCAATGCCACTCTGGCTTTTTGGAGGAGTAATGCCATTTTGGCTTTCTAAAGGAGTAGTGTCATTTTGGCTTTCTAGGGGAGTAGCATTACTTTAGCTTTCTTTAGAGGTAACTCATCATCAATAGGATGATTGTTTTGCTCCAATGCTTCCTGACCTGTACTCCTGATGGCAAAGTTGAATCATTGAGGTGATATTTAAGATGATGGCTTGCAAGCTTAGCTCTTGCTATGTCCATGCCATCTAACATCTTCTCCTCTAACATATTTAGGTATTTTGCACTATCTTGGACTTCTTAGAGGACCTCATCATGGCTGTACCCTTACACACCTTATTGCTCAAGAACATAGATCTTCACCTTCTACTTATCATAAAGGTTGCACATCTATTGGATCTTGCTTGTATATTTGTTGTTGAGATCCTCAACCTCTTTCTAAGCTCCATGTAGATTGGTGTCAAGTTATGCACTCTTCTTCTCCTTCTCTAAGGTAGCTTCCTTCTTGCTTCACCACCCAATCTCCTTATTGAGATCCTTCTTTAGAATGCGGATCTCCTCCTCCAGCTTCTCTTTCTCTTTACCCTATTTGCTGTTGCACTCTCTAAATTCTACTTCTACTTAGGTTATCTCCTCCTTAACCCTTTTAGCAATCTAGAAAAGAAAATAATGAGTTGCCATAAGATTAGCATAATATAAGATATCGAGAAATGCTAATCTCTTACCCCTTACTTCTCTTCCTTCAACATCTTGATGGTTAACAACAGACATTGTGAAGCTTGAAATAAAAAAACCTTAAGTATAAGCATTAGATCATGAACCCCAATATTATCATATTCTAAGTCTTATACCATATAATTTAGTAGTAGCCAACTGCTCCTAATCATTAGCTCCACCAAACTAACAGAATTTGATCTTATCAATAAGAGGGCTAACATCCTTAGGGAACCTGATGCCCTCAAACAATTCCTAAGCTATCTTACTGTTACCTAAAGCATAATCCCTAGTACCCTCTATGAAGGATAGAATCCATGTACCGACTTGTTCTCCTTTTAAGAAGGAGTTATAGGCGTAGGAAGCATAACCAGGAGCTTTATTGTTGTAGGGTTATGAAACCCCTCGTTAGGCCAGCTGTTCTTCTTCTTCTATGCTTTTATTAGGGCAACTTTTCTTAGTAGGGTCCCTAATAGGAGGTTTCTCTTATGAGACATTAGGCTACTTCCTTAGTAACTCAACCTCTACGACCTTACTTCTCTTTAGAGCAACCTTGACCTTGATAGGTAGGGATTGCGATTGTAGTTTTATGGTTGGTGGTTTCCTTTAGGGGGAAGTAACCTTCTTTCTACTATCTTTCTTTAAAGTCTACTTATCTTTCAACTGAGCAAATAGGTCTTTGGAGCCTGTGCTCTTCAATAGCATTTCTGTATTAGAGTAAGGACAAGATTAGCTTAGAGTTAAAAAGGAAATGAAAAGGAAAACTTCCAAACGTCGTACTAAGTATGGGCATGGAAGACCATCTATCCTTTGGAGCAGTTGAATGAGATCTCTTCACAGCAAGCCCTACTCAAGATGACGAATTCTGGTAGACAATACCTCATAGTTTACTACAATCCCTTCATTTACCCCCCTTAATTGTATATTCTTTACCATAGATAGCACTAGCACCTTCGGGATCCCCTGACTTATCATCACGGAAGATTGAAGCATTATAGTAATATTTATTTGTAATGTCCTTAGCATCCGATAGAAAATAATCAGTACTATATTTCTCCATGATCTTATCAAAGGCAGCCTTATCATTTGGAAGCAATTTTTTAAGGCCACCTTACCAAACAGGTTGGCTCCAATGGTAAGGGAATTCTAGGTCCTTCTTTGACCTAACAACTACTTACTTCTTCTTCCAATCATGGATGAAAGACTACAACCTGAACAAATATAGGACCTGGAATATAAAACCGTATTTGATTGTAAAGAAATATCTAAACAAGGTTGGATTTGCCTGAACTTTGAGCTCTTCACATATGTACCCAAAAGCTATAAGGAGTCTATACAAATTAGAAGTCAACATGCTTGGACACAAATGGTGATAAGCAAAAAATTGCATCTTAAATGAAGAAAAAGGGAAATGTAAATCGACCTCAAAATATTTCTCAGAAGGAGCAAATACTCGCTCACCTAAAGACATAATCTGCTCATGAACTTGAGGCCTCTCAACTTTCTAGTGTAAAGGGGTAGAGTGAATGTAAAAACTCATGTCTTTGAAGTCTTATTCTGAGAGGGTGCTTACTACACCAATTAGACTAAAGTCATACGCAATTCCATGATAAAGGGGCTTCTAGGCATTCGTATCTTTGCCATTGTTAGGATAATTGTCAAGTGGAATTTTCTTGATCCTCAAAAATTCGAGTGTACAAATTATTCCAAACTTAGTGTACCTAGAGAGATCCTATGGACAATCATCTATTGTGTTCGTAGTACATTGTACCTACTGTAAAGGAACTTCAACCACTCCAAAGTGCATGGAAGAAGTTTGAGTTGAATTGTGGTTGCTTGATGTGCTCTCATGGTTTGATGTGTTTGAAGTGGTGAAAGACGTAATTACATTAAATAGTTAAAATTACATAAGGTGGATGACGAAAAGCATTTTTGAAGAATGAAAATGATAGTTTGCAAGAGAGAAAATTAAGAGTACAAAGATGAAGGTAAGAAATGCAAGAGTGGAGAGAGAAAAAATTAAAAGGTTTAAATACCCATATGTATCAAGATCTAGGTGCTAAATATTATTCTAATTGTTGTGGCATGATTAAGTTCCATTTGAAGATCAATGATGAAGATTAAATCTCATATGCGTGCACTACATATCACTACTATCATGTTAACATAGTTACCGATAAAGGGAATGTGCATAGCTAATGAGCAAATATGACTCTTCCACTAGAAGTTAATTGTAACAAGATTGGAAACAAGCACTGTCAAGCAAGTTACCACAAGAGCTCAGTATTACATGATGCTTAAAGCATGGCTAGTGCCACATTGGTCGGAAATTCTAACTCTCTACAATGAAGATATGACAAAATACTCTCTTTGGTAAGTGTCACCAAAGAGAGTTGGAGGGCAAATGATGATGAGGATTTTCATCCTAAGGTATGAAAGACCTCCCAATGACCTAAAAGGGACATCATTTGACATGATTGGCTTAAGATCCAACCTTTACTTAGTACTCTTAAGGGCAACCCTAAAGACTGGTCTAAGTAGCTAGGAAGCTTGGCCTTGGCAGTAAGTAGGAGAAGAGCTTTAGATAACTTCCAAACAGGTTGAGAAAGTGGATAAGAGCTTGATATGGTTGCCAAATGTTCAAATTCAAATAGGTGCATGAGCAGTTAGGGTCATTGTATGAATAATTGCCCATTCCTTATTTGAAATTAGCCTTACGTTTCTAGAAATGAGGAAGTAGTCCGTAGGATGAAGGATCATGCCATGTAATAAGTATGTATACTACAGTTCCTAATAGCAATTACCAACCGACTCCTATAAATAGAGCTCGCCTACTAATAGGGGGTCTTACTCACTTACTCTCCACTTTTACTCTCTAAGACTTGATATTTTACTTAAGATTAGAATGGTAGTACCGGAGTTGCCTCGGCACCCCTTTAGTTGTTTCTTTTCGTAAGTCTTATGCTGACCTAACAAACAACTCACTTGTTACAACTAAAATTAACCGTCAATAAGGCAAATGAAAGAGAAGGACATGGAAGAGAGTAATGAATGGTAGATTAGGGTTCTTTCTCTTTGATTCTTGATGTGTGAGCCATGGGCGAGAGTGACAAAGTATATTAGGGTTTATGATTGATGATGGAGGACAAAGCAGTAGATTTGGATTTTTTATCAATAGAATAAAATGAATGAAGATGATGTTTTGTTTAAGAGTAAAAAAGTGTAACTTTTGAGTTTTTATAAGAGTATTTTGGGAATAAAGATGAGAAAATGAATTAAGAATTGCAATTCAAGGGATAAGTTTAAGTATGACTATGCAGAGATTTTTAGGAATTAAAATTTTTAAGAATCGCTATTACCAAGGACAAAAACCAAGTGAACATGGTAATCAAGGCCACATAAGCTCGTAAGAGTGTAAGATCATGAATGCAAAAAGTTGGATTGTTTTGCATTGATTATGCAAAGCAATGTAACAATTCCATAAATTATGTATGTAATGATTAAAAGTTAACACCAAATAAGTATTAGTAAAAAAATTTAACGATGCAAAATAAAATATATATATATATATATAATATGGAAGAATATAATAACAAAGGGGTACAATGGTGCAAAAAAAAAAAAAGGTACTAATAAACATGTATGATAGTAAAAAAGCATTCGAGATTATATATAATTTTCATACCTTAACCTTGAACTTACAATTATAATATATTTTTATTATAATATATAGTTTCAGATACTTTTACCTTTTCATATATTGTAAGTTCTAATAAAAATAAAAATAAACCCCATGTTAAATTCATTTTATTTTTTTCAGCGCTTTCCCTTTCAATGCTAGTAACATCTTTAATATACATTTTTTCGCTTCATCACTTATTGAGGGTTAGATACTAGGGATAAAGTAGTTGGTAGTTACGCATTAATACCACCTCTATTATGGATAAAAGGTTCGTTAGTATAGTCAAATTATGGTTAATATTAGTTAGAACATCTAGCAAGAAGTTGTTGATTAATAATAGTGGTAGGTAATGCTATTGTAGATGGAGATAGTGGAATTAGACTTACATTGTCCAATATAAATGATGAACCGAAAATGTGACAATCAAATGTATAGTTGAATATTGGGAATTATAAGATCCTTACTTTATCGATTTTGTACGAAGGATACTGGGTTTGCTTATGGCAGTTACCCCCAAATAAATAACCCTTAACTAAAGCAATAAGTGTTGCCAGTTTGATTATACATTAATTTATTGTTTGCATATATTTGTGAACATTTTGTGTTAAGTAATCTTTTGTTATACATTATACTGAACCTTATTTTTCATGACATTTTTTAAAAATAATACTAGTAATTAAAAATTTATGGATAAGAAGACTAGAGTGTAGGAATTTTAGGTCTTACATGCTCTTACTAGGCTACAAGAGCATGTAGTAGATTCATTGAGCCCTCAAAGTTCACAGCATGGTAGTTTTCATAATATCAAATCTTAGGTTTAGAAAGTTGAGAACTCTTTAGGATTATAAGTGAGACGTTATCTAAAATAGAATTTTAGAGTAAGATATAAGACATGAGATGAGAAATAAGATGAAAGTAAACAAAGTAACCTTAACATAAGAATCGTGAGAATAGGCATAATATTATGAAATTTTAAGAACTAACGGGAGGCTCATTTCAATCCATATAAAGATTTCTTAAGCCAATACACCAAATGCCCACCATTAGTAGAGGAGAATCACTTTAGTTATTTTATGTACACCTCTTCTTCTAAATCTCTATTGAGAAAGGTTGTTTTTACATCCATTTATTATAACTTTAAGTTAAAATGAGTAATTGAGGTCATAATGACATAAAAGAAATCTTTCTTAAATGCAGGAAAAAACTTTCCTTATAATCAATTCCTTTCTCTAAGTGGATCCTTTGGCAATGAATCTTGTTTCATATCTTTTTATATTACTTAACAAGACTTTCTATATCATTAAAAAAGAAAAAAAGCCATTTACATCCTATGGTTTTTTTTTTTTCATAATAAAGATCCCAAACTCCGTTAAATATCATATAATTTATTTCATCTTTCACGACATCATGCATAATTTAGATTTTATGTAACTTATGACTTGTGAAAATGTTCTAGAAGCATTTTGAGCTTCAATGTTATAGTTTAATTCTTGAAGATACAATATAGTCATAAGAAATTGTTGACTTTCTTGTTCTTATAAATCTTCTTAATGTTGATTCAACAATTTCTTTAGAATTATATTGTTTAATGATATTAGCTTCTTTAAGCACCTTGATCAATTGGATCATTATTATCAATTTTTAGAACCTAAACTTCTCTTAAAACTTGAGGAGTGTTGTGCACAACAATCAACTCTTACTTGATGTAGAAGGTTGATCTATTTCAAAAATCATATTTTCTAATTGATTACGCTCATTAATCAAGTTATTCTCTAAGAAATTTTCATTTCTTGAGTCCATAATCCAAGTGCTATGAAATGGACAATAGTACTTAGATCATTTAGACCTTTCAACATATTCATTGAAATACCTACTAATGATGTTTGGATCAAGTTTCTTTTCTTGTAGATTGTAATCCTAACTTTAGACAGGCATCCCTAAATTCATGTATATCTCATACTCGGTTTACAAACCTTTCATAGTTCAAATAGTCTTTGAGATAACCTTAGTTAGAACTCAATATAATATATATGTTGTTATTTTAGAGCTTTGCTTCACAAGAATTCAAGAATTTCGAAGTTACTATACGTACTTCGTATCATGTCCATTAATGTTCATTTTTTTCTTTTTGCCACTCGATTTTAGTTTAGAGAACCATTATAGTGTACTAGGTAACTATCTCATTTTCTTTAAGAATCTTAGCAACAAACTAGGCATTTATCCATTCTTAATATACCTAACATGATATTATCCACCTCTACTAGATCTCATGATTTTAATTTGTTTTCTTAATGTCTTCTCTACTTCAGTCTTAAAAACATTAAATGCATCTAATGTTTCATCCTCACTCAGAAGCAAATAGAGATAAAAATATATTAAGTAATCATCAATAAAGGAGATAAAGTATTTTGAATCATATAAATCCATTCTTAATGTGTAACCTTTAATATCTTTGTTAATCATCAATAAAGAAGATAAAGTATTTTCAATCATATAAATCCATTCTTAATGTATGACCTCTAATATCTTTATGCTTCTCTTAGCACCTATCTTTGACTTATTAAGCTACTATTCCTTAATACAATTCATGTAAGTGTCAAAATTAGTAAAATTTAAAATACTAAGTACTTTATCATCTATTAATCCTTACTTATATTTATAGAGATACGACCTAATATCCAATGCTACAATATGGAGGAATTTTCATTCATAATACAACTTTTAGCACCAATATGAACATGCATAACATTATTAGTAATATTATGTTGTAGATTAATTGAGAAAAGACTATTACATAATGTATCATTCTCAACAAGATCATATTAATAAGATAATTTGAACTTCTCTAAAAAGTTGGGAGAATTACGATAGAGGATGTCAACGTTTAGGTGTAAGTTCAAATAGGAGATTAACATTTCAAAAAGTTTAAATAAATATTAATGTTTCACAAAGTGATTCAAATAAGGAATTTAAAATAGCTAATTCATAAAATTATTTGAACCACTTTGTAAAACGTTAATTCTTAACCTTTTATAACATTGATCTCGTATTTGAACTTATCCCCTAAACTTTGATCCCATCCAATGTAATTCTCCCATAGAAAGTTAAAGGAATAACCAAATGGTACAAGTTTTGAAACTAAAATAGAATTTCTAGAGAAACTTAGAATGTAAAATGTCTTTTCCAAAAAATGGAATATATTCATTATTTAGTAGTAAAGTGCATGTTGCAATAGCTTTCTCTTGTGAATTGATATTGTTCCTAATAAGATGCTTTACTCAATTCTACTTGCTTCATACGTTTGATATAGCTTGTAAGGTATTTTAAATATAGATTATAGCATTAAAATCAGCACATATTTTGATTTATATCAACCATATTAGATTTATGACAAACAAATGAGAGTGGTTCATCTTTCTTCTCAAGTAGAATATGGTGCAATCTTTCTTGGTGGACCTCTTCTTTCTGTGAAAGAAGTACTTCAATTCCTTTTGATTTCACTTTGAAGTAGAATTTTGATTTCCTTTTTTTTTTTTTTTTGCTCGGTTTTAATTCTTTCCTTCATTTGCGTCCATTGCATGAGTTGCCAACATAGAACTCACTTAATTCCATTGCTAACCTTCCTTCCTCTGTAATACATAGTTGGGTGTTTATTAATTAGTTAATCTTAAAGGATCTATTTTACTATAGAAGAATATTCAAAATGTAGTGCAGAAGGAAAGTTTCATATATATCAACCTTAAGACTTTTTAGCTAAATTGCAATGCCCCTTATTTGCATGATGTATTTGTGCACACCTCTCATACTAATGAACCTTTGAGATCAAAACTTCACCATTAAGGTATTAGTAAATACCTTATATGAAGTTACAAATTGCTCATAGATAACTATTAATAATGTTTTGACATCTTTATATTGAACTACAAAACTACGGTTACCAGTAGAAGTTGTGGTCTTTATAAGCATCACAATAAAGCTATTAGATAGCTCTCATTACTTATAAAAGAGCCTTATCACTAGAAGAGTTGGGTTCAATATTTATTGGTTTGTCTTTTCTAATAACATAATCAATGTCCATACACCCTAATTGTAGAACAACCATTTCTTTTCATACTTTATCATTATCTCCTTATAGTTCAAGAATGTCACACTTGATATCAGAATAATTAAAATATTTGATGGTTGTTAAGGAGTGTAATGCACATGCTTACATTAAATAAATTTGAGAATAAACATATATCATGTTTTCCTAATGCAAATCATGTCCTTTTATTTATGAATCTATTAACGTAAGATCTCACCTGCTATAATTTTGATTCAATTAGATCATCTAACTCTATAATTGAACTACCAAATTTTGTTCATTTTCTTATTACTTATGTGTAAATTAAGAAATCTTATTTGACATTTTACTTGATTAATCATACTAATATAATGAAAGTTCCTATGAGATAAAATTGATTAAATTAGACATGATTAATTGCAATAAAGTCATATAATTAGAGATATTATGCCTACTCTATTATATGAAATTATATGGACCATTGGCTCTTAGGAAAGGGAAAAATATTATATTTTTTTAAAAATAATGCCCAAAGTAAGGACTTATGCAAAAATAATCCACAGAATACCATACATAAAATCATATTTCCAACATCCAATTTCAAAATGTACTCTAATAAGTTATTGGAATGTCAATTTTGGCAGGAAAACAACTTTAGAAAATCGATTTTATTAATAATAAACAAATCGATTTTTTAAAATGTTCTTTCAAGTAAAGCTATGAAATTGACTTTACCAATTTTAACGGAATTGAGAAAATCAAATCTTGAAGAGCTGATTTTTCAATGTTAAAATCAATTCTTGAGCAGATTCCAACAAAATGCTAAAATTTGTTCTTTAAGACCCGATTTTAGCAGTAGCTCTACCATAATCACATGCAAGTTCCTTCCATGACCCAAAATTACAATACCTATAAAACAAAAGAAAAAACACTTGTAAAACTAAAACCTCAACATTGTCCAAACTTCTCAACAACATCCCATTTCATATGCTAATATCTAAACTTCTTGACATTTGTAAACTAGAAAACTCAACAATATCTGAAATTCTCAACTATAATCACCAGTAATAAGTCATCTACATACTCCTTAACCATAATAGATCTTTACAAGTATAACTACGAAAGAGATAAGATAAGGAAGTTATAAAACACCACTCAAACAAGAAATTCAAAACTTTCATTAGTTCATATACTTAGTTTATATGTGCATAATATTCATCATTTACAAGTGAACATATACCGTTGTCTCTATCATTAGTGCCTATAGGTACACAGATCTTGAGTATCGGTTATAGCAAATGATTGAGGTTTCACCATTTGATTTACGTTGACCTATGCAATTTGTGCCCAATCCAACTTATACCTAGTAGGTTGTGCGAAGCGGTCATGCACATAGGTATTAGAGTAGGCTTGGCTTACATGAGCTCTTTGCCCATATCATTGATGTGATCTTTAGGTCACCTCTTAAATGGAGTTGGATAAGTTTGACTATGAATGTTGGAACTCTCCCTTATGGGCATTTGATAGCCAAACGCGATTGTTGTGGGAAATGTGTGAGGTGAGTAGTGGTAAGGTAAGTGGTGTTGTGGTGAGCTATCATCTCTAATACTTAACTAGGCTCATCTGCTGCCTCTCCCTCTGCCCTACTTATGTCCTCATCCCTAATGCTCCCTAGGGTAGCTCAAAACTTCTATTAAAGGAAAAATGGAACCTACTGCAATGTACAAATAAACTTCATCATTAGAGACATAATCCTAAGTAAAATAACAAAACTAATTAAAATAAACAAGCATAGTTAAATTAAAATAAAGAAGACATAATCCTTAGTAAATCGTTATTATTTACTCTATAGTTCTATGCAACCTTTTAATTCAATTATTCTCTAGACCTTAGAGATTCATAATCCTATTCCCATGGAAATCGGATTCTAAATTAGCCAAACTTGCATCTCTAGCTAATTTCTAACCCTAAGATGCTCTCTACTCGCATCGTTACTAAATAGAGCATCTTAAGATTACATAAAGTATTTGGATCCTTTTATTAGGTTTCCTTAATCCAAAAAGATTTAATACCTAATCTCTTAATATATTAAAACTCTTCTAATTACACTCGTTTGTTTACTGCAAGCTTTGTAACTCTATAGTAAACTCAAACATCAAATTACTAACTGCTATATATACTAATTGACAACAATATATTCTACATAATTAGATCATCAAAGAATAATAATATAGATAGAAAGGAAAGTGTTGTAAAAATAACTAGATTTCAATAATATTCACTAAGAATTAATTAAAAGAAGAACAACATAATAAAAGGAAAAGAAAAAATAAATAAATTGAGAGTCCCCCACTATAATTCTAAACCATAAGTTACCTAAAGGGGGATCTCTCTGAAAACCCTAACTTAAAGATCTATTTATAAAAAGTAAGGCTAGATTTACAAAGAGAGACTTGACAAAATAAAATATTCAATAAATATTGCATGTCCAAAAATAGAAAATCTGTTGCAAAAACAAAAGATTCCTTGTCATAAGGTGACCACGCCTTAGGTACATGGTTGTGGTAGTTAGGTATGTACTTATTCTTTGTGTGAAAACTTCAAATTTTGAAGAAATTAAATGATGAAAGGAACACATGTGGGAACTATGATTGTAGACCCTAGTCATGGGCCTTCCTAGACTTCTTTTTTTACATAATTCTCGTATGAACTCCCGCTGCTTCATTCCTTAATCAATGCTTTTGCTCATAATTAGTCAAAAAATGACTAAAAACCTTTAAAACTCATAAAGTGCTCTAAGAGCCCCCGAAAATGAAATTTAAATGAATTAAGCTCAAGATAACATAAAATTCATTGCATTAAAGTCTAAAATAGCACTAAATAACCATAGAAAATGTATGCTATTTTTGCTTTATCACGGTTGTATCTAAATGATCTCATGCCGATGGTCAGCCACTAAATCGCCAACTCGCATTGGTGGTAGCCAATTCATCTTAGTCTGGCCTTGTAAGTCTACCTTGTGAAGCTAACTGAATGTATTGATATATGTTGTTATATCCTGAATCTTGCCAAACTGTTGAGTAAAGCAATGCGAAAAATAAAGCTTTATGATGTGGAAGTAAATTGGTGGTACCTATGCTAGCTAAGTATCACTATTGGCCTAATAATAAGGGGATAGCTTGGTATTATCTTCGTGCTTATAAGCGATCCAAACCTCCTAAAAACTTAAAAGTAAGTATATTGATTGGAAGTAAGTGCATCTATTAAGCTATAACAAAGCGAATTTGAGTCTAAGTTGATCCCTCAAAGACTATGAATACTAAAATTTGAACTCTATTATTTAACCTAAAATTTCAATGAGTGCAACTAAATTAAAATTCTAAAATTAATCATTTAAAACTAATTATGAGACTTAAACAAAAATCAGAAACCAATGAAATTAAAGAACAACTTCAATGAGGAAAAATACTTATCTAGACATTGTTTCCCCTAGAATTCATCATGTGATCTTAACAAAAATAATTTAATTCCATCTTTAATTTCATTGATAGGGATAACTCTCAATTAAAGTTGATATTTTTCTCAAGTATACCAACCTTAACCCCAAAATACCTATCAGAATCTCTTTACAAATAGCATATTTTAAGATTGCCTAAAAGAATGGCGAATTCTCGCAAAAAGTTAATAAATTTTTGGAAGAATCATGTACCCCATCTCTAATATGCCAAGACCTAATTACATATTAGATTTCCCAATTTTCATGCATAATATCAAATTTTGATATTCTAGATATATCAATAACTAATGAGCACACATAACTGAGTTAAGAAATTAAAGTTTTCATTGAACATTAACAATCAAGGGAATTGTCACGTGATAATCCTACTTTCTACATATCTAAATACAAAGAAATTAAGCTCTAGTCATGATATAAGACAAAACTTACAACAAAAAGTATGTAAACATAATGAAGAACCTCTTTGATGAGTTCAAAATCTCCTCGATCTTGCAGTGAAGTAGTTGCTTTCCTTTGTCTTCTAAGCCCCATTGAGTCTCTCTATTAGACTGCAAAAGATATGACTGTAGTCTCCTTCTTTTCCTTATATATTATGTGTTGAAACCCTAAGTTTAATGTGACATGACCTACAAACATGGTCATATTTTATGTCATGTTAGCTGCTTTCTCAAAATTCTTGGCTCTAGATTAGGGAAGTTCGATGTTTATTGACAACATGACCTATGATAGGGTCATGTTGGAAGGTTATGTTTGAATTCCAAAAATTAATTACGAAAGTGACATAACTAGTTGACATGTTTGTGTCTAAGCTCATGTATCTCTCATTCAAAATTACTCCAATTTCCATATTAACATTGTCTTCAACATGTCATGTCTAGTAGTTATGTCTAACTTCTAAAGCTCATATTTTCCTTAAATGAACTCCAAGTTAAGTGAAGCTTGATCTAATTTCTTCCTTTTTACTATAATAATGTATCCAAACCTTGAAATAAAAAATTTACTTAACTAAGTATTGAATTCTCCAAAGATACACCAAAATCATACAGAAAAGTTACGAAAGCTACTCAATAAGTATATACAATTGAAAACCTATCATATATGTAATAGCTAATAACTCAAAAGGTGAAACTACTCAAGTCAACGGGATAAATACTTACTCTGAAACTTGATGGCTGAAGGCATCTCGATACCAAGCCACTACATACATAGGTAATTGGTGACATCAGGAACCAACTCTATCTATCCTCACATTCTTCATCTACTAGTGCAAATACTAAAGATATAATGTGATTTGCACTATCAACTCTAGTTGCTATGAGTAGCTTAGGCTTGTATTTCCTATACAAAAACATGCCATCAATGGTGATCATTGGCTTGAAAACAAGGAAATGATTAATTAGACCATTTGCTAATAAAGATTGCAATTGGTTGAGTAACATAGGCAAAATTTGGTTTACTAATGTGCCTATAATGGATGAACGCTTAAATATACAACCTAAAAGCCTTGAGGACTTCTATCGAAGAACATATGGCCTTTAATGTTGCCTTCTAGATATTTCCACTCAACCATCATACTTGAATTGGCCTCTTGTATAGCATTAAGTAAGTATGTGAGCATAGCATATGATTTACCCCACTTGCCGTATACTTGTTCAATGGCCTCCTAAACTCTCTTTAGGTGAATAGTGTATCCAAACTACTTGCAAATGGTTGCTTAGAGTTAAAGTTATTTTATCTTAACACTCGATGATTCCAGTACCTCCATAATAATACATTAAGATATGATGGTTGAGTATTGATAGGGATTAACTCCTTAAACTCGCCACTTGAACCTAAGCTGGAGGACTACAAGGAATTGCCCAACATATTCTAGCTCAAGAACCTTTGAAGGATGTGGAGTCCATTAACGTCCAAAGCTTGCTATACTTTAGTTAACCATAATGCTAAGCATTAATCATGACCTAGATAACCCCCTAACTTGACCCTAAACCTTGAGCTGAAGACCCCCAAGCCAATGAACATTGAGCTATCTAACCAACTCAACTGAGCATATTCAACTCCTATCTTAAGCATCATAAATCAAATATCCAAGTTATATTAGGTTGGTTGACTTATCAAATGCTTCAATGACTGATGTTGAGTTGTCTTCTGAATGGTGAGCTGCTTAACTTACTAAGATTAATAGCTTCCAAGAGTAGCCAAGCATGCCATTTCCTTGCTTTTGTCAAAGTCACTAATAGCCAATTGATATGTATCCAAGTACGTGATCCTAGAATTATTACCTTACGAAATCTATAGTTGTTTTTGCCCTTTTAGCATATATCATAGGAATCTCTTGTACACTTATCTATAATTTATCTACTTTTGTCTTTTCCGCCTGAAAACCTTAGAGGTCAGGTATATAAAGATTCCATTTTCTAAGATGCAAACATCAAGACATCGAGTATTAAATTATGGAGCTCTTCCCTTTGAGATCATCCTATCTTTCTTAGCTCTTATCTCTCTCCTTTAGTAAGAGTTAGTGGAGAGTGACCCTAAGCCAAACCTTGTGCATCGTATTAAGGTGAGAATTAGGCCATTTATGGCTCATTGGCATGTTACATCCAACTAACAGTTCACGAACTTTGCTAACATTTTGTTTTCTTTTGTTCTCATTGTAGTGCTCTTCTTGTATATGACCCAAGAGACGCATTAACTTCACTAGTGTTAGAGTGTGGTTTCAACAGGGAGTATATGAAGTTGCAATGAAGTTCATATCTATGAATTACTATTAGTAGCTACTGTGTTCTTTCGCAGCTACTGTAGTAACCATGTGTTGAAGTTATAGGTGAGTGTTTGGAGTGGTTTTAATGGTGGTATGGTTATCACGAGGTGAGTAATGATTACAGTGTGGTTTTAAATCTGCTATTGAAGTGTAGCTTATGCCCCATTCTCCCTTGTTTCAATATTAAGAAACAAAGTTAGTTGGGTTTTCTATGTCAAGAAGTATAATATTGGTTATTGGAATATTGGAGTACGTTGTAGTATTCTCGAGTAATAGTTGGGTGTAAAGGTTATAGAGTAATTATATGTAGTGGCTTTTGAAGTAGGTTTATGATTTAAAAGTTGTCTTAGTTGAAGAAAGAGATTTTGATGCTGTCTGATGCTAAGGACAAATAAGGTTGGTTGTTGGGATGGATCCAAGCTCGCTAAAAGCTTGAAGAAGATGATGTAACTCGCATGAAAGAACGGAAAAAGTAAGATAAGCAAAGCCACGAACAGCTCCAAAGGATGTGACGCACTAGCGGAACTTCTGAAGACTCATAGCACAACTCGATATGACACACGAGAGGGCCTGGTAAGTTACTCACCACCTAATCTTGCTTAAGGGTCAGGATAAAGGTGAAAAGAGTAAACAACCTTAATGAGAGCAATGTTCACAAAGGGAGAATATTAAGTATATTGATGATATCAGATATATGATGTAGTTACATGTATAAAAGGTATTTATACCCGTAAAACTAGGGCAACCTACCTAAATTGGGAAAGACCAAAAAGGGTGGTGTTTAAAAGGAGTAATATACAAGGAATGATGAAGGGTATATTGGAAAATACATCAAAGCGAGTATTCTATATGGAGGATTCTATCACATTATTGCTTGGAGATGTGACTTATTGTGGGTAGATGACTTTTTAGCAGAAAAGAAAATTCTACACGATTAGCTTGATTTCTACCATGCAAGGGCGATAGGTTAGCTGTATCGAGTTAAGCAAATAATTCTTTCGAGGCAAATTTACTTTAAACACTTTCAGCATGGCTTCGATTTAAGTCGGCTGAGCTGATGGTTGGATGGGTAAAGCTGAGGGTTGAATGAGCTAAGTTGACATTCAAGTGCAATTTAGGTCAATAGATGGAGACAAATGATGAGTGTAAGAGGGTTTGGTTCGGCTAGGCAGTAGGTCGATAGATTGCAGTAGTTTGGACCCCTCAATGGTAGGTCTTAAGGAAAGAGTTTGGTTAGCCATGCTTTCTAGCTCTCGGGCTTAGGCATGGGTCAAAGGTTTGGTGGTCTGATTCCTATCATCCCTACCAGGTTGGTTGGGATTTGGGGTCAAATCCAGTTAGTCCACATCTAAGTTTCCTTTGAGTCAGTAAAGATTAAGGTCGGCAACATTAAACAAGTCTAAGATTCCAAAGTTTGCCAGAAGCTCAAGTTAGTATGCATTGTCATTGATCTTTTAAATTATTCTAAATGGTGCTTTAACTCAAGTAGATAGTTTATTCTTTCTCTTATTATGGAATCTTTCCTCATTTAGGTGCAACCACACATGGTCTTTAAGTTGAAACTACTTAGTCTTCCCTCCTCTACTCTTCTCCTTTAGTTTTCTAGAGGATTGATCAATTTAATGGGTGACTCGTTGATAGATCTATTGGATAGGCTGGGCTCGGGTTCTTACTTCTAGATCTTCTAGGTTAATGGGTAGCATCAAGGTGTGATCGAAGGGTAGTTCAGGGTTAAAACCATAAACGACTTCAAATGAGGTATACCTGGTAGTGGTGTGTACTATCCTATTGTAAGCAAATTTGATTATAGGTAGGTAGACATCCCAATCAGTGAAGTTCTTTCCCACTGCAACTTAAAGCAGTAATCTTAGGGTACGGTTGACCACCTCGATCTGATCATTGGTTTGGGTATGGCAAGAGGTGTTGAATAGCAGTTTAGTTCCTATCTAACACCAAAGGGTTCTCTAGAAATGGCTTAGAAATTTTGGGTCTCGGTCTAACACTACACTTCTTGGTATTCTATGTAAGCAAACTACCTCCTGTAAAAACAAAGAAGCAATAACCGAAGCATCATTAATTTTAGTACAAGGCACAAAATGTGCCATTTCGTTGAACTTATCTACGACAACCATGATAGAATCTTTGCCTCACGTAGTGTAGGGTAATTTGATGATAAAGTCCTTACTCAAGTCAACTTATGGTTTGGTTAGAACAAGTAAAGGCATTGCTTTCCCTTACTTTGCTCGACTCTTTGCTTTCTTATAGATGGTGCATCTCTCAATCATACAATGCACATCACACTTCATTATTAGCTAAAAGAATATTTCATTCAACAACTCATACATTCTTCGGTCTCCAAAGAGTCCTCCACTATGGGTTTCTCTTAATAATAGCTCTTTCATCAAATAGGTTGGCATACACAACTTGCTACCTCTGAACAAATAACAATCCTCTATATGGTACTCATCTACCGCTTTTTCCTCTCCACAATTCATATATATAGGGCTAAAATGAGGATCATTCTGATACTGCTCTTTTATGCTAGCAAAACCTAACAATTTGGTTTGCAGCTTGATGAGATGAACATGTCTTCTTGACAAGGCATCGATAACTAAATTAGTCTTACCTTGCTTATACTTAATGACAAAGTTAAATTCCTCTAGGAACTCAATCCATCGAGCTTGACATTTAGAAAGTTTGGATGGCTTCATAAATACCTCAAGGACTCATGATCGGTATATATAACAAATTCTTTTAGCAGAAGATAATGCTACCATACGTGAAGAGCTTAGATCAAGGCCAAAAGCTCTTTGTCATATATTGAATAGTTCAATTGTGCTCCCCTAAGTTTCTTGTTATATGATAAGCAGCAGGTTAGCTCTCTTGCATTAACATAACTTAAATGCCAACACCTAACGCATTGCATTCAAAGCTCTCATACTCTCTCAAAGTCTAGTAGAGTAAAGACTGGGGTGGAGGTTAACCTTGTTTTTACTTTAGCAAAGTGCCTTTCCTCTTTCTCTCCATACTTGAACTCCACATTCTTCTTCGTAAGTTCAGTTAGAGGCACTACAATGGTACTAAATCCTTAGATAAAGTATCGGTAAAATAATGACAATCCATGAAAACTTCTCACTTCAACATAGGAGGTTGGGGTCAACCACTTAACAATAGCTCGTACCTTCTCTTCATCCACTTTCAATCCTTTTCTACTAACTACATATCCTAGGAAGATCACTTCTTCCTAACCGAAACAACATTTCTTCAAGTTTTTGAACAACTTTTTTGCTTGGAGGACATAAAAAATAGTATAGATGTGGTCAGTGCACATTATCAGGTGGTTATTATAGATAAAGATGCTGTCGAAGTAGATGATGACAAATTTCATGATCAGATCTCTCAAAACATGATTTATTAGCCTCATGAAAGTGCTTAGGGCGTTGGATAGCCTAAAAGGCATGACCATCCACTAATATAAACCATGTCGGGTCTTAAAAGCAGTCTTCCATTCATCCCCTGGTCTCATTCGAATTTGGTGTATCCCAACTTCAAATTTATTTTGCTAAACACCCTCACACCACTTGGTTCATCCATCATATCATCTAGCCTTGAGATGGGGTTTCGATCCTTGATCATAATCTTGTTGATGACTTTACTATTCATGCACATACGCCAAGTTCCATCCTTCTTTAGCATAAGTAACGTAGGTATAGTCTAGGGGATGAAGCTCTCCCTCGCATATCCTTTCTTTAAGTAGTTTATTGACTTATCTTTGGAGCTTAGAAGCCTGCTTAGGGTTCATTCGATATACTAGCTAGTTTGGTAAGGCAGCATCGAGTATTATGTCAATGTAATGTTCAATGCCTTGAGGGGAGGGTAGCCCCTTTGGTAACCGCTCAGGAAACAAGTCGGCATATTCATTTAACAATTCATTGACTTCCAGGGGTAGTTCACCCCACTCCTTCAACTCTAGTAATCGCTTGATTAATAGGAAGGCTAGCGTGTTGACTTTAATAGCCTCTCAGAGTTCGGCTACTCAACACCAAAGCTTTCTTTGATCCATAAGCAAGTTTAGCTTACAAATTGCTAACTTAACTCGGCATCATAGGGTTTAACATAATCTTCCTCCCATCTTTCTTAAGCACATATGTGTTCCTATATCCATCATGGCTGTCTCTTCGATTATAAAGGTAAGGTCGGCCTAATAGCACATGTGATGTACATATGGGCAATATGTTACAAAGGATTTCATCGAAATAGTTTCTAATTGAGATTGGCAATAGCGCTTGCTGAGTAACATATAGTACCTCCTACTTGTTTAGCTAATGTAATTTATACGCTTTGGATATGAAGTGGTTGGTAGCTTAAGCTTCTTAACCAGGTTAGCGGATGCCATATTGGTACAACTTCTACTGTCTACTATGAGTGTGTACACTTAATCATTCACTTTGTAAGTGATGTGGAATAAGTTCTCTCTCTACTACTCCTCGATAGAGGGTTCCAAGCTCATGGCATGTTGGACAACTAGAGTCAACTTATCCAAGTCTTCTGCAAACACATCCTCTTCAATCAAGTTGGCATTAACATCAACCTCATCTCCTGCTTCTTTCTCCTCCTCAAGTTCATCATCCATGCTATCGACTTCTATCTCCAGAATAACTCCCTTGATGATCATGGTCCTTCAATTTAGATACTAAGTAGCCATGTACTTAAACCTCTAACACTTGAAGCATTTGATCTGGTTCGTCTTCCTTTCAAATCCTTGCCCCTTCTCATATGTTTGGGTTGGCATGTCACCATCAAGTTGGCCCTTCTGTTCAGTCTTGACATCTGTTTGTCCAGTTGGCTTGACATCCAATTAAGCTTAGTAGCTTCCCCAAACAAGTCGGCTTGACTGACTAAGTTGGCTTGTCGATGGTCAAGTTGACATTCGACTTCTTCTCTGTTACTGTATTCGTTAGGCTATCCTTATAGCCTCATCTAATGTGGTAAATTGTTGAAGTTCTACAATGTCTTAGATATCACTTCTTAATCCAGTAAGGAATCTAGAGATTATTCGGGCTGATGGCTCTTTTACTTCATAGCAAATCATGAATATTTAGAACTCTTGGACATGCTTGTCGACAGTTTGGCCCCCTTATCCCAGCTCTTGAAGCTGAGCAAAAGTGTCTTGCAAATAAGTGTCCAACACAAACCTATTTTTGAGTATCCTCTTCATCTTAGGCCATATCCTTCTTGCCTTCTTATGATCTAAAAGTTCTTCAACTACACGGCGGCATATCCTGAGGACTCAATCGTAACAGTTCTTAACTTCTCTCGGTCCTCATACTGGTAATAATCAAACATATGTTCAACCTTCTCCTCTTAATCTAAATAATCATTTGTAGTCCCATAACCATTGAAACTAAGAATCCGAAGCTTCACATGGTCGATAACTTAGGGTGTTCTAACTCGCTCTTCCTTTTCTTCTTACTCTTCTTCTTTAACATCATCCATATCTCTTAAGTCAATCATTCGTCATGCTCATCCTCCTATTCCTCTACCTCGAACTTATCGAGCTAGGTTCTGACTTTTAGCGGGTTGAGCAACTTGTGTGGTGCTCTACATGACCTCAATAAGACAATAGGCCATCGCATAAATAGCTCTGGTTAAATCAACTAAGAGGTTAGCTACCTCATCTAATCTCTTGTCCGTACTTTTGAGGGTACCATAGGATTGTTGGCCATGGTGGACAACACCACTATTGTTATCCCTAATACCAGCATTAACACTTAAGTCTATCATTTTTCTTCAACAAACTTGGTTTCAAACTTCAAATATGAGATACAACTGATACTATTCCTCTAAACTAAACAATACACACTCTCTCTACACATATGTCTAGTTAACCCATAAATGTAGCAACTACATTGAGCAACAAACTACTATACAGAAACTTGCTCTATTTTCGAATGTTCGAAACAGGGAACAATAGAGTATACTCAAGAACAATTACCTCACTCTATTACTTACTCAAACACTTCAGTGATTTCTCTTCACAACTTCAATACATTACTACAACAAGCACTACTTCACACAAAACACAAACATAACTTACTCAAGTGAAACCTCCGCTCTGATAGTAAGATGATGCGATCTGAGGCTAAGGACAGACAAAGCCGGTCATTAGGTTGGGTCTAAGCTTACCGAAAGCTTGAAGAAGGTGATCGAAGTCACATGAAAGAATAGAAAAAGTAAGATAAGCAAACCCATGAACAGCTCCAAAGGATGTGATACACTAGTAGAACTTTCGAAGGCTCACATCATAACTCGATATGACACACGAGAGGATTCAATGAGGTTACTCACCATCTAGCCTTGCTTAAGGGTTATGATAAGAGTGAAAAGAGTAAACAAGCTTATGAAGAGTAATGTTCACAAAGGGAGAATATTCACTATATTAATGATATCGGATATATGATGTGGCTACATGTACAAAAGGTATTTATACCTGCAAAACTAGGGTAACCTACCTGAAATGGGAAAGACCAAAAAGGGTGGTGTCTAAAAGGAGTAATATACAAGGAATGATGAAGGGTATATTAGAAAATACATCAAAAGTGAGTATTATATATGGGGGATTTTGTCATATGAGTGCTCGAACACATGAATTACTATGGATGGATGACTTTTTGGCATAAAAGATAATTCTGCATGATCAGCTTAATTTTTACTAAGTCAAGGTATCGAATAGGGGCGGAAGGTCGATTATGCCAAGATAACATTCAAGTACAGTTCAAGTTGGACACTTTCAGCATAGCTCGAATTTAAGTCGGCTGAGCTAATGGTCAGATGGGCGAAGCTAAGGGTCGAATGAGCTAAGCCGACGTTTAAGTGTAGTTCAGGTTGACAGCTAGAAATGAATGATGAGTGCAAGAGGGTTCGGTTTGGCTAGGGCAATAGGTCAGTAGATTGCAGTAGTCCAGACTCCTTGGTGGTAGGTCTTAAGGAAAGAATTCACTTGGCCATGCTTTCAAGCCCTTGGGCTTAGACGCGAGTCAAAGTTTCAGTGGTCTAATTCCTATCGGATTCTATGTTAGTAAGAATGTCATATTCAAGTACTTGTGGTACTATTAGTGATAATAAGAGTAAAGCTACTCATAGCTTGGGCTAATTAAGAAGTTATACCCTAAGTTCAATTGAGGATAAGCTTTATAGGCATATCGACTTGGTTGAGAGCTTAGTGTTTGCTATGCAAGACAATAAGCAACAATCTAGAGATGAGCCAAACTAGTTGAGTAGATGAATTGCTTGAGTGAAGGTATGGTTACATTGGCTAACCTAATCAACCAGCTCAACGTTACCAAGCTAGAGGAGTGGATAGACCTGCTTGACAAAGACTTACACTAGAAGAGATTGATGAAGTTGACGAGGAGTTTAAAGAAGACAAAGAGGAGTACTGTAAAGTAGAAGAGGGAGGACACTGAGCTCCTCAAAGACTTGGCAATGTTAAAGTCTAAATTCCAACCTTTATTTACAATGGACATGTAGACAAGTACTTAGAGTTAGAGGAGATGGTACTCGATTATTATAGACATGAAGAGGCTATTGAGACGTTGATTCATCCTGAGTCACACCTATAAGTCACTTTTGGAAAATTGCAAGAACTTCGTTAAGGAAACTAAACTTTTGATGACTATGTCAAGGAGTTCCATATGTTGATAGTCTAAGTTGATGTTGATGAGCCTGGGATTCGGATTATATTGAGATTTTTTTCTAGACTTAGGTTTGAAATACGTAATATTGTAGAAGTGCGCAGGTTCTATACTTTAGAAGAAGCCATCAAGATTGCCTAAAGGATCGATAAGCAAAGAAGAAATGTACCATTCCGACCCAACCTGAGTTACTCCCTCATATCGAGCTAATTAGCCCAAGCATTAAAGGTTAACTTAAGTATATGAGGTAAGTAATCGACCAGATGATGGTTGAGGTGACCTGAAGGGCTAAGCTATTGATAAGCCAGTCGAGAGAAGGTATGAAAAGGGATAGTCCTCTAGTCACAAGACAAATGAGAACAAGTGCTTAGGTTATGGACACATTGCTACTTAAAGTCCTAATCAATGTGTTATGGTTCTTTAAGGAGATGAAGTGGACAACACTAACAAAAGAAAACTTGAACAAAAAGAGAAGGAGGTTAGAAAGGTTGAAGTGGAGAATGAGGAAGAGACTGGTGTTTACGCCGATTAGGGAAATATCATAACTCTGATGTAAAGAGAGTGCTAAACTCAATATCGAGCCTTGAGGAAAACCGACAAGAGAACTTGTTCCATATTAAGTATACGATCAAGGCATAGCTGTATACAGTCATAGTAGATAGGGGAGGCTGTACAAATGCTGTTTTCTAGTCCCTCATGCAAAAGATAAGTCTACCAACCTCTAAGCACTCGCAACCATATAAGTTACATTAGTTGCATGACAAAGGCACTCTATTTATTACCAAGCAAGCATCTGTATTTTTCTCTATTAGGAATGTATACAAAGACTAGGTGATCTATGATGTTATCCCTATAGGTATTTCACATTTACTGCTAGGAAGACCATAGTTGTTCGATCGACGTATTATATACTATAATACCCTGGGTTTTTCCAATTAGTTTAATAACTCTAAGATCCGAGCTCCTAAATTTAGGGCATTGGGCTATAATATCTGTTTTATTTTAAATTTCACAGTAAAGTTAGAAAAGTTAGATTAAGTAATTCAAGTAAAGTCAATTTCTCAAAATAAGCTATGTAAAAATATTAATTTGAAAAAAACGTCAATTTATCGCTAAAAGCCGATAATTATCGAAAACGAGAAGTTCAAGTTTTTAAATATAGCAAGATATTAGAGATAAGTTAATTAACTTACAAAAATAATAAATGAAGTTGAATTATATATAATATACATGTATTTACGTGTGATATGCATTATATGTATAAAATACATATATATATAATAATAAATTATTATTAAAATAAGGTAAAATAATGGAAAATTAATAAAAAATTGCATGGACGAGTCATCAAATGATGTGTCAAGTTGATATTAATTGGAAACGATAAGTCAACACCTAATTAACTAGAAAATGACACTAGCACCTAGGAAAACGTAAAATTGACATGTGTAATTTTACTTTTTTACATGCAAAAATCCTAAAACCTATAAATAGGGCTCCAAACAACATTTACAATATTTTGTAAACCTGAAAACATAAGAACATAATTTTAGAAAATTCGAAAAAACTAGAAAAAAATTTAGAATAAATAAAAGAAAATATTGGGAATTATGGTTTTTAAGGCTATAGGCAACCTGACAAGGAGCCACTTAGGACTTAAAGTTGTGGTAAAGAGAGAAGGTGGGCCTACCTAGGATAGTGGTTAGAGCACTGTATGCTGATGAGTCAAATTTTATTGCGTGATTTTTATTAATTCACTAAAAATATCAAATTAGCTTAGAAAATTATGAAATTTGGTTTTCCTAGGTTATTTTACATGTACTTTGATGTAATAATTTTATTTTATTAAAATAACATTGATTTATGATACTTGCTTAAGAACATGCCCTGTTTCAACGAATTTTAAATAATTTTTTCAAAATATTACATAATGTTACTTTGGCCTGAAAAATTTTGTATTACACACTTGTATAATGTATTAAATTTCAGTAACAATAAATTTTGAAAATCTCTATGTTTACTATTTTTTATAATTATTTTGAATAAAACTACCAATTTTACCGAATTATTGAAATAATTAGTTTTTTTATGAAATTAATGAATGAGCCATGCATGTTTAGACTTTTGGATATTTATAATGATATTTGGAATATTTAACTTTTATCTCGCTAAAAAATTTATTTATTTTCCTTAATTTTCTGTAATTTTGAGCAAAAACCACTATTTTTGAAAAAATGGATAGTAGCCAATTTAGTGTAATTGATGATCAATAACTAAACTATATATTTTTATGAGTCTATAGGATTTTTTTGTGAAATTAATCAGGCTTGTGTACTTTTTATTATGTATTTTCCTAGTATAAACTTATATATTAGCTTAATATATAATATAGTAACTAGTTTATTAAATCTATGTCAAACGAACACTTTGGGGTATAATAAGTTTTGCTGGACAAGTTTGGAAAGTATAATTTTTCAGGTTTTTAGTTTAATACTAAACCTTACTTAAGTCAATTATGGAGTTAGGATAGCGTACGGTCAAGTCGTAATATGAAAGGGTATTTTTGGATATTTGGCAATATTGATTAGTCTTGACTCTTAATATATATCAATAGCACTCGAAATAACAATCGTAACGATATAAATTTTACTGAAATCAGATAATAAATGAGTAAGATACGATCAAATGAAGTTTAAAAACGCGAAAATGAAAGCTTATAATAGTTTGAGTTCGACCTACACTTGATTTGAAGACTGTATCATATTTTCATAAGCGTGATAAATAAGGAAGGACCACGTCACGATGTATGGGATATTGTGCTATTGCTAAGCCTCGGTAAGTGGATCTAACCTATGCTTGGAGTAGACATATCGCTACTCATAACACTGTGTATCGTTTGATGTTGTGTTGGTTAAATATGGATATATCTTAGGTGAATTGGTATGCTACTATAATGGGTGCTGGTGTAGTGATTTTGAATGACAATAACTGTATTTTGGTTAAACTGTTATATGGCTATGTTGGGTGATGATCTGTGCTTACAATTGATCATGTTAATTAGGGAAGTTGAGTGATCTAACCCAATCTTCTGGGTGTTCATCTAAGTAAACCCTAAGTAAGATACTAGAATTCCATTAGGGATAGTTCGAAAACCATAATCAAATCACTGGGTTGAACAAAACTTAAAGATTGATTGTACTAATTGATATTCTTGAGTTGCTATTGCATATCATCGAACGGCACAGCATGGCACAAAAAGGGACCTACGGGTCAAAAGTTTCAGAATGAGGCTTCCAAATGATCATTGAAAAAGCATGGCTTTATAAACTTAGTTGTTGGAAGCATATAGATTGTATTACCTGAACATTGTGACTATTTTGATGGTCAAATTTGGTAGACTACAGTATGTGGTCTAATTTGGCAGTGTTGCCACTTTGATTTGGTGAACTACAGTGTATAGTCTAATTTTGTAAAGTTGGGGCTCCTACTCTCAGGTAGCTTCTTGTTGTCCTTTTTGGAAATAGTAGACTACAGTGTGTAATCCAATTTGGTGGGGGTTCTACTCCTAAGCAGCTCCTTGTTGCTCTAGGTTCCTGGACATTGTATCTAGATGCCTAACTATGTCAACTAATCAGATGAGGAATTGGAGGGTATAAGATATCGGTATTGATGCATGCCACGTGCATGAGCATATCATGCTGCATCATTGGCAATAAGGGCTCGGTTGGGCGAATGAATAGGTGAAGTTGAACTTGTGACTTATGATTGAAATGTTTCAGTTGTGATATGCAATATTGTTTATCATATTGTCTATATTATGTTGTTTGTTATCCACTCTCACTTAGCTTCAGTAGCTGAGGGGATAAAATGTTTTATCCATAGGTTAACTATATCGTGAAGGGCCCAACACTCAGGGGGGATATGTATACTGAGAGCATGAGTCGGAGTCAACAACTGTTGTATGGAACATGTATTAGGTTAGAGATCCTATTACTATGAAGACAATAAAGGAAAAAGTTGGTTCCTATTTTGACGTAAATATTATGTTGTGCACATAAGTTGTAATAAAATATCCAGCTGAACTTTGATGTAGCAACCCCTTTGTTATGTAAACAAAGTTATCTTTTGATGAATGAGTAGGTTGAGTTAAGTTTTCAACAGTTATTCCTGTATGATGGTACATCCTGTGCTATGCTAGGATGTGACATCCTTTAGATGGTATCAGAGCATTAATTAGGGACCGTAACCTTTAGGTACGTGTGAGATGTGTGGGTTAGTTAGGTCGCGAAGAGCATAATTTAGTAAAACAACTGTAGTAGTTATCCATAAAGTTTTATGTGATGTTTATTTAGAAGGATGATTTGTAGGGAATGTGGAATGTCATCAATGAGCTATATATTTGAGGAGCAAAGAGAAGGTCTATTACAATAGCCTCAACCTAACCTTAAGCAACCACGACATATGGAGGAATTAGCACAACAATTTACAGTTGCATTAGTAGGAGTTGGTGGAGATAGAGATGAGTCAGCTCAGGTACAGCAATTAGTGAAACCATTTAATGGAAAGAACATTGATCCTTTAATGGTAGAAGAATGGATTGACTCATTGGAGAAAGCCTTTAAAGTACAAGATATTGAGGAAAATAAGAAAGTTAAGATAGCTATTATTTTGTTAGATGAAGATGGAAGTAATTGGTAGGAGGTAAAGAGATGGAATTTACCAGAACTTATTGGTTGGACTATATTTAAAGATATATTTCTAGAACTATATTTTCTTAAGTATGTAAGAGAACAAATGTATGAAGAATACTATAAGCTAAGATAGCGGGGCAGGACAATTGAAGTATATGAGAGGGATTTCAATAAGTTATTAGAGTTTGCTCCTGAAACTTTATAGAATAATGAGATTTCTAAGGTTAAGCAATTCAAAGCAGGACTTAATCTTTATTACTAGGTAGAGTTGAAGAGGAGTAAGGTGAAAAGATATATTGATGTTGTTAATAAAACTTATCTGATTGAACAAGTTCATAATCTTTGACAGGCTGCGGATGAGATTGAGAATAAGAAAAGGAAGTTAGATGTTAGTTCTAGCAGTAAAAGCAATATAGCTAAAGGAAAGAAGTTGATTCGACCCGCAAAACAGAAACAGAAGGCCTTTATAAAAAATATAACCTTGTTGGAAATGTAACGGTAGGCATTGAGCTTGGGAATGCCCAGAATTGAGAAGCAAGTGTAATAGATGTGGTGAAATTGGACATCTAGCTAAGCAGTACTGTAACCTTGATCTAAGAGGTAAATATTGTTATCGATGCCATCTACGAGGGCATGTTGTTTGACATTATGTAGAACAACAACAGGAGAGACAAATTTAGTAGCAAAATCAAACTCATGAATCAATACCGGGTAATAAGAATAAACAACCTAGAAGGAAAGAATCTAAGCTTAGGGGGTAAGATAGAATGTATGCTTACGCCATTCAGCGAGACAAAACTAAAGATCACCAAATTGTGATAGGTATGACCTCTGAACTTAATAATTTAAATTATTTGCATACTTAGTAGTTGAAAATTGATAAATAAGAAATGTTTGAAAGTAGTAATATAGTTATCATAATGATGATCTAAGACTGGTATGTGTAGGAGATGGTTATGCTTATGCGTATGCTCTATTTAATATTAGAGTAATTCACTTGTATATATATCAAAAGAGTACGTTAATAGAATTAAATTATTGATAGAAACTTCAGAGTTAATAGTTACCCCTTTATTATGTAAACAAAGTTATCTTTTGATGAATGAGCAGGTTGAGTTAAGTTTTCAATAGGTATTCCTGTGTGATGGTACATCCTATGCTATGCCGGGATGTGGCATATATAATGGATATAAGAACATTTATGCATTTACTAAAGATGGCAAGAAGATTGTGTTGCAACCCATAATCTTGAGTCAAATGAATGAAACTCATAATCAGCTCAGTCAAGAAGGTAAGAAGGAGGCCTTACTGATAAGTTATAGAGAGCTTCAAGCTATTGAGAAGGCCGATAAGCCAGTGTTTCTGTTGATCTAAAGATTATTAGAGTTGAGAGATCTAGATAATATACCCTAGGAGGTTAGGAGATTGATAGATGAATTCTCTGACCTTTTCCTAGACGAGCTACCTAAAGGATAACCCTCAGTTTGAGGCATTGAACATTGTATTGATTTGTAGCCTCTGCCACCATACTGAATAGACTTTCATACAGGATGAACCCTAAGCAAGCTGCTAAGCTAAAAAGATAAATAGATGAGCTTATAGAGAGAGATTATGTGAGAGAGAGCATGAGCCTATGTGTTGTGCTCGCTCTATCGTCCCAAAGAAGGATGGTTTATGGCACATGTACATTGACATTTGAGCTATCAATTATATTACTATAAAGTACATATATCCCATACCGAAACTCAATGACATGTTAGATGAGCTTCATGGTACGTATTCTCAAAGATTGACCTAAGGAGTGGCTACCATCAGATACATATGAGACTTATAGACAAGTGGAAGATTGCATTTAAGATACAACATGGTCTCTATGAGTAGCTAGTTATGCCATTTGGTTTATGATGTGCCTAAGAGCTGAGTTAATCACTAAGGCTTACCTTAGGAAGTAGTAATTAGGTAATTCCTTTGAAATATCAAAGAAAGAGGGAAAGGATAGGTCAACAAACATAGTAGCTTTCGTAAAGTTGCCCATAAGCATGCTGAGAAATAATTAGTCATGTAAAATAAAACCTGCTAAAAGATAATTTGCATGTGAGTAGAAACATGCTGATGAATAAGGACGTGTGAAATAGAACATGGAGAACTCTCAATGCATGAACTAAAATGTATTGAAAAGAGTCATATGAAGGATATTTCATTTAATCAATGCAGTTACAAATGTACAGCCTAACAATTCATTTAAACAAATATATGAGAGGATGGAAGGTACAAAGAATACAAAAGAATCCTATGGCCTATTGTTAGAATCGGCAAAAGTAATTCTTAGATTGGAGGCTAGGGCTTTTTTTGAGCAAGTTGCTTTCTTGGCACATGGGCTCTCGTCATCCCTTAGATCCTCAGTGTAAGCTTCATTATCATCCTTATTAGGAATCTTGGTACCTTCATCTTTGTTGGCACTACTGACTTTATCGTTGACATCAGTGAAGTCAAAGCATGAGAGATCATAATCAGGATGAAGCTTCAGGATCTCCTCTTTTGATGCTTGAACATCCTCTAACAACTTCTTTCATAGAAGACTCTTATATTGCCGACTAGGAGTGACTATATTGAGAGCCTCTTCAACTGATGGTCCTTTCCTCATAGTCTCCTCCAATTTGGCTATCCAGCTTTGTAAGTTTGAGTTGTTGGTCTCCAACTCTTTAATCTACATTCTGAGCTTGTCTTCCTCTTCGCTCATCGTGTAAAGAGTTCGGCCTAGGTCGCAGCACTCTTCTTTCTTCTTCTATAGCTCCTCTTTTAAGCCTTCAGACTCTTTGTACTGCTCTTCCATTTTGGCCTTCAAACTCGAGACTTCATTGATGATAAGGTCACATGCCAACTTCTTAGCAGTAAGGTCTTCTTAGAGCTTTCTCGCCTCCATCTCAGCCCTTATCCTCACATTCTTAGTAGCAACAGTTTGGGCTTTCAATTCATTATATGCATCCTCAACTCTCTATAGGAATTTATCTAACACAATCAAGAATGATTCGACATAACACATGGATACAACTAAGGATATTACCTTCTTCACCTCTTTGTCGACTTCATCTAATGCTGTCATAATGTGGTTACTCATTTGGAAAGGGAAATGTGTTAGTAACCCGAATGAATTCGACAATTAAAAAGTAATGGTTATGGATGCTCACATCATACAATTTGGCCATGATATGGGCCTTATTGCAACCTTGACCTTGTCAACATCCTTCTTCGCAAAATCTTTGTCCTTAGGAAGAATAACTCTTTCCATTAAAGCCATGGACTTTATCCCGTCAGCCAAGGTCAAGTTGGTGTCCAAAATCGTGTGGTTCTAGTATAGGATGTAGTACTCGCCAACTTCCTTATTGGGGATGAATTCGACACTGTTGATGTCGAGTGTTTTACTATGCATTGCCTCTTTCATCCTCTCGTTCGAATCTTTGGACCCTTTGGCAGCTAGTTGGTAGATGAGTTCTTTCCCTGACCTTTTATTGTTGCTCAACGCCACCTTTACTATCAAGGACAACCCTTTAACAGTAGTAACATCAGCCTTACTATGGGGTTGAATCTCTTGAACCTCCTCTCTCGGCTCTACAACGAGTGGAACATCTTCAACAATCTTGATGGGTTCCCTTGAACGAGTAATTTCAATTTCGGCCAATAGATCTTTCTTCCCTTTCTTTCGCTTCTTGGCTGGCTGGGAAGGTTTCTGCTGTGTCACAGGTTACTTGGTTGATTCTTTAGCTACCTTTTTCACAACTGTTGGTTGAATAATGGATGCAATGGCCACACGCTTGTTGGCCTTTGCCTAGGCCAGTAGCTTAGCAGGATTAACCTCACTAGCATACATATTTGCAAGATGAGCAAGCAAGTTAATATCAACATGAGAAAAGAATGAACTTACATTCTCTGTATCAAGCAAGGCTCAAAGGCGACAATTCTTTCCCCATATCGCAAGAACGACTTTCCTCTTACCGCTATATTCGGTACAGTGGTAACTCATTAGCATACCTTCTTTTTTAGAAAAAATTGGTTCTCTGCTTTCATAACGTTGTATAATTTTCTTGGCGTCCAAAAAGAACATTTTATTCTTCCTCCTTTCCTAAATTTTCTTGGCCACTTCCGCATCATTCAGCATCAGATTAATATCTTTAGTATAAATTGGCTCAGTCCATTGGGTCCAGAAGTCCAGCTTTTCAACAGATACTATTGACATGAATTTATCATGCCACTTGTGAATCTTGGACTCTAACCTATCCATAAACTTCTACCTATGCCTTACTGTGAGAAAGTACCACTTGTCAAGCTGCCTCCTAATCTTGAAGAAAAACCGAAACAGCTAAGGCATAGCCTTGACTTTGACTTTGACTTTGACTTCGACTTCTTCGCAAACTGTCTCAAAAGCTGCCAGAAGCTGGTATGTGTTGGGTGAGAACATACTTAATGTGACTTTGAAGTAGTTGAAGAAGTCCTTAAAAAAAAACCGAGAAAGGGAAGCGCAACCCAAAATCTAAATATTTTAGGTATATATAGAACCCGCACTCCCTTGGGAAACAAACCTTCTCCTCCTCTCTCAGCGTCCTCAGATTCCACGTTCCAAGAAGGTCTTGCTAGTACTGATTGTGCTTTCTGACAAGAACTTTGTTGACGAAACTGGCAGTTCTAGTTAGAGAGTCACGGAAGTAGGCTATGGTGTTATATAAATACCTTGCCAAAGACCGACCTTCTTTGTCCTTGGGATAATCATCTATAGCAAGCTCATTGATCCGACTGAGTTTGTCCTACCTTACCTCAATACTTTCATCAAAGTTGTTAGAAGAGCATGCCACCTCGCTCCTTCTTTGAGGGGGAGAAGTGGCCTCAGTTTTTGTTGCTTCGGAGTCAAAAAGAACAAGTCGGCGGGCAACGTTGCGAACCATACTTGAATGTTTATGAATATTACTCGGAAATTGAAGAACTTATAAGAGTGAAGACAAGAAAGCAAGAAAATATGGTTATGACGACTGAGTTTGAATAAAAGTGAATCGTGATCTCGAAAAGTCCTTTAAATATGGACAATTTGCCCTTGTAACTACAAATGCATTCCTAATTTGATAAGTAATGCAGATTGACAATGCGTGTCATGTCTTTGGAATCTAATGGTTGATAACTCTTTGACAATTATTAAGTCTATAACATAATGGTTATCAAGGTGACAAGTGTCATATCACTTACCTTTTGGTCTCTTTAACAGGTACTGTAAACATCTCATTTTTATCATTTTTCATTTTCATTTTCATTATTTTAGTTAAGCCAGGTTAAAAATAAACAAAATAAAAAACAAGAAAATAATAAAAACAATAAAAAATGAAAAAATAAAAAGAAAGTCGAATCATATAAGTCAAGTCGAGTCGTGTCGGATCGTTTAAAATTAAATCGGATAATGGTATATAATCAATTTAATAAATCATTAAGCTATTTAAGAATTGGGCTTTATTAAAATAATTTTGGCCCAATCTGATTTAAAATAGATTTTTATCTAATTTATATTAAGCCAAAATAAACTTAGGATTTATTAGATAAGTTATTAGGCTATAATAGAGTGGATTAGATTGGGCTTTGAAAAATAAAATGCCTGAATTAAGTAAAGTTTCTAGAAGTTAGTCTAAATCTTCGAAGAATTGTTATCGTATCTTCTGTATCTTTGATACAAAGATACGATTGTGCATTTATAAATAGCATGTCGGCACGTAACGTTGGGGATAATTTTTTTTATTCTTACAATTCACTTGCAAATCCTGACCGAATTTCCGAACTTTAATTCCACAATCCGAAGCTTGACGCCTTTAATCCAATCCTCAACAAAGTAGATTTCTAAGTTCCAATTCCACAATCCAAAGCCTGAAGCCTTCAATCCAATCCTCAATGAAGCAAATTTCTAAAGTCCAAATTCAATCCGAACCTTAACGCCATCCTATGCCAACCAATCCTCAATTTATGCACACATTCAGCAAGCCGCAATTTCACGCCAAAGTGCAATCTCTAGCAACCAAACTTCAACACGCCGTCCATTTCATAAGCCGAAGCATACATGTCCATGAATCCAACGCAGCTTGAAGTTCGCATAGTCCCCTGACATAATCCAATTTCTCGACCACACGGCAACTCGGACAAAACACAATCCGTCTAACAACTCCTATGATCGCTGAAGTGCCAACTCACTTGACCGCTCGCCTAATTCCCTAACACAAATTGTATGCCAGTATACAATCAACCCATTGACCAAAGCACTTGATTCAAGCTACTCGTCCGCACACACTATGTCAACAGCATACTCTCAATCACCATACGCCACGTGCGACACACACGACATACACCGCACACGATCACACATGACTTGGTTTGTATAGGTAAAAATTATTTATTTTATTTTATGAGTTAGTTCAATTTTATTTTACTAATTTATTTTCTTTTAATTGCAAGTTTATTATTATTATTATTATTATATTGCATGATTTTTAGAAATTTTTTATTTTTAATAAAATTAGTTAAATTACGTTTTTAGTAAAATTGCCTTTTTTTAAAAAAAAAAAATACGTATCTAGATCGTATCAAGATATGTATTTTACGGTTAGGATTTAGAAAAGATACGTATCTTATGATTAAGAGTTAAAAAAGATACATATCTAATAGTTAAGGTTTGGAAAAGATATGTATCTAGATCGTATCTTCAACCTATTTTATAGTTAGGATTTACAAAAAATGTTTTCTTGATACTTAGTGGTTTTTAAAAATAAAAATCTTAATTGGAGTTTTAAAAAAGATTTAGTTAATTAGGATTTTCTTTAATTTGGGAAAATTAGATTTCTTAGGTTTTTTTTTAAAAATAATAAATTGATAAATAAATATAAACCTAACTCAGTTTTCGAAATAAAAAGAATTCATCTACTAAATATTTTATAAAATAGAACTATAGCCAATTTGATCTTAAATAGTAGACACGTAGGCATCTTCGGGACAATCATATAAAAAATAATTTTTTTTTCTTTTTCTTGAAAATTCGTAATTAAAAATAGTAAAAAATTTACTTTAGTTATCTTTTGCTTATTTGTATATATTTTTAGTATTTTTAGGAAATTATACAAAAATAAATAAAAGCCTATCAATTTTTTTTTTAATTTTTACATGGTGACTTAGTCTTAATAGGTTAACCCCCAAACCTAGTCTTTTCTGGTTATTTATTCTAAAAATAATTTTTTATAGAAAATACGCGAATCAGTAGTCAAATTAGGGTTTTCCTACTCGAAAACCCTAATTTCTTTTTTTATTAGTCGAACTGAACGGCGACTCCAATTTTTCTAAATTTTTTAAAAAGATATTTCCTTAATTTAATATTGAGTAATTTATATTAAGTGGGTTAAGCTTAATATAGGTTAAATTAAGGAAATTGACATAGGACTCAACAGAATTGACGACTCCATTAGGGATTCCTGATGGGCTAGCCATGTGAAAATTAAAAATTAATTGATGGGTTTTTCTATTATTATTATTTTTTTTTTTTTTTTGGTATTATAGTTATCCTAATGGGTTTTTAGTGATGCATGCCCTAAAAAAAAACCTAGCCTAATATGCCTTCTTAGGGAATTAGGGGAAGCTCTTTTATTTTAATCATCCGCATGTTTATATGTGGTCAGACTTAGGCAATCTTAGGAACTTAGGACGGGCCGCTATTGTATAACCCTTAGGTTGTTAAGGTCTTTACCCCTACCTCGCGGTGATAGGCGAGCCCACTTAGGCTTCAATGTAGCCTATTAGGTTTCCTTCCGGAAAGCCTTAGAGTTACAGAGCTTGAGACCCATAGACCTTACCTTCATACGTCATTCTTTTCGATAAAAGAATAGTTATTTTTAAATTATAGAAAAAGCCTAATTAATCTGTGGTCGGTTCAATTTTCTTCTTCAAAGAAGGGGAAATTTAAAAAAACCAATAATCCTTATATATAAGTATTCACGAACTTCGTTTTCTTAAAATCCTATTTTGAACCTACTTATATATGAGGGTATTTCCCAACCGCAAATTCATCATATTTCCTATAATTTACTAATTACTGACCCCTATTGCTTTACATGCGTGTGTAACATACTGCATTTCTTTTATTTGATTTTATTTTGCTAATACTGATTTCTATTTAATTGTTTTCATTCCTTGTATTATATATGTTTTGTTTTTATCGTTTATTGGTGAGTGAAAGGCTACGTAATTTCTAAGAAAATTTTTGAAAAAGCTGCAAAATTATTAATGTCATATCCAACTTTATTGTAAATTTAGTGGTCTCATTGTAAATAACCACATCATTTCATTTTTTTTTTAATGTAATTTAGATATGGAAAGTTAGGGTAGTGTCAATCTAGAGCCCGTCCATGAGGTTCAACTGGATAAGTATTCTTTCTCCAAGGCCATCTTAAAAGATTAGTTGAACCAACTTCCGCCTGTCAAGCAAGATCATATTCGTAAGAAGATTGGGGTTAGTCATGTCCCTCATGTAGGTCCAGCTTCATTGGCGTCTAATTTAAGCCCTTATCCATTATTGAGATTCATAATTTGCAACTTTCAATTTTAGCCCACATGTGTTGATACCTACTATTAAAGTGTATTCATAGCTGCTTAGTGCTTCGCCTCTCGAAGGAGGCATAACTATCCGAAATCTTAGAGTCGAACCTAAGAAAGCCTTTATGACCTTGCTAGGAGTCAAAAAGTCAACCATGTCACCGTACTTATCTTCAAAAGGCAAGAAGTTTCTCAACATCTTAAGACTAGTAGAGTCGTTCTCAAGCCCAAATGCTTATCAGAAATACCGTTAGATCTTTTATGGGGGATACGAATCGTGGGTTAAGAAGAGGGTCAATGCCTTTATCGTAGTAGTGTTTGGGACATTATTATTTCCCATTAGATACAATCAAGTCCATTATAGGGTAGCCGAACTAGTGACTCAATTCTTAGCCAGTAAATCCTATATACAGACATTACTGGTAGAACAGTTTAGGACACTCACTCACTTAAAGAAGTAGGGGCATGGGTACTTCATGGCTTACCCTACAATTCTTACCGTATGATTTCTCAATCATACATAAGGGTATAGAGGGAATCTTTTTAGAGAGTCCCTAACTAAAAATATGAACCTGATTAATGACTTTTCCTGCTACCTTAAGATACCAAATGAAGCTCAATTTAAAGGATGAGTGTCAGTTATTAACAAAATGCAGCCAGTAGACTTTATATGGGTAGTTAGATGGAGTCACTACACTCAAGCCATCTTAGGGTGTGTTGATTGTGCAAGGGTTCCTCTTATTGTTATTACGGGTTGTATAAGATATTTCCCAACTTGTGTCACTAAACAGTTAGGTCCACTTCAAGAGATAATTTACAAAGATTCCTTAGACGTCATCATAATGAGTTATCAAGATCCTTGTCTACCCATGGCTACTTTGATTCAACAACTAGCAGAACTCATAAAGCTATGGGAATGGAGAGAAGTTAAGAAGATAGTCAATGTAGGAACTTTTAGAGGCAAAGTCAGAGAATACCTAGCCACTAAGCAGTTTATCTATGATCAGTTGGAGAAGATTAGAAAGCTACCGTATAAACCTCCGGACATATTTAGACATGAGCCAGAACCAGTACATCTTTTACCTACTAAGCAAGCCTACCGAGATACCATACCGGCCAAAGTTGAAGCCTAATTCCAAGAATCTAAAAGAATCGTTGAAGAGTTAAAGTTCGAAAATGAGAGACTACTAGAAGAAAATCAATTCTTAAGGAGCAAGATTCGAGAAACGGATGTTACAATTTGAAGACTTATGAGAGAAGTTGATGAAGCTTGTCCCAACTAGATTCATCGACTCTTGTAAATATAGGATTTGAGTTTTTAGGAAGATTAGTTAAGAGTTTTTTTTTTCTTTTCTTTTAGTCCGTTATATTAGTTGGATTTTATGATTATTAATAAATTTATAACTTTATTAAAAGGAAATCTTTATTGATTGCACAGTCTCTTGCTCTTTATTTTTTTTTTCCTCTTGATAGCTGACTGTTAAATAAACAAAAAAATAAAAAAAGTAGACAACAGAAAAAAAACAAAAAAATCTTTAATTCATTAAAAAGTCTAAAACTTAGGTTTTTGTGTAGGATTTCAAAGATAGTGTCTAAGCAAGCAGACTCAGCTAGAAGCCCGATATTCACACGTTCTAAAGCAAGAATGTCAACTTAGAGTACTAGAAATGTTAGTCAAACCGAGCTCAACCTAAGAGTCACAACCCTAGAGGAATACATGAACAAGATGACCGAATAAATCCAGGCTCTTACTCGGGCTATTAGAATTCTCAATGATAGATAAGGATCTCAAGTCAACCCTGTTGGTCCCGTATAAAATATCAAGAAGAGGGGTGAATTAATATCTCTAAATTTTTGAAAACTTTTTCGTTAAACAAAAATGAAATTACCCCTTTTAACAATTTATACTGGTGAACAGTGATATTTAATAAGTTAACACACAAAAATAAAATTGCAAAATTAAAAGAGTAAGGAATGAGAAAATCAGGCAAAGATTTTATAGAGCTTTGGCTTTTTACTTACAGCTCTCTTCCAACTCCACCGTTAGAGACTTGGTCTACTTTATAGGTGTCATTTCACTTGATCCACTAAATCAAATCACAATCATTTATTGCAATGACTTTACAACACTCAGCTCTGCCTATCTAGCCTCTCTTCAATCTTGGCTAATACAGATCTACATAGTACAAAATATCTTTTCTCTACAATACAATATAGAGATTACAAGTAAGAACAAAAGTACAAGTCTCAAATAATTTTGCACTTGAAAGAAATAACACTTGTTGTAGAACTTTGATTCGGTGTGGCTCTCTGAAGAAGTATCTAAAGAACTTTTTGAAGCTTTTCAGAAGGTAAAAACTTATCGAGAATTTTTTGTGTAATGATAGTATTTCTTCAGAATTGTATATCTACATTTTGAATCTTTTCTCCTTTTATATTGAATTTTTCCAACGGCTAAAAATCTAAAGATTTTCTTCACTTCCATAATTATCTAACTGTTAGTTATTCTAGATAATTCCCTAGATATTTTTATGAGAAGATCTTGATCATTTGAAAATTCAAAGCCGATTCTCCTTATCATGTTTAGATCAATCTGTAATTGCCAGATACGCTTTGAAAAAAAATTTGTTTTAGTTAGCTACTTACGGATAAGCCTTATATTCAAAATTTGAGATCCAACAAAAACCGATTCAACCTTATCCTTATTCAATCTAGTACATATCTTGATTTTTCCAAATATATTTTCGTTTAAAAATAATCCCCATCGATCTTAACTCTATCTTTAGTGAAACAAGATTAAGTGTATTTTCCTAATACACCTAATCTAATGAAGCTAGGTCTTGATTAATTTGAATTTGATTTAAATTAATATTCCACGTAATTTTTCCAGACCAACCTTCTAAATAACCTTTTGAAGAGTATTAACCTTCTTTTCTTAGAGAACTCTAAATAAGCTTCTACAGTGCTATACTAATTTTTCTTATAAGAGCTTCTGTAATACTTTTTGAAGACTTTCCAGAATAGACTACTTTCAAACAATTTGAAGCTTCTGAATGCAACTTAATTTTGCGAAAATTAAACTTTTTGAAAGTCCTTCTGTAAGCTTGCACTCTTAAAGATTCATTAGCTTTTAACCCTTTTAATTATTATTAAAATGTACGAGAGATATCTAACAAACCCAAATCGAAATGCGGAAGCGACCCTTACCCCTAAATTGGAAGATGAAGAATCGACTCCTAATGTTAAGATATCAAGGAAGGAGATTAAGGAGAAACACCAAGAGAGGGAAAGGAAGTTTATGCAGAAGTTGACCGAGAAAATGACAACCCTAGAAATGGTTAATAGGTTTGAGCAGATGGGGATGATTAACTTGCCAACATATGAAGATGATGATTTCCTAGAAAGATTTAAGGTATCGGAGTTCGAGAAATACGATGGGACTAGCTACTCGAAGCTCCACACTAGGTTGTACATAAAGAAAATGGGGAAATACATGAAGTATGATAAGATGACAGTCCATACTTTTCAAGACAGCTTGATTGGGCCCACCTTAACTTGGTATGCCTAACTGGATTTGAATGAGATCGATACTTGGGATAAGTTAGCATGGGCTTTCTACAACCAATATAAGTTCAACATCAAAGTGGCCTCATCCATGTAGGATCTAAATAATCTACAAAAGAAGGCCAATGAAAGTTTTAAGGAGTATGCATAGAGATGGAAGGGCATGGCAGTTAGGGTGACTCTACCCTTAACAAAAAAAGACTTGACTTTCGCCTTCATCAACACTCTTAGAAGCCCATATTACCAACATCTGGTTGGGTACCCCACCTCTAACTTTGTAGAAATTATAGCCTCAGGGTGTCGAATTAAGGAAGCTATTGCTACTAAAAGGCTTCCTAATCCTGAAGCAGTTGAGAAGAAGACACCTCTCGCAAGATTTTCCAACAAAACCAAAGAAATCATCATAAGCATTGTCAATACTAGCAACCTTGTTAAACCTACAACTCCGATAGCCATGACTAGAGGATCTAATCCCCCGCCAAATCCGAGTCAAAACAATCGCCCGCAAAGGAGATAGTTTACTCATATTCCCATTCCTTTAAGCCAAGTTCTTGTACGACTAAGGAAAGAGAATTTTCTAACATTTGAAATACTGAAGGAGGGACAAAACCGAGAGATTATAACCCGGATCTTCGTTGTGATTATTATTTGGAGCAAGTGGGGCATTCTATGGACCAATGTTGGAGAGTCAGACATAAGATTTAGGATCTTATTGATGCAAAATTGGTTCCATTGGATTTCATTCAAACTCCTACTCCTAACGTGGGAAATAATCCACTACCGAATCATGGGCATTAAATTAACATGATCATTGTTGAAGTTTCTGAACCGGAGAATAATCTAGATAGGCTCCCCATCACTATTGAGGAGATAACTTAGAATTTGAGGCAAGCTGAATACTTGCAGAATATAAATCTAAGAGATAGAACTCAAATTAGACTAGCAATATATCAATTGCTAAGGGATGGGAAGATAAAGAAAGCTGATATTATGGCTATGATGATTCTAAAACCATGAAAGAGAAGTACTTAAAAGGAGCTTAAAGAAAGGTATGAAGTTGGAGATCTGACGGTTGATACCCTAGGAGAACTGTTAGGGAAGTTTGAGTATTTGGTAGATTATGCCGGTTCAGTTGCTATATATGCTGACGAATCACCCTCTAAATGGGATTTTGAATTTGAGGAAGAAAACAAACTTATTGTAGAAGCCAAGAAGATAGCTAAGATGGTTGGAATGATTGGAGATGAGCCTAAGCCATTGGTTTTTTAGTACTACAAGAAGACTAAGAAGGTTAAAGACTTGGGTAAGCCCAAGAAAATTGCTTTCAATGTCTCGATACCTTTGGAGAATTACAAAGTAGCCCCTTTGGATTACCAAGCAATGAATTAGACACCTAAGTCCTCATCACCTATGTTTAGTAGGCTTACGTGCTCGGGGCAAGTTTATGACCAATATCACCTTTGGCCCTATTGGGTCAAACATTGAAGATGATATTGAGACTCTAAGCAAAAGATAAGAGAGTTGGCGTCGATATGAACAAGGTAGGGTAATTATTGACAAACCAATGGTTGTGATCAATTTGGGAATAGAAGAAAATTCCTGAAACTTGAAAATTGGCGGTAATTTAATAGATGATAAAAAAACAAGAGTTGTCACAATTGTTATTAGAATACTTGGACATATTCACTTGGTCTTATGAAGATATGCCCGGGTTAGATTCATCTATCATATTTCACAAATTGCCAACTAAGGAAGAAATTAAATCGAAAAGACAAAAGCTTTAGTGGTTTAGACTAGATATACTCCTTAAAATAAAAGAAGAAGTAAAGAAATTGTTAGAAGTTAAATTCATAGAAGTGTCGGATTACCTCGAATGGGTAGCGAATGTGGTGCCAATGTTGAAGAAAAATGGAAAAGTTAAGGTCTATGTAGATTTCCACGATTTAATCCCGGCAACACCAAAGGATAACTTTCCTTTGCTATACATTGATGTATTGGTAGATAACACAGCCGGAAATCATCTTTTCTCTCTCATGGATAGTTTCTCAGGATATAATCAAATTAAGATGGCAGAAGAGGATAAAATCAAAACCACTTTCGTTACCACTTGTGGGACGTTTTGTTTTCATGTGATGCCTTTCGGATTAAAGAATGCTGGGGCAACTTATCAGGACATTATGGTAGCTCTATTTTATGACATGATGCATCAGGAAATCGAGGTTTATATGGATGATATGATTGCTAAATCCAAATGAAAATCACGTAGATATTTTGCGTAAGTTATTCAAGGGGTTGAGGAAGTTTCAATTGAAGCTAAACCCAAAAAAGTATACCTTTGGAGTAACCTTAGGCAAATTGTTGGGTTTTATAATCAGTAGAAAAGGAATTAAAATGGATCCAGATAAAGTTAAGGCAACTGTAAACATGCTTGCATCGAAGTTTGTAAAAGAAGTATGAAGACTATTGGAGAGATTAAATTTCGTTGCTCGATTTATATCACATCTAACCAATAAATGCAAGCCGTTATTCAAACTTTTGAGGAAGAATATAGCAATAGACAGGGATGAAGAGTGTAAGCAAGCATTTGCTGAAATCAAAGAGTATCTTATGAATCCACCAGTACTAGTCACTCTTACACCGAGATGGCCCTTAATCCTCTACTTGACGATCCTTCCTAAATTGATAGGATGCATGCTGGGGTAAAAAGATGAAACAAGCAAAAAAGAGCACCCCATATACTACTTAAGCAAGAAATTTATAGAAGGTGAGAAGAAATACTTAGAAGTGGAAAGGATGTGTTGTGCCTTAGTATGGGTGATCTAAAAGCTTAGGTAGTATACTCCCTATTATTCAATAAAGTTGTTGATAAAACATGACCCGTTAAGATATTTAGTAGAAAAGCTAGTATTGTTTGGGAGGATCTTAAAGTGGCAGATGCTACTCTCTGAGTTTGATATCAAGTACATAAGTTATAGTTCAATCAAAGGGTAGGCGATGGCTAATCAATTGGTAAAATACCTATTAGAAGATGAGGATGATGGTTTGGAAGCACAATTTCCTGATGAAAATGTAATGATGGCAATTGAATTGAATGATAAGAAATTGGAATAGAGAATGTATTTTGATAGATTAGCGAATGTGTTTAGATGTGGGATAGGAGCAGTACTAGTGTCACTTGAGGGTAACCATTTCCCTGTGGCAGTAAGATTTTTCCCTGTAGCAATAAGATTGACATTTTCATATACCAACAATAGAACAGAATATGAAGCTTGCATTTTGGGGCTCAAAATGACATTAGATATGGGAATACAAAAGCTTAAAGTGTATGGTGATTCTTCCCTTATAATTCTGCAAATCATAGGAGGATATAAGATGAAAGATGAAAAATTAATACCTTATCACGAGCATTTAAGCAAGTTAATTGAAAAATTCCAAGAAATTTCATTCACTTATATTCTAAGAACTCAAAATCAATTTGTTGATGCATTGGCCACATTAGCGTCAATGGTAAAAGTTACAGATGGGATAGAAATTCAACCCTTTAAGATTGAGGTGGAGGAAAAACCGACTTTTTACCTGATAATTGAAGAGAAGGAATCAAAGAAACCTTGGTATCATAATATCAAAAAGTTACTTCAAACGGGGGAATTCCATGATGAGGCTGATAAAAAAGATAGAAAAGCCTTACGAAGATTGGTTGCTCATTTCCTGTTAAGTGGGGCTATGTTGTATAAGAGATCACTAGATGCAACATTACTAAGGTGTGTAAATGAAGAAAAAGCTGAGAAATTAATGAAAGAAGTGCATGAAGGAGTTTATGGTCCTTACATGAATGGATACATGTTAGTTAGGAAAATCATGAGATTAGGGTATTTTTAGATGATAATGGAGTCGGATTGTATTAGACATGTAAAACATTATCACTTGTGTTAGGTATATGCTAATAAAATCAACACTCCTCCCTAAGAATTGTATGTGTTATCGACTCCTTACCCTTTCTCGATGTAGGGAATTGATATGATTGGTCCAATTACACCAACAGTTTTAAACGAGCATAGATTCATTTTAGTCGCGACCGACTGTTTTATTAAATGGGTAGAAGCAGCGTCGTATGCTACGGTGATGAAAAGAGGAGTGGTTAAATTCCTAAAAAGAGATATTATTGCAAGATACGATACACCTGAGACTATTATTATAGATAACAGAACAAATTTAAACAACAAGTTGATGGATGAAGTATGCAACCAATTCAAGATCAATCACAAAAACTTAACTCCATACCGACCTCAGATGAATGGGCAATTGAAGCTGCTAATAAGAACATCAAAGAATCATCAAGAAAATGGTGATCACTTATAAAGATTGGCATGAGATACTTCGCTTTGCTCTCATGGCTTACAGAGCCTGTTAAAACCTCTACTGGTGCAATACCGTATTCATTAGTGTATGGGGCTAAAGTGGTACTACCGATGAAAGTAGAAATACCTTTGTTCTGAGTATTGGCAGAAACTTAGCTCGATGATGCAGAGTAGGTGAAGAAATGAATAAAGCATTTGAATAGCAATATATCATGGTCAGTGCTACTAATAGCTGATGATCCAAGCTTTTAACAAGAAAGTAAGCCTAAGGTACTTCAAGGAAGGAGACTGTGTTAAAGAAAGTATTACCAAATGCAAAAGACCCTAGAGGTAAGTTTTCGTTGAATTATAAAGGCTCTTATGTGGTGAAGAGGTGCATTATCAAGAGGTGCATTAGTATTGACAAAAATGGATGGCCCGGAATTAAGGGAACCTGTGAATTCAGTTGAAATCAAGTTGTATTATCTATGAAAACTGAGTTCAATAAAGATTTTAATTTTTCTTGAATAGTTTATAGTTAATCTTTCATCATTTACATGTAAAGTTGATATCCATGAATGTTCTCAAATTCAAATGGTCATCGACCAAGAAACACTTCACCAATAAACACTTGTATACTATGTTTCTTAGCCTCATACACTTAAACACCAAACACTTACTAATGAATTTGAATCACCAAATAAATTGAAATCGAATGTTCCTAATGATTTAATCTAGTTTTTCAAAAAGAGATTTATCGTTCAAAAGTCATGGAAGATGGAAATTGAAACTTGGTATCTTGAAAAGCAAATTTAAAGCATGAGCATGGTATGGTTACAAGACTCATCAGCAAAAGTTGGGAAGGTTTTATTAAAGGAGAAAAAAAGAAAGAAAAAAGAAGAAAAAAGGAAAAGAGGAAAGAAGAAGCAAGCACAATCCTTTGGTGAAATTCTATTGATTGAATGGGTAAATATTGATAGTCTATATACGCATGCCAATTGGTTGCTATCTGAGAAATTTTCTATTCCCAAGTGAGATGACCCTAAAAGTCTTTGAAAGAGATATTAAGAGAATCAAACCAAGTTTTTTTTAAAAAAAAAATTTCAAAGAGATTTATCCTCTTTGAATTAGCCAAAATGAATTTCAAAGGGATCTATCCTATTTGGATTAACTAAAACGAATCTCGAAGAGATCTATTATCTTCAGATTAGCTAAAACGAATCTCAAAAAGATCTAGCATCTTCAGATTGTTCACTAAATTAAAAGAAATTTATCTTCTTCGAATTGTTCAACAAGTCAAAAGAAATCTCGAAGAGATCTATCATCTTTGGGTTAAACCAAAAGAAATCTCCCAAAAGAAATTTTGAAGAGATCTATCCTCTTCGGATCATCCCCTAATGGAAGTTTTTTTTTTAAATCTCGAAGAGATCTATCCTCTTCGAGTTACCTACTAAAGTAAGTTTTTTTTGAAATTTTGAAGAGATCCATCCTCTTCAAATCGTTCATTAAACAAAGCAAGAATCTCAAAGAAATCCATCCTCTTCAGATCATCCACAAAACCAAAATCTCAAAGAGATCTATCCTCTTTAGATTATCCACAAAACCAGAATCGTGAAGAGATCTATCCTCTTCAGAATATTCACCAAACAAAGCAACAATCTCGAAGAGATTTATCCTCTTCAAATTATCTACCAAAACAAGTTTTTTTTTATCTTGAAGAGATCTATCCTCTTTGAATTATTCAAGTCGAGTCTAGCAAAAATAGGTATCTCTTTTGTCTTTATAGCAAAGTTCTAATCGAACTTCGCTATAAAGAGAAGCAACTGTATATACCTTATTTTTGCCATTTTTCATTTTCATTATTTTAGTTGAGCCAGATTAAGAATAAACAAAACAAAAAACAAAAAAAATAATAAAAACAATAAAAATTTTAAAAAACAAAAATTAAAATATAAAAAATAAAAAAATAAAAAGAGAGTCGAATCAAGCTAAGTCGAGTCAAGTCGAGCCAAGTCATGTCAGATCGTTTAAAATCAAATCAGATAACAGTGTATAATCAATTTAATAAATTATTAAATTATTTAAGAATTGGGCTTTCTTAAAATAATTTTGGCCCAATCCGATTTAAAGTAAATTTTTATTTAATTTATATTAGACTAGAATAGACTTAGGATTTATTAGATAAGTTGTTAGACTATAATAGAGTAGATCGGATTGGGTCTTACCTTGAAAAATAGAAAGCTTGAATTAAGTAGGGTTTTTAGAAGTTAGTCTAAATTTTTTAAAAATCATTATTATATCTTCCATATCTTTGATGTGAAAGATACGATTGTAAGTTTATAAATAGCACGTCGGCACGTGACATTGGGGACAGTTTTTTTTTTTTCTTACAATTTACTCGTAAATCCTAATCGAATTTTCAAACTCCAATTCCATAATCTGAAGCCTAATGCCTTCAATCCAATCCTCAATGAAGTAGATTTTTGAACTCCAATTCCACAATCCAAAGCCTGACGACATCCCACGCCAACCAATCCTCAATTTACGTGCACATTCAGCAAGCTACAATTTTATACCAAAGTACAATCTCCAACAACCGAACTTCAATACGCTGTCCATTCCACAAGTCGAAGCATATATGTCCACGAATCCAACGTAGCTTGACGTCCGCGTAGTCCCCTGACGCAATCCAATTTCCCAACCACATGATAGCTCAAACAAAACACAATCTATCTAACAACTCCCATGATCATCGAAGTCCCAACTCCACTTAACCGTTCACCTGATTCCCTAACACAAATTGCACACTAGCATACAATCAGCCCATTGACTAGAGCACTTGATTTAAGCTACATGTTCGCATACACCATGCCAACAGCACACTCTCAATCACTACACACTGCACGCTGCACGCGATACACACCATGCACGATCACGGGTGCACCAATCATTCATGTAGGTAAAAACTATTTAATTTAATATATTTTATTTTATTAGTTAGTTCAATTTTATTTTACTAATTTATTTTCTTTTAATTGTAGGTTTTTTATTATTATATGGCATGATTTTTAGAAAATTCCAATTTTTAATAAATTTTACTTAAATTAAAATTTTAGTAAAATTGCCTTTTTTTGAAAAAGAAGATACGTATCTAGATCGTTAAGATTTAGAAAGATATGTATCTTACGATTAAGATTTAGAAAAAATACGTATAAAAATGCATATCTAGTAGTTAAGATTTGAAAAAGATATATATGAAAATACGTATCTAGATCGTATCTTCAACATATCTTATAGTTAGGATTTTGGAAAAGATATTTTCTTGACACATAATGGTTTTTAAAAATAAAAATCTTAATTGGAGTTTTAAAAAGGATTTAATTAATTAAGGTTTTCTTTAATTCGAGAAAATTAAATTTCTTAGGTTTTTTTAAAAAATAATAAATTGATAAATAAACGTAAATCTGGCTTGGTTTTCGAAATAAAAAGAATTCACTCACTAAATATTTTATAAAAGAGAACTATGGTCGGTTTAATCCCAAATAGCAAATACGTAAGCACCTTTGGGGCAATTGTATAAAAAATAAAATTTTTTTTCTTTTTCTTGAAAATTCGTAATTAAAAATATTAAAAAATTCACTTTAGTTATCTTTTGCTTATTTGTACATATTTTTCGTATTTTTAGGAAATTATAAAAAAATAAATTAAAGCCCATCATTTTTCTGTATTTTTTACATTATAGCTTAGTCTTAATAGATTAGCCCCTGAGCCCGGTCTTTTCTAGTTATTTATTCTAAAAATAATTTTTTTTTAGAAAATTCGAGGATCAATAGTTAGGAAAACCTTAATTTCATATTTTACCAATTGAATTGGTTGGTGACTCCAATTTTTTTAAATTTCTAGAAAATTATTTCCTTAATTTAATGTTAAGTAATTTATATTAAGCAGGCTGAGCTTAATATAGGTTAAATTAAAGAAATCGAAATAGATCTCGATAGGTGAGAATTCAAAAATTGTGACTTTTCAACTAGGATGCAAACCACCTTACTCCCTCTTTTGCTCGGCATCTAAAGAACTGCTCCCATTCGGCCTCTAGTGCATTATATATTACTCCCTTCATCGATTACTCGAACACGGGAGTTAAGGGGTAAATGTTAATAGTCAGTTTTTGTCTCCATCTTACTCGTCTACTCGGCTACCAACATGCTGCACAATCTATATTCTCGACCCCTCGTCAAGTGATTGATATTCTCGGCATTACACCAAAAAACTCAGATCCATCGTAGATTTGAATCCAAGTTTATAACGTGAATAGTTATTGCAAGCACAATTATGATTACATAAACTATCTATTCTCCCTATGTTTTAGGAAAGGTATCTAATCAAGAAGTTTCCACATGTCTCGCAGTTATTTCAATAATTGCTCCTTCAAATAGAATAATCTCCTATAAATATGAAAAAGGAACCCAGTAGGGGGGGGGGGGGGGGTGGGTGGGTGGGTAGCATAGTGAGTAACTCTCTACTTCTCAACTTTACTATTTTTACTCTAACTTACTAACTTACGCATCGAAATGGCCGCATTGGATTGGCCCTGGTACCGAGTATTTGTCTTATCTTTGTAGGATATTTCCAGTTCCCAAAATTCACCACTAACAACAACTATCAAGAGCTAACCATCCGAAGCCAACCTAAATGTGTTCTGTCCCTAAGCCAATCCTAGTCTAGCCCCAACAGTCAAGGTATTAAACTACCGATACCGAATAGACCTGATTAGAGGCCTACCCCTGCTCTATTCACGATATTGTGAGGATAGTAGACTAAATAAAATGCATATGCGCTGTCCTTTCTAACACCCATACTGTCCTTTCTGATAAAGGACACTCTTTACATACGATTTTATGCTTTTCTTGTAAATTATTCTCCTTTTTGTTTAGTAAATAGGAATCCATTTTTGTAATTTTTTGTAACATAAAACTTATCCTAATAGGGTACTATAAATAATCACATAATGTAATAGCCGCAACAGAATATACAAAAGAATACACTGAACTTTTTCCTCTCTCTTGAACTAAGTGTTCTTTTTGCTTACTCTTGAGCTATTCTTATCTATCCCATTTGAGCGTGGACTAGTAGCGAGTGACCTCCGGCCATACTTATGTGTCATATCAAGTGTGACTCAAGATCATATGAGATGTTGATGCGTCATACCCATCGTCGATGCATGGGAACCCCTACTCATCCCTTGACTATCATTTACTTTTCAAGCCATCTTGTAGCTTAGACCCATCCCCTTTGGTTACACATGATATTGGATTCGTATGTTCAACACAAATCCATATCATCTTGGTATTAAAGCTTGGCTACATTTGAAGTTGGATTTTGCTATTGTGTTCTTTGAGTGGTTTGTCATTACTCTCGTAAGATAGAGGTTCTATTGTTTGCATTGGAGTTTAGTAGTTGAGAAGCGCCCTGTATACTGTTTTCCCCTGTTTTCGATACGCAAAACAAAGTGTGGTTAACTGTTCGTTTGATTATCATTGTGAAGTAATCATCAATGTTAGACTCAAGTGTCTAAAAAACCTTGGGAACCCAAGGAAGTGGTACTTGACATGGCTAAAGGCAAGAAGGGAGCTTCACACCTCAGTCATTGGATGATCAATTGGATAGGCTTATAAATTTGGTAGCTAATTTGCTGACTGTTATACAAGAAGATAGGCAACAAGCTAAAAATAGCCCCATTAGAGGACGTGAGCAGCAGTAGCGAGGCAGTGGTCAGTTTGGCTGAGTTAATGCCCTAGTTCGACCACCCCAAGCTGAAGGAATTGGTAAGGATGCTAGATGAAGGCTAGTGCTTGAGGAGATTGAGGAGGAAATAGAAGGAGATGACGAGGTAGAGGAGTACTACGAGCTTGAGGAAAGAAATGCATGAGTCCCTAGAGTTGAAGGATTAAGAATGCGTATTCCAAGTTTTTCTAGAAGTAATGATACCGAGGACTATTTAGATTGGGTAGACAAGATTGAAAAGCAGTTTAAATGCCACGAAGTGCCCGATAATACAAAAGTTAGACTTGCTATGTTAGAGTTAACTAGTTATCCCGCCTTATAGTAGAAGAACTTGCAAACCACTAGAAGAAGGGAAGGAGAACAAGAGATTAGGAGTTGGGATGAAATGAAGAGACTTATGTGGAGAAGGTTTGTGCCAAGCTATTATCTGTAAGATGCCTTCAAGAGACTACATGAATTGAGACAAGGAAGATCGAGTGTAGATGCTTATGTTAAGGAATTCCAAATGCTAATGATTCGATGTGAAGTCATAGAGCTAAAAGACTAAACTGTGTCTTAATTCATTGGCAAATTGAAGTATGAGATTGGGGATGTCCTAGAAACCTTAGACGTTAAAACATTTGATGATGCAATTTGAGCTACCTAAAGGATAGAAAGGCGCTGAACAGGAAGATTCCGACCCCCTATTAGCTAACTAGGCAGTAATCGAACTATTCCGAGTAGACTGGTGCAAACAGAGCCAAGTAGGGTTGTTAAGACTCGACCTGTTCCCAGGAGAAGGAACTCCGAGGAAGTTCGAGAAGGACCAAAGTTCAGGGAGGAAGACGAGTGAGATTAAGTGTTTCAAATACCAAGGATTTAGACACATAGCCGCTTAGTATCCGAACAAGCAAACAATGGTGATCCCAAGCGAGGTGCCAACTGTTGAGGTCGATAGTATAGATGAGGAAGTATAGGTGCTGAAAGAGGAAGGACAGATCGAGCTGTTCGATAAGAAAGTCATCTATAGTGAAGAAGGGAACTTCGTGTCGACTGCTCTAGTGTTGAGGAGGACAATGAATGTCAATCCTGTATCTGAAGACAAGTAGGGAGAAAATCTCTTCCATATTGGATGCAAGGTGAATGAATCACTATGCACGCTAACCGTTGACAATGGAAGTTGCACCAATGCAACCTTTGCATTCATGGTCCAGCAGTTGAAATTGCCGACCATTGCCTACTCGAAACCTCACAAGCTTCATTGGCTTAGTAATAAGGGAGTCTTATAAGTAAACAAGTAGGTATCTGTACCAATCTGTATTGGCAAGTATCAAGATGTAGTGCTTTGTGATGTACTGCCCATGAGTGTGTCCTTCCTTATACTTGGACGACCATGGATGTTTGATTGTGTAATTATGTATAACAGCAGGAGGAACACATGTTCTATGGAGCATGAAGGGAGGAGGTTAAAATTGAGTCTCATGATTGCTAAGTAGGTAAAGGTCGTGTAGTCTCAACTTAGCTAAACCCTGAAGAAAGAGGCTTTGGTATTGACTTAAGCCGAACAAAGAAAGCAAAAATGGAGTTGGAGGGATCGACCTATCTACTTATCAGAAGACTTTTGAAGATGAGATTCGAGGAGGAAAAGCTACCGACTAAAGTAAAAACCTTATTAGAGGAATTTGACGATATGTTTCCAGAGGAGCTACCAGGCAGTCTGCCCCTAAATCAAGGCGTCAAGCATGCGATTGACCTACAGCTAGGAGCCGCGCTACCACACAAGCCTACTTACAAGCTGAATCCTAAATAGGCTGCCGAACTGCAAGGGTAAGTAGGTAAGCTATTGAGGAAAGGGTATATGTACAAGTCCCTAAGCCCCTACGCTGTACCAGCCTTACTAGTATCGAAGAAAGATGGATCTTAAAGGATGTGCATAAATAGCCAAGCAATGAATCAAATCACCATCAAGTACAAGTATCTTATACTTGGGCTTAATGACATACTAGACGAATTAAGCAAAGTAAAGGTGTTCTCCAAAATTGACCTTAAAGCTAGGTACCATCGGATTCAAATGCATAAAGGAGATGAGTGGAAGATCATATTCAAGACACAACATTGGTTTATATGAATGGCTTGTAATGCCATTTGGATTGTCCAATGCGTTGATACATTCATGCACCTTATGAATCATGCGCTCCGAGAATTATTGGGAAGGTTTGTTGTAATTTATTTTGATGACATTTTGGTATACAGTCCCAACTTGGAGACTCACCAAGAGTATCTTCGACAAGTGTTTGCAAAACTCTAAGCTGAACAGCTCTACGCCAATCTAAAGAAGTGTGACTTTTGCCATTCCGAGATGATCTTCTTAGGTTTTGTTGTGAGTGAAGGTGGCATCCAAGTTGATGATGAGAAGGTAAGAGTGATCATAAAATGGCCTAAACCAACCTGTTCTATAGATGTGAGAAGTTTCCACTACTTAGCATCGTTCTATTGCCGATTCATAAAGAATTTCAGTATGATTGCAGCCCCTCTTACCGAACTATCAAAGAAGAGTGTTGAATTCAGATAAGGAGAGAAAGAGAGGAGGAGCTTTGAGGAAGTGAAAGAGAGGCTAACTACAACCCCCATCTTAGCTCTGCCAAGCTTTAACAAGGTGTTTAAGGTAGAGTGTGATGCATTTGGACTAGGTATAGGTGCTGTGTTGATACAAGAAGGCCGACCTATTACTTACCTCAGCGAGAAACTTCAAGGAGCCACACTCAACTATTCCATCTACAACAAGGAGTTCTACTCCTTTATCCGAGCCCTAACAATGTGGCAACATTATCTACTACCCAAGGACTTTATGATCTACATCGATCATGAATCCTTGAGATATCTAAAGAGCCAAGCAAAGTTTTCTCGGAGGTAAGCCAATTGGATCAAGTTTATGGAGGGTTTTTCTTATGTTGTAAAATACAAGAATAGAAGGAACAATGTAATAGCTAACGCCCTATCGAGACGACATACCCTCTTGATCGAACTGTAAACAAGGCTACTGGGTGTTTTAACCATCAGGAATATGTATGTTGAGGGCCTACATTTTGGTCTAATCTATGCTCGATGTGAGGAAGGATGGACACTGGATGACTATCACAGGGAGAACGGATACTTATTCAGGAAGAGAAGGCTATATATCCTGACCTATTCCATGCGAGAACTGCTAGTGTGCAAGGTGCATGGAGGGGGATTGATAGGACACTTTGGCCAATGCTGAACTCATGAGGTACCATCATCCGGATTCTTTTAGCTAAGGATGAAGGGAGATGTCCAATCTGTATTGGGAAAGTGTGTGACCTGTCAAAAGGCGAAGAGTCAAGCCAAGTAAGGACATTACCAACCCTTACCAATCCCAACCAAACCATGGTCCAAGCTGAGTATGGACTTCATGTTAGGATTGTCGAGGACATCCTAAGGGAAGGACTCTATCATGGTGGTTGTGGATTGATTTAGCAAGATGGCACATTTCATACCTGTTCTAAAACTAACAATGCTTCGGCGATCTCTTTTCTTTTCTTGCAAGAAGTAATTAAGCTACACAAATTTCCTAGAACCATTGTTTCGAATAGAGACCCTAATTTCATGAGCCACTTCTAGAGGATGCTATGGAGGCGAATGGGAACTAAGCTACTATATAGCACGTCTTGCCACCTATAGACCGATGGAAAAACCAAAGTTGTCAACAAAACCAGGGTAACTTTGCTATGGTTGTTGTTGGACGAAACACGACCAATTGGGATCTATGCTTACCAATCATTAAGTTCTCCTACAACAAGACCACCATAGCATAATAAGCATGTCTCCATTCGAGGTCACTTGTGGGTTCAATCTTGAGTTACCGTTGGACTAAGCACCCTAGCCAATGTTTCATGATGAGCAGCCAGCCTTTAAGAGAGTTAAGGCATTCAAAGCCATGCACCAAAAGGTTGTAGAGCAATTGGGTGGAGCTAATATTAAGCTTGCAAAGCGAAGCTAAGGATGGAGGAAGAGGGAATTTCAACCAAATGATTTGGTCTAGATATATCTCAGTAAGGAATGATTCCCAAATTTAAGTAAGAGCAAGTTATCTCCTAAAGCCAACGGAGCATTCAAAGTGCTTGAAAAGATCAATCTTAATGCCTATAAGATTGAATTACCTAAGGGATATGGAGTCTCAATCTCCTTTAACATTGCCAATCTCTAACCTTACACTCCCAAGGATGAGCTACCAGAAGCTAAACCAGATTTGATCCCAATTCTCAAACAATCTGAAGGGGATGATAGGGATCAAGGATAGATCACGTGCTCTTGAGCCCAAAGGCTCTTTCTAATGGTTCACTAAGCTATCCAAGGTGAGTTAAACACTGAGGAGCAGTGTTTATCCCAATCCGAACTGCCATACTACTTTGCTCTCCATACCCTCTAAGAAGCTGCTGAGCTGATCAATCGACATGCAAAGCCAACCCCTCTAAAATACTACAATCTCAGCACCAAAATAGGAAAACAGCAATCTCTACAATGCCGAGGCCGAGCTGACAACTGTCAAGAGCCGGCCATCTGAAACTGACCCGGACGTGAGCCATCCCTGAGCCAATCCTAGTCTAATCCCAACAGTTACGGTGTCGAACTACTAGCGTCAAATAGACTTGATTAGAAGCCCACCCTTGCTTGACTCACAATATTGTAAGGATAGTAAACTGAATAAAATGACCGCATGCTGTCCTTTCTAACACCCGTATTATCCTTTTTGATAGAGGACACTCCTTACACATGATTTCATGCTTTTGATGTAAATTATTCTCCTTTTTGTTTAGCAAATAGGGATCCATTTTGTAATTTTCTATAACGTAAAACTTACCCTAACAAGGTACTATAAATAATCACATAATGTAATAGCCACAACAAAATATACAGAAGAATACGCTAAACTTCTTACCCTCTCTTAAGCTAAGTGTCCTTTTTACTTACTCTTAAGCTACTCTATTCTAGCCCATTCGAGCGTGGACTAGTGGCAAGTGACCTCTAGCCATACTTGTGTATCATATCAAGTATGGCCCAAGCTCATGTAAGGCGTTGATTCATCATATCTATCGTTGGTGCATAGGAACCCCTGCTCATCCCTTAATTACTGTTTATTTTTCATGCCATCTGACGGCCTAGACCCACCCTCTTTAGTTACGCATGATATTGGGTTCGTTTGTTCATCTATGAATCCGTATCAACCACCATAATAAAATCATGTTTTTGAGGTGCTCTAGGTAAACCGAACATGAAATCAATGCTTAGATCGATCCATAGCCGCTAAAGTATGGGCAGAGGTGTATATCCTCCATATGGCTCCTTTCTTCCCTTGGCTCGCTTGCACACTTCGCAACATTCAATAATTTTACATACATCCTTCATCATCTCAAGCTAATAGAAATGTTCTTTCAACAGTTCGGCAATTCTTTTCTCACCAAAACAGCATTGGCTACAACGTTAGAACTTCCCTTCTTGTACTTGATAACGTAGCAAAAGGTTTCTAGATACTCGACCTACTTTGCATGGCATTCAAAAAGTTTTTGTTGTCCTTTGAGATGCTTAAGAGATTCATAATCTATGTAGATAATGAACTCTCTCATTAGTAGGTAGTAGTGCTAGTTCTAAAGTGCTCAAACAAAGCCATAGAACTCCTTGTCACATGCTGAGTAATTTAGTATAACACCTCTGAGCTTCTCACTAAAATATGCAATGAGTCAACACTCTTGCATGAGAACAGCTCTAATGCCGACTTCGAATGCATCACACTCTAACTTAAAAACCTTGCTAAAGTTAGGCAGTACTAGTACTGGGACAAAGTTAACCTGGATTTGATCTCCTCAAAACTCTTTTGAGATTTCTCAGACCATTGGAATTCAAAGTTTTTCCTGATTAGCTCAATTAGTAAGGTAGCTATGGAATTAAAGTTCCAAATGAATCTTTGATAAAATGAAGCTAGAGCATGAAAACTCCTTACTTTGGCAGCAGTGGTCAACATCGACCAATCAAGAATAGCTTAGACTTTCTTATCATCAACTTTGATTCCTCCACTAGGGACAACATATTTAAGGAATATTACCTTATTCTAATAGAACACACATTTCTTCAAATTGCTAAACAATTGGTCAACATTGAGGATATTGAATATAGATTTCAAGTGCACGACATGGGAAATGAGGTCAACACTATATACCAAAATATCAACAAAGTAAACAACAACACGTTTACCAATTAAGGATCTCTAAACATGATTCATGAGCCGTATAAAGGTGATCGACGCACTTGTTAGACTAAATGGTATCACTGACCACTCGAATAGACCATCCTTCAATTTAAAAGCAATCTTCTGCTCATCTCTTGGTCTTATTTAGATATGGTGGTAGATACTTTTTAGATCAACCTTTGAGAATATTTATGCACCATGCAACTCATAGAGCATATCATCCAATCGTAGGATCAAATAGCAATACTTGATAATGATATTATTGATAGTTCGACTATCAATATACATTCTCCATAAGCCATCCATCTTTGATACTAGGACAGTTGGCATGGCATAGGGGCTTATGCATTTTCGGACATATCTACACTCCATCAACTCGTCAACTTATTTGTTTACTCAGCTGCCTGCTTAAGATTAAACCTATAGGCAGGTCGGTTAAGTAGGGCAACTCCAGGCTAGAGGTCGATTCAATGCTCTATACCTTTGATAGGGGATAAACCTTTTAGTAACTCAATTGGAAACAAGTTGGCATATTCTTGGAGCAATGTCTGCACCTCGATAAGTACTGCTCCGACTTCCTTCAACTCTTATAGTCTTCTGACCAATAAGAGTACATACTTTTTCGTCTTAATATCTTTAGAAAATTAGGCTCGACAAATCACTAAGGACTTCCTTTATAGCGATCTAGTAATCTTCTCTTGTAACTCTTAGACCTCTTTAGGGCTCATTGGGGTTAATATGACCTTCTTCCCATTCTAGAACATATAGGTGTTCCTATACCCATCATAAAGTACCTTAAGATCAAAGAGCCATGGTCAGCCTAGCAGTATGTGTGAAGTACACATGAGTAGGATGTCGCACAACATCTCGTCCTTGTATCCGTCACCAATAGTAGGCACTCTAACTTACTCGGCAACAAGCAAACATCCTTTCTCATTAAGCCAATGAATCTTATAGGGCTTACGGTAAGGACAAGTCAACAACTTCATAGCCTTCACTATGCCTTACGCTATCACATTAGTACAACTTCCTCCATCGATGATCATAGTGCACAAGTTGCCATTCATTCGGTAGTTTGTGTGAAATAAGTTCTCGTTCTCATCAGCAGTAAAGGTACTAAGTGATCATCATGCTACTATGCAATATTCTCTTAGTTCAAGTTAGAGTTGGACATCAGAATCTTCCTGAAACTCATCTAATAGGCAATTAACATCCACCTCTTCTTCTTCATCTTCACTAGCACTTTCCACTTCAAACTGGGGAATGTCTACCTTAATGGCCATGACACGTCGATTTGAGCATGGATTGGCCACATATGCAACACCAAGGCACTCGAAACACTTTAACTCTCTAGTCTTTCTACTAAAGCTCTAACCTTGATCCTTTTCGACCTTAGTCTTTCCTCAACCATCATCAAGTCGGCTCGGCATTTGACTTCGGTGGTCAACTTCAGAACTATATTGAGCTCGGTTATATCTAGGTTAGCTTGGTATATTAGTTCTACTCTATAAGCCAAGTTGGTTGCTCTGTACTCGACTAAACTGATTTCACCTCTACCTCTCAACCCTTTGCACCACTCGGATCGTCTCATCCAGATTTCCAAGCCTCTATACTTCTACTAGATTACCAATATCATATCTTAATCCAAAAATGAACCTAGCTATTGTCCACATCTCGGGCTCGTGAACTTCACATGGGATTATTAGTAACTGGAATTCTCGGGCATACTCGTCTACAATACGATTACCCTGCTTAAGTTCTTGAAAATGTTGAAAAGTGTCTTCTTTATAGTGTTCAGGAACAAATCTACTCCTCAAAGCTCTCTTCATCTCATTTGAGGTTTGGATTTCTCGTTACGCTCGCTAATGTACATTGTGCAATTTATTCCACCACATTGCTACATACCTAGAAAATTCTAAAGCAGAAACTCTAATACACACTAAATCTTCATAATCATAGAAGTCGAATATTTTCTCAATCTTTTCCTTTCAATCTAGGTAGTCATCAGCATTGCTAGACCCATTAAAGCTTGGAATCTGCACTTTAAGGTGTTCGGCTCCTCTGGGAGCATGGAGCTTACACTCTTCAAGTACACCATACTATTCTTCCTCCTCCCCATACTCCTCAACTTCATCCATCTCAAGTCTCCTCCCTGCAAGTCTCTCAACATTTTGGGATGGAGCTGGATTCACATTAACAGCTTCTGGTACTCTATGCTCAGCCACTTGCCTTTTAAGCTTGTCTCTCATATCTCGACCTCATTCATCAACTCTCTCTTAAGGTTTAGTCTTTATTACCCTTTGTACTGCTACAACCAAGTTAGCTACAATAATAGCAAATTCTTGCAATTTCTCGTCAATAGTTCATGGGGTTTATTGGATAACACAGCTGCAATCATGGGCATCACTTTCAGCATCATTAATCTCTCCTTAAACACTAGGATTCAACACTCTCAATACAAAACTTTAAGAAGTCTACTACTTCAACAGAGATTACACACAACTTTGCTAATACAATATCGCACAATGACTTTAGAACTTACTATATTTTTCCATTAGTGAAACAAAATATAACAAAACACACAACTATGACAAGAAGGAACTATTACAACACTTACCTCTTGATTGTAACCTTAAGCTCTAATACCAGGATTATATGATCTGCTTAAGAGATGAGTTAATCACTAGGGCTTACCGTAGGAAGTAATAATCAAGTCGGTCCTTCGAAATATCAAAGAAAATGGGAAAGGATAGGTCGGCAAACATAGTAGCTTCTGTAAAGTTGCTTATAGGATATAATGCACTAATGAACATAACGTAACTTAGTACTTCACCTAATATGATGCATAAGCCAATATTAAGGTCTACTCCCCACAAATCTCTACCTACTCGGCAAGATTAGATAAGAGTATGAGAAAGCGATGTACTCGGAGAAGGGTATCTCTTAAGAACAAGAATATTTATTAACTTATAAGCTATAAGATGTAAGTTAATTTCAACTACAAAAGATAAAGGACTATTTATAATAAGTCCCTAAGGCAATAAAGAAATGCATGCAATTACAATAAAGGGAAATACAAGATAATAACCTAGTACATTACTAAAAAGGGGTAAATGAGACAATTACTGTAAAGAAAATATAGTATAATGTCAGGAAAAGTGGCAGACAGGTGGCAGTCTATCAATGGTTCGTGTTTTAGAATCTTAGGGCATTGTGACTAAGTTGAGTTAATGTTGGGTTACTGTTGTTGAGTTGTACTGGGAGTTGCCGAGGTGATTAGGTGAAGTTGTAGCTTGGTAGGATGGAAAAGGAGAGCTCAATGTATAAGGACCATTGAGTCAGCATTTAGCAGGTTAGCCTCGACACTTGGTAAGGGAGCTTCGACACTTGACAGGTTGACAATCAAGTAGGGGTCTGAATAGAGCAGAGTGCGTCCGATCTAAGGTTTTAAAACGTTCACCCACAACTCTTCTATATACAGGAACTCGTCCTTGGCAACTTAACAAAAGAAGATCCTCCTAGTGAGAGATTATAGGCTTTAGAGGCGAGCGTAAGTAAGAGGTCCAGAGGTCCATAATCCATCAGCTTAACCAATGTACTGAGTATGTTCATGAGGCTAATGAACCATGTGATGCAACCCTAATTGGAATATGTATGTTCGTGTACTTTGATGACATACTTATGTATAGTGCCGATCTAGTCAACCATTTAAAACATCATTGAGCTATTTTTGACATACTTCGTGTTGTGAAACTATTCGAAAATATGGAGGAATATATGTTCTACCAACATGAAGTTGTCTTCCTTGATTATGTAGTGCCAAGTGATAAAATTTGAGCTGACAAGGGGAAAATTTAAGTTTTTTTGGAATAGCCTACATCAAAGAGTATTATTGAAGTTCAAAGTTTCCAAGGACTTGCTTCTTTATACAGACGATTCATGAAGAACTTGAGTATCATCTTGGCCTCCTTGATCGAGCTGATAAAGAAGAGTGATGAACTCCAATAGAATGAGTTAGCTAAGCAAATCTTTAGAGAGAATAAAGAGAAGCTAACCACAACACTTATCTTAACTCTACTAGACTTTAAGAAGCCATTGAATTTGGGGTGCGATGCTTCAAGCGTCGACATTAGCATAGTCCTAAAGCCAGAGCACTAACATGTGGCTTATTACAGTTAGAAGCTCAATGGTGCTACCTGAGCTATTCATTGTACAAGAAGGAGCCCTATTCCCTTTTTTAAACTCTTATTATTTGGCAGCACTACTTATTGCCTTAAGACTTTGTCATATGTATGGATCATGAGTCCTTAAAACACCTTAGAAGTCAAAACAATCTCGTTAAGATGCAAGCTAAATGGCTCGAATCAATGGAAGGTTTCTGCTATGTTATCAAGCACAAGAGGCGTAGTGCTAATGTGGTAGCAGATGCTCTTTCTTGATGGCAAACTCTCCTCACTACATTATGAACAAAGTTATTAGGATTCTCCCTCATTACCAAGCAGTATGCTCAAGACCCCCACTTTGACCCAATTATCTAAAGGCTCCAAGAAGGTGTTGCAGTTGGTGGATAACATTTAAAGGATGGATATCTATTTAAGGATAGATGTATGTACATTTTGAGTTGTTCCACTCACGAGTTGTTAGTTTAGGAAGCTCATAGTGGAGGCTTATTTAGACACTTCAGCAAAACCAAAACAATTAACCTTATGAAAGAGAACTTCTACTAGCTAGGCATGGCTAAAGATATCCATAAGGTTATTAGTAGTTGTAAAGTTTGCAATAGGGCAAAGGGAAGAAGAAAGTCTCACGATAAGTACATGCCCCTGCCTACATTGACCCCACCTTAGGTTGACCTCATCATAGACTTTGTCTTAAGGTCGCCCCATATATCCAGGAGATGGGACTTGATCCTTATAGTTGTGGATCGCTTCAACAAAGTGACACGCTTCATCTCGTACCACCAAATTAACAATGCTTTATATATTACTAATTTGTTTTTACAGGAAATCGTTTGTCTACATGGATTCCCCAAATCTATCATATCAAATTAAGATACAAAGTTTTTAAGCTTCTTTTGGAAGACATTGTGGAGAAAACTTGGCACAAAGTCGTGTTCAACTCCAATAGCCATCCTCAAACTGATGGTCAAATAGAGGTGGCGAATAGGACCTTAGGGACACTACTTCAAGCTGTTGTAGGCAAGAATTTAGGGGATTGGGACTTATACTTACCAATTGTAGAGTTCACTTACAACCGATCATCCACAATACCATTGGAAAGACCCCCTTTGAGATTGTCTATGGCTTCAACCTAACAATCCCTCTTGACTTAGTTGGCACCCCAATAGCTCCCAAGGAGAGTCAATTAAGAGTTGATTGAGCCTAGGCACTCCATAAGATTCATTAACACATAACCAAGTAGATTGCCAAATTCAATGAACAACAGCAAGAGGTTGGTAGTTGTAGTTGCTGAGTTATTTCGTTTTAACCTTAGTGACCTAATTTGGATCCACCTTAACTGAGAAAGATTCCCACGCTTGAGGAAGAACAAGTTGTTTCCCTAAGATGATGGACTATTTAAGGTGCTTAAGAAGATCAATCGCAATGCTTACCAGATTGAACTACTTGAGGACTATGGTATCTCTTCAACATTCAATGTATCCGACCTAATTCCCTACCAATCGACCAGAGAAGAAGAGCTAGGACAAGAACTTATAGATTTGAGTTCAAATCCTTCTAACCCTTAGGGAGATGATAGGGATCAACTTCTTAGACCCATCACCTGAAGCTAAGCTAGAGGACTATAAGGACTAGCTTGATGTATTATAGCTCGAGAATCTTTAAAGGATGAGGAGTCCACTAACATCCAAGGCCTGCTACACTTTAGCTAACCAGAATGTTGAACATTGATCACGACTCGAATGATCCTTGACCTGACCTTGAGCCTCGAGTTGAAGAACCTTAAGCTTACGAACATTGAGCTATCTAGCAAACTCGCCCAAGTGAATCCAACTCTTGACTCGAGCATCGAACACCAAATATCCAAGCTAGATCAAGTCGATTGACTTATCTGGTGGTTCAATGACTCATGCTAAGCTATCCTTTAAATGGCGAGCTGCTTGAGTTACTAAGATTAGTAGCTTCTAAGAGCAGTTAAACATCTCATTTTGTTGCTTTTAGCAGAGTCACTAACAACTAGTTGATACGTATTTGAGTACATGATCCCAGAATTATTCCCTTGTAGAATCTGTTACTCCCTGAAGAGATAGAGTCATAACGGCCTTGCCATGTGAACTATCCTAAGGTAAAAGCTAACCTTATAGCTGCTACTGTAGACATAATTAACAGCAAGCATACTTGACTTAATCGCTTTAAAGTATCCAATTCTATACATGTTATTAATGAAACCTGTGTTAGAGCTTTTCAAGATACTTGCTTAAGAACACTAGTAGTTTACAAATTAATAAAATGATTGTATTTCAAATAAATAGTTACATAACAAAAGTTTCTAATGTTCTTAAAATGTTTACAAAAATCTACAGGTTTTTTACGTTTTCATATGACATATTGGAAATTAGTAGGTGTCTCTAAAGTATCATATCCCATAGACTTTCCATAAAAGGCTAAAGATACTTAAAGCAAGAGTCTGAGTCATACAGGTCTTCAATTTTCCTCACACCCCAGCTAAAGTACACTATCCTGAAGGTAGTTATGATGTGACCGCCTTAATCCTTAGTTAACCTGCAGTAAGATCTGTAAGGATATGAGTACAACTAGCTCAATAAGCGGGACAGAGATAAAAGAGCATATCAAGCACGAACATGGTTTTTAATCAACTTATTTTAATGGAATGAAATGTAATGCAAACAAGTAAATGCCATTATACCACGTTATTCAATCCATCATAAAATTAGAGAAATTACGCTTGCTCTAATATGAGTTGAGGATTTTGGCATTGTGTACTCACAAATCGAAACCAAATGGGGGCTTGTGCAATGGACTACACCTTTTGCCTATGACTCCCTTCAAACCATAGCCCTCAATCTTGTCGCAACTTACTCTCCTGTCACTTAGTTCAACTAAGGTGAGGAAAGGACTATTTGAACTATCCACATCGAAGGGGGTCCACACTTGGCCTAAGAATTCTAGTCATTTTCCCCTTGTGGTTGCTATGTATGTCCAATTAGTAAAAGGCCAGTCTTTAGGCACATCTAATTAGGTGGTGATCAACCATTTCATAAAGCAAAGCGAATCAAATATGAACGTACAAAGCAGTATTCCAAGTTTACAATTCAAGTAACAATTACACACGAAGTATGTACACATTCAACTAAGTTACAAGTACGATCAAAACCACTCCCAAGTGTCTGTCTATTATAACATAATACTCTAATATGCCATGGAGCATAAATCTCAACTTACTTGCACTAACACTCACTCTGATGGGTCTATACTATCAACGTTCTATTTACTTGGAAATCCTATATATACCAAATTTAGATTTAGTTTTCTTAAGATTTATGAAAGCGTTAAAGTTCTATCTAGTTCTTCATGTTATAATACAACTTAGTTGAAATATTATTTAGGTAATTATTTTAATGAAATTTTATACATATATATGTATATGGAGTATATTATTCCTATATAGTCATGTTTATGTAGGTACCTAATTATTGCAGTTTTATGTTATAAGTCATTTAATATTAATGATATGCATAGTTATCCTACTATTTATAATGTGTCATTTCGATTGTATCGAACCATATCTTTGATCGATTAAATTATGTTTCAATTATAGAAAAGTCGTCATAGCAATATAATATTGTTATTATGGAAATACTAGATATATTACCTAAAATTATCTAATTTTGGTAAAATTATTATCATTAGATTCGTATGAACTTGATGATACATAATATGTGTTCTATTTTAAAAGACAACTTCTAAATGATATTTTTTTATTATATCCTACCTATAAGACCATATAAAAAAACATTATCATATTATTTCCATATTGTCTAAATAGAAAATATTCTATATAATTTCCTAATATAGCTAAGTAAAAAATGTATTATCTAGTCTTAATACGAGTATATCATAGCCTAAGTCATATAACATTACAAAATATGATAGAAACTAAAAACGAGATTACCTAAAAATATTAGACACCAGAATAATTAGATTGTCTAATCGTTTTTTTTTTTTCCTTCTTCTTCTCCTTTTCCTTTTTTTTTCTTCCTCTTTTTCTTCTATTTTTTTCTCCCTCATCCATCACTCTCTCTCTCCCTTTCCCTTCTCTCCCTCTCTTTCTCTCTTTCTATCTCTCTCCTCTCTTCTTGATCTATTTAGAATTGGCTATAAAGTTGTATAAATGGGTGAAATTTCATCGCCTGATTTAAGGCGATTAAGTATTTTATTATTGTTTTTCCTTTAAGATATTTTAGTAAATTTATTACATTTTACTTAATACCAAACCTAATTTGTAGAATATTCAAATAATATTCTTTCTTTTCATTGCCAACATTATTAGTAAAGAATAATTTATAGTCGCAATTTTCTTCTTCCATATATTGTTATTTTGGGTAAGTTTCAACATAATTATTAGCAAAAATATTAGTAACATATAATATGTAATTAAGTTCTATTAATTATTTGGGACTTATTCATATACATCTTATATAAAATTTTACTCACTAATATCAATTATTAAGATCACGTAGTTAGTTCTAAAAGATTTATCATATACTATATCTAAAATTATGAAACTCTACGTTATAGCAATAAAACTCAATAAACTTAATAATTTTAACAAAATTGTATATAAATTAGCTTAATTTGAGATATTAAAACTATAAAGTTGCTTCTTTTAATTTTTTTTTATTACCTAGTCATGAGGGTTCAACTTAATTCCAAGAAAGTTATTATAAATCATATTTTCTAAAGTGTATCTTAAGAAATAAAATTTTCAATTAATAATTTTTTTATTAATTTATAGATACGTATTTTATTATGGTGAATGAATATAGATTACTTTTACATATTATCTCATGTCACTATTGTATTCATTATTCTATTACCAAAATCTATATTCTTGTAGTCATCAGTAAAGCTAGTATAGATTATTTTATACCTATTGACTTAACTCATAAGTGCAAATTTTTTTCTATAAAGGATATGAACTACACAAAAACTAGTAGGCCGAGGTTGTGGGGTATTATAAAATCTATTGTCATTTTTGCCCTTTTAGCATGTATCATAAGAATCTCTTATAGACTTATTTTTAATTTATCTACTTTTGTATTTTCCACCTAAAAACCCTAAAGGCTGGGTATATAAAGCCTCCATTTTCTAAGCTACAAACATCAAGACATTGAGTATTGAATTACAGAGCTTTTTCCTTTGAGAGTATCCTCTCTTCCTTAGCTCTTATCAGTTCCTTCAGCAAGTGTTAGCGGCAAGTGACCTTAACTCGAACCTTGTGCATCAAATCAAGTCAAGGATTAAGCTATGTAAGGCTCATTGGTGCATCACATCCAATTAGCAGCTCGTGGACTTTGCTAACATTTTCTTTTCTTCTATTCTCGTTGTGGTACACTCCATGTATACTATCCTAAAGATGCATCAAGTTTAACTGAGGGTGATCCTAGATAATAATAATGTTTACACATGTATATGGACTCTCAAATTTAGTGATATAGAATAGCATGCTTTTTTCAGGCATGCATGAAGCCTCTACTTGCAACCCTTATCTTTATTAGTAAATTTTACTAACTAGATTTTCCTCTTTGATTAAACCACAATGTAATTATGGTAGTTCATTATGTAGTACATTTTCAATGTTTACATCAAACAAACTCTCTTCTTAACAAATATGCCCACCTTAAATTCATCACTGAAGCTCTAATCACTATTATGCATGCCACCCTTAGATGATACATTTCCATTGCATGCATTCGCTATAAAGAATGACACAAGGTTCAAACTCCTAATTGTATTTACATCTATCAGGAACCTATGCCACCAATCATTTTTCCTACTCAACCCATGTAGCTCATTTAATATTTAAAGCTAACCTTCACTTTCCTCAAGATTATCACCAAAACCACAGTCATCAAAATCCTAAAAAATATCTCTATAAGCTAATTCATTCTCAATATCAATCCCCCTATTGGCTTCACTCATAACCATAATATTAGTTTCCAAGAGATTGCAATCGACTACAATCAATACTTACTTCTTGGAGTACTAGAATAACTTGGATTCATAGAGTTTTAGCTTGATCGTTAATATTAGTCTCTCATCCTAAATCATGGTCAGATGCAACGAATGTCAATTCATGAATTTCAATGTAAGACTCCACTAAAACATTGACCCTAGCACATCCTTAAGAGGTAAATAACATCTGCAACATATTGTAATCATCATTTACAAGCACGGTACAAGAAAAAAAAAATCCTTACTACCTCTTACAAAGGGGTACCTATGGATTGGCTCAACCTAATGGGTCATCATGTCAATCTGAAGGCAATTGCATATTATAGCCACCGATTACTCATAACTTACATCATATCGTATCATAATAAGCCCCATCCCTTCTTCCACTATATGTCTGAGGCATAGCAAACCACTCTCACCTTTGCAATTTTCTCATCTATCTACATTCAAGAAGTATAAGCATGAAGTACAGTTTTATGCTGAATTTTTTTTTTTACCATTAAATCTTAAAACATTGACATTAAGCTTTGTACTAGAATATAAGTTTCATCAATTGTATTTACACAATCCTAACATGCTTTTACATTAGAGTAAAGATACTCAAACGTAACTACCTAATTAAGAAACTAGTCAATAAAGATTATCTTGAATTAAGCATCGAACCTATTTTAAATATTTCTCAATTAACTTAGCAATATATATCTCAATTGAGCACTCATATTTTTTAATAAACCATCATCCACACATAAGCATAGAAAGTGATAATAAGCATTTTAATCAATATAAAACTTAAAAGGATACACAATGGCATAAAATTATACCAACAACTTAGTAACAAAACTATAATACATTATGTCATAAACTTATTACAAGTTGTAATGAGTATCAATAAGAGTGAAAGATCAAAATTTTGAAAAAAGAAAAACATTTTCAATGTGTGCAGGTGTTATCACAACCCAAACAGTATCATTATCATGGTAGATCACCGTGTATCGTATGAAGATCTACAATCAACCCTCTTGTCGAACATAGGTCGTCCATACAACACACAAGGCTTCTTCCACTATATGTTACCATCAAGCCCATTGATATGCAATATCAAGCATATTAACTAAGATTTACCATTTAAATACAAAAATATTAAAGTTAAAGTGTGGATTCGTAGAATTCCACAACAAAATATTACAATGCATTTAAAGTCCTACCAAAGTCTGCATTAAGAAAGTCTAACTATAGAATTAAACTAAATAGAGTAAATAAATATCTACAAGTTATTATTACAAAATTCCCTCTTTACTTCCTGAAACTCACAATCCCGTCTCGGCATGAGACTCACCTCGAGCATTCCTCGGCCCGGATGGACAAAGAGGTAGTCTTGCATCAAATGAAATCTATTGAGGTGTAAACTTACACTTAGTGAGTTAATCTCTTCATCATTCCATATAAACAATATAATTTAAATGCACAACGTATGAATGCATGAATACTCAGAATACCAAATAATATATGCAGTGACCTACGAATTGCAAGCAACTTAGAATTATACCCCTTGTAGTTGGGGTTGGAGATAATTTACCAACATAAACCATCAACTGAGTTCTAACACCTGGGCTTTTATACCAATTGCACCATCGTGCTCAAATCAACTCAAAATCATATATATAACATGTAAAAATTTTGTTTTTCATATGGAAAATACGCTTTCCTTTTCAAATATCATATTCTAAGTCAAAATCCCCAAATCTAGCAGTGTAGTGGCCTCCGCAATCCATAATCACATACCTTAAGTAAAAGTCACAAGACATGGCCCTTCGCTAACGATTAGTGCCCCCTGACACCTAACAAGCCCAAAAGCTTAGGATAAAGACTCAATAATAAATAAATGGCATACCATTGCCTAATCCCTGTAGGAGGCCTCCTTCCTATGAGCCACTTCTCATCTTCTACGTGAGGCGTCAATCATTATAATTATAATGCAAATATGAGAAATGCATGACTCATTAAATTTCTTAATCGAATACTTAATTAATTCAATTTCCATTGTAATCAAACAATTTCATTCCATATAACTATGCATAGATATCATCATAAATGATTCCCATTATTATCTGATTAGCAAGTCATAGTATTCAATCATAATATCGTACACATGCATTTCCCATATCCCATAAGTATTTAAGTCCATTATATAAATTTAAGTACATCTACACTACAAGTAAAACTAAGTATGAAGTCATCGAGAATCACTTACCTAACTATAGCGAATTAATTATAATAGTATGGGGGTAGGTCATCTCCAATAGTCGAGTCCCTTGAACATCGCAAATATGATAATATTAAAAGTTTGAGATAAAATTGAAAGGCTAACCTAAAACCATTTAAGTTACACTTTTAACTTAGTTTTCATATATTTTTTTTTATTTTACTTAAATCTTTAATCGCATGTAACTTTCTCATTTTAAATCTAATTTTTATGATCTTATAATCAATGTTCATTGTTTTCGAGCGTGCTTTAATATAGTGAGGTTAGATTTTTGAAATAGGGCTTATAATTTTATCCACTGGTCAAAATAGTAGCAATCCTCATGTTTTAGTGTTCCTTTGGGCTTAGTTTGGTTGTTAGACTTTTAGAGTCTTATGTAGACTTCTTATGGGCTTTAAAACAACCTCTCTTGGTTGATTTAGATGCAAGTCAGAATTTCTTAAGGGCCTAACTTGGAGTTCTAAGCTTGTTTTGAATGTTTTTAGGCTAAGTTTTGAGTTTTAGATTTTATACACTTATTATACTTGCTTTAGTTGATCTTTTCACTTTGTTCATTTTGTTTTATCATATTTTTTAAGTGGGTTTCTTTGTATTTCCAAATCTGGTCGGTTTAGTTCAAGGACTTCCAACTTGGTTTTTCAACTTATTTCATCATTTTCTTAAGTTTAAGTGATAGATCAAAAACCTACATGCAGACACCTAATTTTTGCTCCTCCTTTTTATTTTTTAGATTAGGTTATAAGGTCCTAAATACGAAAAAATAGGAAATTAAAGAAAACCTAAAAAATTAAGAAATTTAGAAAAAATAAGAATTACAGAAAAATACAAAAAATTCAAAATTAAGAAAAAGCACAAAAAAAGAAAAAAGAAATTTTAGAAAGAAACCCTAAAAGATAAGAAGTTTAGAAAAAAAATTTAGAAAATTGAAAAATTAGAAAAAATTGAAAAGAATAACAGATTTTAAAAAATAACTTTTAATTAAGGTAAATTTTTTATTTTTTAATCAAATTTGAAAATTAGGCCAATGAACTTGGGCTTAGATTCACATGATGACATGTCGCAGGTCAAGAATGGTTGGCATGGCTGACGTAGCGCCACGTTAACACTCTCCTTCTTTTTCCCTCCTCTTTTCCCTCATTTCCCCCAAACCACACCCCACCCCACCCCAGATTTTCCTCCTCAAGAATAGCTCGACCCCCTTCCTTTGGCCTTTGATTTTGTGCCTTTTCCTTACTGAAATACACCAATTAATGGTGCAAATTCATCCTCTACATAGCTTACTGTGAACCGAACCCATTAACATGTCTAAATGCAGTCAAAGGAGCATTCAATTTAAGCTCCAAAAATAAAAAAAAATAAAAACTAATTTTCTAGGCATTCTTCATTAAATCCGAATTCAAGCTTTCCATGTTTCTAACATCAATTCGAGTATAAAAGGGTATTAGAGGAGCTCACACGAGCACAGACAACCATTCACGAGCTGTAGAAAACTCATAAGCTCTCTCTCTCTTCCTCGACTACTCTTTCTCTCTCTACACCTACGACATTCTCTCTTTCTTCGTTTTTTCTCCCTTAACTCCCCAATTGATTCACATTACCACCACAAATAGATCCCCTTAGCCACCAGTAACTAAGCCCAACCCATTTCGACCGCTGTCGTGGCCGCTAGCACCCTCCATTGTCAAGCCCTAACCACTACATACCCAATCACGGCAGTAAGCAGTTGAAGATAGTGGCCATCCACCCCCGCATTACGCGTGTGATCAGTTGAAGACAGTGGCCATCCACCCCCGCATTATGTGCATGATCAGTTGAGGACAGCGGCGATCCACCCCTACATCATGCTCATGATTAGCTGAAGCCCCTCGATCATGCTAGTAACCCCTTCCAGGCGACTACCTCAGCTGACCCAACCCGATCCGCAATCGACTCGAAGTCTGCTCTAGGTCCGACCCGCATGCCCACAGCGTTTGAAGTCCAATTTCTTATATTTACTTGTTTATTTTTTTATTTATTATTAGTTGTTGTTTTCTCTTTTGTGAATGTAAATGTAATAATAACAAAGAAAAAAGAAAAAAAAAAGAAGAAAACAAAAAAAAAATAAGGTAGTTATTTTATTTATTTTTTGTCTAATAGATAAAAAAATAAAAATAAATAGAATAAGTAATAAAAATAAGATAATAAAAATAAAAATAAATAAATAAGTTAGCGAATAAAAATTATTTTGACACTTAGAATCCCCCATTAGGATTGCTAGTCCTTGAGAGACGCTCCCATCTAGGTTGGTGAGCTTTGTGAGGCACGGCTAGGTTTTAGATCGATTTCATTTTAGAGTTGGTAGTCCCCAAGAGATGCTCCTACCTAGGTTAACAAGCCTTGTGAGGCATAGCTAGGTTTTAAATCGATTCCAGTTTAAAGTTGCTAATTCCCGAGAGATGCTTCCGCCTAAGTTAGTAAGCCTTGTGAGATACGACTAAGTTTTAGATCGATCTCAGTTTAGGATTGCTAGTCCTCGAGAGATGCTCCTACTTAGATTAATGAGTCTTTTAGGCATAACCTGGTTTTAGATCAATCCCAAAATAAGATTGCTTGTCCCTTAAAGACACTCCAACCCAAGTTAGTGAGTCTAATAAGGCACAACTAGGTTATTTTCTTCATCCAAAACAATTTTAGGATAGTTATAATTGTTTTATAGTCTTGCTAAGGGCAAAAATAGTATTTATTTTATCTTTGTAGCAAAGTTTTGCTAAAAATTTACCACAAAGAGAGGCAATTGTAAACACCTAATTTTTACTCTCCCTTTTTATTTTTCAATTAGGTTATAGGGTCCTAAATTAGAAAAAAAATATGAAAAAATAAGAAATTAAAGAAAACCCAAAAAATTAAGAAATTTAGAAAAAAAATAAGAATTATAGAAAAATACAAAATATTCAAAATTAAGAAAAGGCACAAAAAAATAAGAAATTTTAGAAGGAAACCCTAAAAGATAAAAAGTTTAGAAAAAAATTTAGAAAATTGAAAGATCACAAAAAATTGAAATAAAAAAGATTTTAGAAAATAACTTTTAATTAAGGTAGATTTTTTATTTTTTAATCAAATTTAGAAATTGGGCTGATGAACTTAGGCTTAGATTTAAATCTAGCCCAAGTTGACCAAGTTCATATGTGCAATTTAGTTGTAAATATGGACAAGGCATAAGCCAACGGCCTAATGGATAAGCATATGGACATGGTTTAGGTATTGAGTATGGGGTCAGGGGTTCAAATATTTGCAAAGGCAAGGAGGCCTTTCTATTTTTTTTTTTTTTTAACTAGCACACTGCCACATATCAAGATCTGATTGCACCACGTGTCTTGATATATAGCATCATCAGGCTGAGCATCCTTACTGACATGACGCCACATGGCATCCACGTAGCGTACCATGTCAGTTGCCACCTATCACGTGATGACACGTGGTAGGTTAGGAGTAAGTAGCATGGTTAACATGGCACCGCGTCAGCACTTTCCTTCTTTTTCCCTCCTATTTTCCCTCATTTCCTACACCCCTGGCCTCCCGATTTTCCTCCTTTTTCCTTCTCAAGAATAGCCCGACCCCTTCACTTTGGCTTTTGATTTCATGCTTTTTCCTTTCTAAAACACACCAATTAATGGTGCAAATTCATCCACTTTCTAAGCATTCTTCATTAAATCCAAATTCATGCTTTCCACATTTCTACAATTGATTTGAGTATAAAAGGGTATTGGAGGAGCTCACACGAACACAGACAACTATTCACAAGCTGTAAAAAACTCACAAGCTCTCTCTCTCTCTTCCTCAACTACTCTTTCTCTCTTTACACCTACAACATTCTCTCTCTCTTCATAGTTTCTCCCTCAAGTCCCCAATTGATTCACACCACCACTACAAATAAATCCCCCTAGCCACCAGTAACCAAGCCCAACTCATTTTGACCATCGCCATGGCTGCTAGCACCTTCCATTGTCGAGCCCTAAACACTGTACCCCCGATCACGATCGTGAGCAATTGAAGACAGTAGCCATCTACCCTCACATCATGTCCGTGATCAGTTGAAGATAGCGGCCATCTACCCCCGCATCATGCTTATGATTAGCTTAAGCCCCTCGATCACGCCTATAATCCCTTCTAGATGATTGCTTCAGCTAACCCAACTTGATCCGCGACCAACTCGAAGTCCGCTCCAAGTCCGACCCGTACACCCACAGCGTTTGAAGTCCAATTTCTTTTATTTACTTATAGATTTTTTTTATTTATTATTAGTTGTTGTTTTTTCTTTTGTGAATGTAAATGTAATAATAACAAAGAAAAAAAAAAGAAGAAAACAAAAAGAAAAAGAAAGAAAACAAAAAAAAAATAATAAGGTAGTTATTTTATTTATTTTTAGTCTAATAGATAAAAAATAAAAATAAATAGAATAAGTAATAAAAAATAAGATAATAAAAATAAAAATAAATAAATAAGTTAACAAATAAAATTATTTTGATACTTAGAAAAATTAAGTTTTCAAAAATAAGTAAAAATAAATTAACCCTTTATAAAATTAAGGCCCTTTTTAGATTTTCCAAAAATAAAAATTTCAATTTTGCACCTTCTTTTTAAAACTTTCCTTAAATAAACCAAATTGAACTAAAGACATAAATCTGGTTGTTTTTTCAAAATTAAAATTTTTTTCCACCCACTAAAGTTTTACAAAAAAAAAACTACGTACGACTGATCCCGAACAATGGATACGTAGACACTTATAAGACAATAATAAAAATAAAAAAAAATCTAGTTCCCCTTTTTCTTTAGTTTAGAGTATTTTATCCAATTATAATAACCAATAACCAAGTTTTGTATTTCAAAATTAAAAGGTGATTTTTAAGTTTAATTCTAATTTTGGAAAGTCAATGGTACTCGTAAGTATTTAAAATTCCTAACCCTCGGACCTAAATCTCTAATTTTCAAAAACTATTTTCACAAAATTTGTTTTAATCATTAGAATAGTGGCTAAGTTATAGCAAATCCACCCAATTGGTTATAACTTAACTATTTTTCCTAAGTCCAATCGGGTGGCGACTCTAAAGTTGTTTTTCAAAATAAAAAGAAACGGTTTTCTTTAAACCCTAGTCAAGGATTGGTATTAAACGGGTACAATTTACTACTAATCGGTTTAGAGAAGACTTAATTTTAAAAAAAAAAACAGAAGGGTGAAAAACCAGGCTCGACACTACACTACTTATATTCTAACTCTAACTTAACTTCTCTTCAATGAGGTGATTATTTAGCTTAAGTAATCAATAAAAGTTATGAATCACATACTTATTTTAAGTTCTATGCCTTAGTTTTCATCTCAAAAAGTTGATTTCCTCATAAAAACATCATATAATTGATTTTCCTTTACCTAAAGCAAAATTTAAGCATATGTAACTCAATAGAAATAAAAATAACACTTAAGTACTCTTCTAAAGCTTCCTGTCCAACATGTTCAACAATCTTCCATGTTCATATTTCATGATTTCCCAACTTACAAACTTCTATTCTAAGTGTTAGACATGTATCCTACATAATATTAAACCTAATATGCTCAAAATCTTACTTTCATATATGAGATTCTTAAGCTTGTTACTTAAAGTAAACTAGCTATGTTATCACCTTATATACATGTTAATATCTTCATAAACATATATGAACTCCTAGGCATGGCATAATATAACACTTCAAATCTTAAAAACTTACTTGTCCTAAGTAGTACAAAAGGTAGTTGTGGGCTAAGGATCCTCTTTTGCTCCTAGTTTTCCTTTTCTTTTTGTAAGCTTCTTATGCTTCCACAACTTCAGGATTTAAGGTTGGTTTTGAGGTGTTCTAAGATTTCCTAAAATAGCTTTTGATGTAGATAAATGAAGGTAACAAAAACAAGTCTTATACCATGAGCGTTGGTGTATGTATGTGGTGGTAAGTAAGGGTTTGTGGAGCTTGGTTTCTTCTTTTGGTTTATGTGTTTGAAGTGTAGAAAAGAGAGCAAGAAAAGAGAAGAAATGGGAGAGAGTGTGCCGGTGCAAAATGGGTGTGTAATGCATCTAACAAGCCTCTTCTTGTTGTCTTTAAACCAGTACATAAGTCATACTTTGACATGATTGGATGATGTAAGCATTAAAGGGTGAAGAGTGCTTGTGAAAGACAATTGGTTTGATGTGTGATTCACATGGCATGGCCCCCCATTCCTCTCTCTCACAACTGGCCATAAAGTGTCCTCTTAGGGGTATGGGTTTTGTCTTGTGACTTCTTTTAAAATTAAATTGATAAAGTGATGTGATAACTTATCCTTATGTAGTATAGGTTATGGTAAGATAAGGAAATGGTCTTATCACTAGCTTTTAAGAGGTTATTAATTGATAATTGATTCTAACTCTCAATTGATTAGTTATTTAATGTGGTTGGTTGATTTACTTATCCATATGTAACATAGCTTATAAGTGATAATAAGGGAATTGTCTTATATGTAATTCTTTTAGGATTTGGTTCTTAAATAAATTCGTAGATTATGATTTGCTTCTTATGGAATTTTATAGGTTTCTAGAGTTAAATAAAATTATTCAAATTATATTTTCAATTATTTATTTAGGGTTACAAGTCCTTAATTATACTAGGGTCTAGGGTTTTGGGTAATTTAAAGTCTGTTATTCTTATGTTCGAGTTTTTATCGATAATGAACTTTTGAATTGAAAAACTAGATTTTTATTCTAAGTGTAAACTTTAGTTCTTAGTTTAGTTGATCCTTGAGAGTGATCAATGAGTCTCTTAATTAATTACATGACCCTTAAGTAGCAGGGTTTATAGGTGTAAAGAGAGAAAGAGCTTAAGACCTACATGATTTTACAATAAAATGTGAAATTAAACTACTAACACTGAAATAGTGTGATTATATCATAATTTCACTTTCAATTTGATGAAAAATAGGTAGGAAATGATAATTTTTTAAAGAGGGCTCAGGTAGGGTTTATGTTTCAAAGAGAGAGTGAGAGTAATAATGCAAATGAGGAAGAAGAAGTCCATGGTTGGTTATAGCATGAGAAAATGGGTATTGAAAAGCTATTATCATTAATGAAGTAATATCAATTATTCAAAAGCCAATCTTAAGGAGACATAATATAATCAGTTGTTGAAGAGCAAATTTCACTTCAAATACGAAAAGTCAGTTTTTGAATAATTGGTTTTAGTGTTTTACAAAATTGGTCTGTGGAAACTCGACTTTAAGTGCAATATTCGTAGATTATTTTTATAAGAGTCCTATTTTAGGAATTATTATTTTTAAAAATACAATAGCTTTTAACTTAAAAAAATCTCTTTAGATAGGATTGCATATAACAATAAGCAATATGAATAAGATTCAAAATCCATCTACCCAAAATTTAATGGGCATTGTATGTATATGAAATTATTATTAACAATATATTACACATGCAAAACCACAAAACATGTAACAATCACATGGGAAAACCTTTCTCAATATATATACATATATATATATACACATATACATATATCGTTAATTGTGATTTTTTATTTAATTAGGTATTAAGCATACATAGACTTGCAAAATAGTAAAAAGCCATCAGTAGTAAAAAGAAGCTAATAAGTAGGTAAAGCTGATGTGTAATTACCTGATGAATTGCCGACCAGTGCTCCCATTACTCACGTACGGCTTTGAGGACTCCAATCCCTCACTTGAAGAATTCTCTCTCAGCAACCTGCTGATGACGAGAAAGTTTACACCAAAAGAAGGTGGTTAAACTCCTTAAGCTCCTTGCATTGTCATACTATGATCTATGCTCTCGATAATGATGATACCAACCATTCTTTTGTCAAGGACCCTGTGCCGAGTAATCTAATCAACTATTGCCAAGAGGTTCTTATCAAGTGACGAGAGACTCACTTACCAATCGAGTAGTTTTCTCTCGGCATGCTACCATCTCTCTCGTCCCGACCCCTTTATTGCTGCAACATCTTAATCCCTCTTGCCTGCTATGCTCAAAGAATATTCATATGGGACCAATGTTGTATTACTACTTATCCACCTCGTCTAACATTGTACCACTTTTCCATTTTTGTCTTTTGTCCTTTTTACCCTTTTTTGTATGTAGTAGGAATCTTCTTTTTGTATATGCTTTCTTGTAATTTCTTTATTTGTAATATTGCCTTAGGGACTTACAATAAATAGTCCCTTTCTCTTGTAAGCTGGAGATAACTTTCATATTTTAAGACTGAATATTCTATTCTTATGAGACAACCTCTCTAAGTCCACCTTTCATACACTCTTATCTAATCTTGCTAAGTAGCTCAAGATTAGTGGTGGGTGGACCTTAACATCAACTTGTGCATCATATCAAGTAAGATGTCAAGTTGTGTTATGTTCATTGGTGAGTCACATCCACCAAGCAGCTTCACGTCAACTACTCTTATTCGCCTATAGATCATTTCCTACTAATTTTTTTAGATATTTCAGAGGACCCATTTTAGTTAGATTTGCCATGATAAGTCCTAGTAATAACTAAGCTCCTAGGCACACCATCACCTCCCTTGCAAACTCTTAGATGCTTTTATTGGTTGTTGAGCCCTACAAAGTTTTGATCTAATTAGGTGGTTAGGAATGGGTCCTAGCCAGTTGCCATCATGTAGTGCATAGTTCTAATGTGACGGCCTAATAATGAGCTTGCTTACATCCTACCATGGGATCGTCTCTTCGCATTTAAAGCATTGTGGCTTAACGAGTCCCCCCTTAGGTGTGGGAGCTTTGACTAGAGTAGGATGCTTGGGTCCTAAGCACCTTCCTGGTTGACTAAGGCATTACTCCCTCTACTTTGGGCCTTAGGTTATCATATTAAGCTCTTCAGCTTGTTATAGGCTTTGAAACCCAAGCTAAACTTCTGTTATCAGCATATGTATATGTATATATGTATATTATTCATTGTGAATAAAATATCATATTAGAGGGTATATCAAAAGGATATTTGAGTTCATAGCATATAAAGATAGTCATAATATAAACATTGTACATCTCTATAGTAAGTACTAAACTCACTATGTCATCATTTTATATTTATTAGTCTCTAGTTCTATGTTAAGGTAAAGGCAAAAGAACAACTTTACCATATGTAAGAATCTAACATATGATAACATAATAATATTCATAAAAAAAAAAATTAAAAAGACTTAAATATCTCTAGCCATTAACAATATAAGAAGTCTTAGAAAATAAAAACATTATAGAGTTTGAAAACTCCTAAAGCCTTATTCTTAGTCTAAGAGTGATGGTGTCTTGTTGAGAAAGAACAGCTCCAGGGACCCATGTATTAAAGTCATTATTTGTCTATATAATTTATTGTCATGTAGGGATATAACAGTCATCTGATCATGTATTAAGGTCACAAATATTTTATTATGTATAAATACTCATGTATTGTACTTTGTACATTTCAGACATAACACATAAGATACATTATCTATTTTACACATGTTGATGGTATCAAAGCCACTCAATACATAAAAGTTAAACTCTAGATTTTTCAATTTTTTTCTCCTCCACTACTGACCATCTCTTTGCTTTCTAGTCATCTCTCCATCCTTTAGTGAAAACCATGGCTAGTTACACTCTAATTTCCAACATGCCTATTGTTGTGAATCTAACAACGTCATATCACCTAACCCCTCTCAACCCCCTAACCATTGGCATCCCCTCAATGACAAGTGCCACCATTATGATCGCTACATACTAACCCACTTGACTACATCTCAACCCACTTTCCTTGCTTTTCCTCACTCTTAAAACCCTAATTTAACCTAGATGATAGGAGCATCTCTAAAATCCATAACCACTACTAACTCCTCCTTTACCTCTCTTTAGACTACTAACCACCTTAACTTGACCATGCACTCTTCCTCCACTTTTTAGAACATCACTCACTTCAATCCCTCATGCTATACTCAAATCTTAGTTTCCCCTTCACTCAATACTTCAAATTTATCCGCCTTCTCTTCCAATGTTACCCAACCTATAGCCCCAACTTGCCTTGACCTTTTTCCTTACACCACCACCTTTCTTTACCCACCCAATACCCAAAACATACACCTACACTAAATCCTCTAGCCTCTAATATTATTACTATTATTCCTATAGAATCATCAACAATAAACTATAATTTATGGCTCTCCCTTATGACATCTTTTCTTATTTCATGGAATCTATACCATTATTTGGATGGTATTATCATAACACCTCTATCTACCATTACCCTTCATTCAAGATGTGTACATGTAATAAACCCCAATAATTCTACTTGGCTTCACATCAATCGTTTAGTCCACGCACTATTGCTTGCTACCATATCCACCAACATTCTTATGGAAATTCACCACATCTTGGCTGCTTATGACATTTGAAATGCTCTTCATCAATGTTTCTCAAAAATTATATTGCTAAGGTAATGAAATTCAAGCAATGTCTTCTCTCTCTTCGATGAATAATCGTACCATGATAGAATATCTTCCTGAAATGAAGTTCATAGCTGATTAACTAGCCACCATTAGTCAACCTCTCAATTTAGCTGATCTCATATCTTATGCCTTTTGAGGCTTTCTTTGTGATTATGATGCCCTAGTTATCACATTAACCTATTTACTAGTTTTTCTTACTTTTGAGCAAGTTCATGCGAAACTCTTAAATTAGGAATAAATGGATAAAGTTTGAGGACATAGATGACTCCTCTACCTCTATTCCTACTACCTTCTATACCTATACCACCTCTTTTGCCTCTAAGACTCATGGTCTTAGTCCCAGTAGACCAGAAACAAGGAGGCGTGGTCATCGCCTCCTCCTTTAGGTCTCACTACACATGCTAAATATGTGAAGAACATGGTCGTTCTACTTTACATGGCTTTCATAGGTTCAATGTTCCTATTCTTACATACCTCAATCATTTCTACTCTTTCTCTTGGTGAAACTAACGGTGCCATTTGTAGTGCAACGCACCACATGACACCTAATGTAGGTATGCTTTAGGCTTCATACGTTGGTTCTAATCGGGTGATTGTAGGTAACTGTACATCTATCCATTTCACACTTTGGTGATTTGACCATATATGCAAACCGTTCCCTTGTCCATCTAAAAAATGTTTTGATGTCATGCTCTCACATATAATCTCCTCTTTATCCTTAAATTGTATAGAGATAGCCATTGTACTGTCAAATTTGATTACTCATCTTTCTTTGTTTAGGACCCAAAAATGGGTTAAATACTCTTCCACCAGCAAATTAGTTGTCCTTTATATCTTATTCGTCTACCATTAGCGAGTCCTCCAACATCTTTCTCTACAACTACTATCCCCATTGCCATTTGGCACTATAGGCTTTGTTATCCAAATAATGATGCCCTTCATCAACTCATTCCCAATCACCTTCTTCCAATCAAGTCTTTGCCTAAGTTGTCCAATTCATGTCAATCCTACAACATTGGAAAATCCACCCATCTACCTTTTGTTCCATCATCCCCTTAAGCACAAAAACCCTTAGAGATTATTTATTTTGATTTATGAAAATCACTAGTTTGATCAAAGTTAGGGTTTCATTATTATATTATATACTATTTGTTAATGGTTGTACTTGCTTTTCTTGAATATTTTCAATGCATAATAAAATAGAAGTTTTGTCTCATTTCATTTATTTTAAATCTTTAGTTGAAAACCACTTCTCCACTTGCGTTAAAAAATTCCATAATGATGATAGTAGCCAATATGTTAATAGGTGTTGTTAGTAGGTTTTGGTTAAGAACTTTTATCCTGCAAAGAAAAAGAAAGCTTTTGGCACCGGGGTCAATCTGGTGGGGTCATTTCGATGCCTAAGTTAGTAAGTGAAGGTAGGAAAAGATTATGTAAGTAGTAGAATGTTACTAGATCTCTCTTACAACATTTCTTTCTCGTATTTATACGTAAATGCCGTATCTAAAGTAGCAATTACACATGGAGGTTCTTGATTAGGCACATTCCTAAAATGCAAGGAAAGTAAGCAGTTATGTAATGTAACTGTGCTAAGTGATAACTATTCGCACCACTCCCTTAGAATTTAAATTAGATACGAATCTATGTTACTCGGCTTTAAGCTACTCGGCATGACAGATGCCAAGTAGACGAGTGGACAAAACTTGACTATCAACATTTGCCCCCTAACTCCTATATTCAAGGATTGGACTAAGGGAGTAAATATCAAATGCTTTGGAGGCCAAGTGGGGAACTATTCATTAAACGTCAAATAAGGTAGGAAGATAGATTGCATCCTATTTGAAAGGTCGTAATTTTCAATTTTCCCACCTATTAAAAGACCATAGTGGAAAGTACAATAGTTGTCACCTTGGTCATCATTATGCTGTAAGCCTAATAACTGTCAAAGACTTGATAACCGTTGGATTTTTGCCTCGAGATACATGTCAACAATCCGTACCATAATCTAAGCAGTGCATTATTTTTGTTAGAGAGTCATTGTAGTACGAGGCTAGATCATTTGTATTTAAGGAACTTTTAAAAACTGAAAACAAATTTCTTCAATCGTATCCATAAGTTTTTGTTATTTGCTTGACAACTTGTCTCACCTTAAAATTCTTCAATTTCCATGACATTCACTATAGTCAATCAAGTATGGTTCACAACGTAATTCGTTGAATTATCCTTTCAGGTTCTGAAGCAATTAAGTCTGAGGCTACTTCTCCAAGCCACTAACCCCCCCGAAGAAGAGGAGCGAGATGACATGTTCCTCAAGTAGCTTAGCTAACAATATTGTGGAGCGATAGGATAAACTCTCTCGAATCAATTCTCTAGCAGCAAATAATTATCCAGAAGACAAAGAAGGAAGATCCGAGCTAGGTATCTATTCAATAATATAGTTTACTTCTGTGATTCACTAGACAGAGCAACCAATGCTATCAATAGAGTCCTTGTTTCTCAATATAATAAGTACCGGCAAGACCTTCCTGGAGCATGGAATCTTAGGAGGCCGAGAGAAGAGGAAAGGGCATGTTTTCCAAGGGAGCGTGAGTTCCACATCTATTTAAAATATCTCAACTTTGGGCTACACTTCCCTTTCTCGGCATTTGTCAAGCAATTCTTGAATTACTTTCAAGTCATACCGAGTATATTCTCACCAAACACATATTGACTTCTAGCGATATTTGAAATTATCTACGAAGCAGCTAAAGTTAGGGCTATGCCTCAATTGTTTCAATACTTCTTTACGATTAGAAGGCAACCTAACAATTGGTACTTTGCAGATGCTAGGCATAGGCAGAAGTTCATGGACAGGCTAGAGTCCAAGATCCATAAATGGCACGACAAATTCATGTCTTTCGTTTCAGATGAGGAGTTAGATTTCTAAACCTAATGGACTAAACCAATCCGCACTAAGGATATTGAGTTAATGCCGAATGATGCTGTTGTAGCAAAGAAGATCCAAGAAAGGAGGAAAAACAAAATGTTTTTCTAGAATGCCGAGAGAATAATTAGATATTATGAGAGTAGAGAGCCAATTTTTTCTAAGAAGGAAGGTATGTTAATCAATAATCACCATGTTGAGTATAACTGCAAGAGGAAAGTCATTTTCGTGACTTGGAGGAGGAATTGTTGCCTTTAAGCCTTGCTCAATGCAAAGAATGTGAGTTCTTTCTTATTCCTCGCATTAGTATTAATATGTCTACCTTATATTGCAGATATGGGTGCTAGTAAGGTGAACCCCACTAAGTTATTGGCCCAAGCAAAGGCTAAAAAATCGAAGGCTGATAAACGTACATCCTCCATGGTTGCAGCCACTTGACCAACTGCCATTAAAAAGGCAGCTAAAGAGGGCATGGCAAAACAAGTGATGACCCAAAAGATCTCTCGTCTTGTCAAGAAATGATAAGGGATTGAGAAGCCTAGGTCAGCTAAGGCCATACGAGTGGAAACTAGTCTGGCAAAAAATATTACCCTTGCCCCGAAGCTGAGAAATGGTGGTCAAGAGATCCAACCCCACAATGAGGCTGAAACTACTACAGCTACCAAAGGGTCATCACTCATGATGGAGGCTGTGCCAAGTACCAATAAGAGAAGTCAGAAGGAACTTATTGACTAACCCCCAGCTAAGCGGTCCAAGGAATTAGATGAAAGGACGAAGGTAACCATACGCAACAAAGCCCTCGACATCAACAATGTCGGATTTGTCCCCAATACGGAGGTTGACGAGTACTTCATCCCATGCTGGAGCTACAATGTCTTACATACTGACTCGACCCTAGGTGACAGAACAAAATCTCTAGCCTTCATGGAAGGTGTTATTCTTCCTAAGGACAGATAGATTGCAAAGAAAGATGTCAACAAGGTCGGCGGTTGTAGTCAGGCTCATGTCGTAGCTAAGCTGTATGATGTAAGTATCTATTGAATCATTTCAATTGTTAGGCATGTTTGGTTGCTAATACTCTTATTTGTTTTTAGATCATCCGCTATATTCTGACAGCCTTAGATGAAGCCAATAAAGAAATGAAGAAGGTAATAACAATTATAATCTTTCGTGTATTTTGCCAAGTGATCTAGAAAATTCATCAGTCCATATTGACTTGTTGCAGAAAATTGAGGACACTTATAACTCCTCAAAAGCATAAACGGCGACTGCCAAAAATGCAAGAATAAGGGTTGAGATGGAGGCCAAAAAGCTTCAAGATGAACCGACTGCCAAGAAACTGGTACACTCTGTAGTTGCAGATGAAGTCTCAAGCCTCAAGGCCAAAGTTATTGAGCAATATAAGGAAGCTGAGGACCTAAAAGAGGAACTGCACAAGAAGAAGGAAGAGTGTTGGAGTTTGGGCCAAACACTCTGCTCTATGAATGACGAGGAAGATAGGCTCTGAATGTAAATTAAGGAAGTGGAGACCAACAATGCTGTGCTACCAAGCCATGTTGTCGATTTAGAGGAGGCTATAAGAAAAGAACCCTCTATTGAAGAGGCACTTAAAATTGTCACTCTTAGTCAATAATATGAGAGACTATTGCGAAAGAAGTTGTTAGAGGGGGTCTAAGCGAGAAGAGAAGAGATCTTCAAACTTCACCCTAACTATGATCTCTTGTGCTTGGATTTCACCGATGTTGATGAAAAAGTCAGCAGTTGTGACGAGGAAGATGGCGAAGATTCAGGTGCGAAGATCAATGCACAGGATGGAGATGAGACTCATGCTGAGGATCCTGGAGATGACAAGGATCGTCTATCCAAAGAAATCCCCTATGAGTGTAAAGAAAAATCTACCTGTTCCCAAACCCTAAGCACTGAAAAGGAAACATGCCTCGAGAAGGCCTCAGCTTCTGATTAACAAAATGTGTCTACTCAATTTGAAAATAAGTCAAAGGATTCTCTTGTCGTTTTATCCTTTGTATGGACTATATTGGGCTAAGTGGCCGAATATTGTAATTGTATTTGTGATTAGCAAGCCATTTCTTTGCATAACTTAGTATTTCTAGCACAATTTATTTTACGCACATTGTCATTTCTAGGCATGATTTAGTTCACACGCTATATTCTCGCTAGCATGCATTATTTTACACGCTCTTATTCCTCGGTATGTTTTATTTCACATGCTCACATTTCTCGGCATATTATATTTCGCAAGCCGTTTCCTTTACATGTTTTATTCATACGCTTAATTTCCTCGGCATGTTTTATTTCATACACCTAATTTCCTTAGCATGTTTTATTTCACACACCTAATTTAAGCATCTAATAGACATTGTCCGTTAGTCATTTAAGACGTGGACTAGCAATTTTACTTAAGAGTTCGTTATTCGGCTTTAGGATCGATTTATGATGTTCATTAACTACAATAGGCTTAAACTAACACTAGTGCGATCATTATATAGTTTGAACTCATTAATTTGTCAATCATAAAAAGATCGAGAAGCAAATTGAAACTTCAAATACAATTGTCTTGTAGAATAAATGGGCTGCTGACTTATAAAACAAACATAAATGCATAACATTGAGGGAATCAATTGAAATAAAGTTTCAAGTTCTTGGCATTCCATGTACGAGAGATAACAGTACCATCCAACCTTTTTAGTCGATAGGCCCCCTTGCCGACGACTTCTCGGACCCTAACAAGATCCTCCCAATTTGCACCAAGCTTCCCATGTTTTTCTCATGTGCTAGTCACCTCCAACTTTCGGCAAACTAAGTCCCCAAGTTGAAAAACCTTATGCTTCACTTTCTAATTATAATACCTGGCTACCCTAAGCTAATAAGCTACGACCCTTGCTCTTACAACATCTCTGATTTCTTCAATTGTATCCAAATTTACCATCAATCCAATGTGATTAACCATCACATAAAAATTCCATGTTCGTAGATTAGGCAGATCCAACTTAATCGATAAAACTACTTCTATTCCATACATTAACCTAAAGGGGGTTTCCCCTGCTGCAGTTCTATGGGTGGTTCAATATCCCCATAAGACATCCAGTAATTCATCAACCCATTTCCCCTTAACTTGATTAACCTTCCTCCTTAAACCATGTAAGATGATCTTGTTAAGAGCTTTAACTTGCTCGTTCATCTAAGGATGAGCCACAAATGTGTAGTTTAGGCGAATGCAGTATTTCTCAAAAAATAATTGGAACTTGTTGTTATCAAACTACGGCCCATTGTTTGCGATTATCATAAATGGGACTCTAAATCTCGATATTATGGAGTTAAAAACAAATGCCTCCACTTTCTGTTCAGTGATCTTCGCCAAGGCCTCTACCCATTTTGTGAAATAATCCACAGCAATAATGACAAATTGTCGTTGGGCTGTAGACTTCGAGAAGAGTCTAAGAATGTCTAGCCCCCACTAGGTAAAGGGCTAAGGACTAGATAGGTAGCATAGTTTAGTAAAAGGCACATGACTCAATGCCTCATGTTTCTAGCATTGTAAGCAATGCCAAACAGTTGTCCTTGTAACTTCCTTCATGGTCAACTAATAATAACTGAGTCACAACATGCAAATATACAACATATGTGCTTTTACGTGGTTCTGCATACACTACCATGTAGTTTAGATAACACCCGTTGGGCATCTTTAGATCAAGTTTTTGGCGCCGCTGCCGGGGATTTTTGATATTAAGAACGCTAGTTGCTTTATTACTTTAACCATTTTTTTTTTCTTTTCTTCTGTTTTCAGTGTTTATTTTTATTATCTAGAGCTGCAATTGATTTTATTTCTTGCCTTTGTAGTGCATGACCCGCAGTAATCCGGAAGATTTGGTAGAACTCGATCCTGAAATTGAGAGAACTGCCCTTCAAAATTTGAGATCGCGACCTAGACAAATTGTGGCGACCATAGACGACGAGTCAATCGTTGAAATCAAGGAAGAAGGTCAAAAGGCCAACACTCAATTCATCAAGCAAGAAGATCTACCATACATGGCTAACAACGAGAATGAAGCAAATCGGACCATGTCTGATTATTCAAGGCCTACACTTATTGGAGCTGACTCCAGTATTGCAAGGCCAACCGTCGCGGCTAATAACTTCCAAATTGCACCTAACATCATACAGATGGTGCAACAATATGTTCAGTTTGACGGTCTCCAAGACGAAGATCCTAACACCCACATCTCTAGTTTTCTAGAGATTTGTGATACGTTCAAAATCAACGGAGCCACGGATGATGCCATTCAACTGCGACTATTCCCTTTCTCCTTGAGGGGAAGAGCAAAACAGTGGTTGAACTCCCTACCAAGAAATTCAATCTCAACTTGGAATGAATTGGTAGAGAAATTTTTGGAAAAGTATTTCCCACCTGCAAAGACAGCGAAACTTCGGAATGATATTTCGTGTTTTGCTCAATTGGAAGCGGAGACGCTTTATGACACTTAGGAGCGGTTCAAGGACTTGCTCAGGAGGTGCCCACATCATGGCCTCCCACTATGGATGCAGATTCAGACCTTCTACAATGGTCTCAATCTATCCACTAGACAGATGATTGATGCATCCGCAGGAGCTACTTTGAATACTAAGACACCTGAGCAAGCCCAGAATTTAATTGAAGGAATAGCGATGAACAACTATCAGTGGGAAAGCACTAGAGCCAAGCAAAAGGCCATGGGAGTTTATGATGTGGACATGACCACTGCTTTGGCAGCCAAGGTGGACTTATTGAGTAAAAAGATTGATGTACTCTCAGTTGGCCCTCAACAAGTGCAATCGGATGTAAGTGATTTTGGTATGCAGGGGTATGGAACACAAGAACAACTGGAACAGGCGGATTATCTAGGAAATCCACCTAAGCAACAAAATAACCCCTACAGCAACACTTACAATCCAGGATGGAGGAATCACCTAAATTTCTCATGGGGAAACCAAAACCAAGGCCAGCAGAAGACCAACTTTGGCCCACCTGGGTTTCAACAACCATTCCCACCTCCTCTCCCTCAAGAAAAGAAGCCCAGTGTGGAAGAACTTCTCACAAAATACATTCAAGGCAATGAGGCTCGCTTATCCAATATTGAATCATCGTTGAGAAATCAAGAGGCTTCAAATCGCAACCTTGAGAACCAAATTGGTCAACTTGCAAAGCTAATCTCTGAAAGACCACAGGGAACACTGCCAGGGAATACCGAGGTCAATCCCAGAGAACATGTTAATGCTGTAACCTTGAGAAGTGGTAGAAAACTGCAAGTGGAGAAGAAGGATGGTGAGGAAGTAGTTGAGAAAGAAGTGGAAGTCAACTGTAAGGAAGATGCAAAGCCACTAAAATCAAAAGAAAGTACGGAACCACCGAAAGTGAAGGAGTACAAGCCTCCCATCCCTTACCCACAGCGCCTTAAGCAAAGTTCCACTGATCCGAATAAGGAATTTGGTAAATTTCTTGATATTTTCAAACAATTGCACATTAACTTACCTCTTGTTGATGTTATCTTGCAGATGCCAAAGTATGCGAAATTTCTAAAAGATCTTCTATTGAATAAGAGGAAGTTGGAGGAGCTTACAACTACCACATTGAACGAGGAATGCTCGGCACTTCTCCAGAAAAAGCTGCCACAAAAATTAAATGATCTAGGGAGTTTCACTATTCCTTGTATGCTTGGCAATTTGTTAGTAAATAATGCTTTGGCAGACTTAGGAGCTAGTATAAATTTGATGCCGTATAAATTGTTCAAAAAGCTAGGGTTAAGAGAACCTAAACCAACACGCATGAGTCTTCAATTAGCTGATAGGTCTATCACATACCCTAGAGGCATCATAGAGGATGTTTTAGTGCAAGTAGACAAATTCATCTTTCCCGCGGATTTTGTTGTACTTGATATAGATGAAGATATTGAGGTGCCAATCATTTTAGGTCGACCCTTCCTAGCCACCGCTAGAGCTGTTGTCGATGTTAGTGAACATAAGTTGATATTACGGGTCAGGGATGATGAAATAGTTTTTAAAACTCCAGAGGCAACAAACAAATTTCTTGACCCAGAGGACATATGTCGCAATGTTAATGCCACTAATGTTGTTATATCTACATGTGTGCAAGAAACGCTTGCCAAGGATTCCTCAAGTTATTGCTTGAAAAAAGGAGATGAAAATTTGGTGACTAACCCCAATTGTGCAGAAATGGTAGCTCAAACAAAAGTTCATGAATCTATTGTGGACAAGAAGGGGGTTGATCAACTCCATAAGTCAAAAGATCCAAGGTTAAGATCTTTCAAAGAGAAGCCACCAATTTTGGAACCAAAACTATCAAGAAATCATTTGGAACATGCCTTTATGGTGAAAAGTTCAAACCTTCCAATGACAACAGCATCTAAGGTAAAAGTGGACAAGATGAAGAAGTTTAGGCTACATGAATTTGATAAGTGGCATGATACGAAGAGAAACTATGGAAGTTATGCACCAATTAAATGGAATTGGCAAGGTCGATGGCCTAAGGGTAAATTTACACTTGTATGGAGGATTCGAAAGCGAGATACAGGAGGAGTCCTATCTCCACCTGGATGAAAAATCATGAGAAGACATATCCCGTCGAGCTATCGACGTTAACTAAAGCGCTTCTTGGGAGGCAACCTATGTCTAACCTTGCTCATATTTTAGTTTATTTCAATTTATTTATTTTTTTTTCATTTATTTATTTATTTATTTTTTCTCTTTGATCTAGTTTTGCTTTGTTTCTTTTATTTGTTTCAATTTTAGTTATAGGCTTTTCCCTTTTTAGTTTCATTTTTTTTCTCTTTTTAGTTTTATTTGTCTTATTTTTCTAGTTTAAGTATTTTTATTTATTTATTTATTCTTTATTGATTTATTGATTTATTTATTTTAAGTTTCTTGTATTTTTAAATCCATGAATTTAGGTAAAAAAAAATTATTACACGAACGAGGGACACGGTCGTGTCCTAGCCCGTGTCTATCCAGACGTTCAAAAATGTCCACCCACAGAAAGTTACACGGGCGAGGGATACGGTCGTGTCCCTAGCCCGTGTGCGCCCAGAATTTTCACTAGTGAACATTAAGTTACACGGGCGTAGGACACGGTTGTGTCCCAGCCCGTGTGCGTCCAGGTAAGACACGATGGTACAGAATGTTACACGGGCGTGGGACACGGTCATGTCCCAGCCCGTGTCGATCCAACTCACACGATTCAGCACACACCCTGTTTATTCCAACACACACACTCTCTCACACACTTACAATCAAACATATCTCTGTTATATTCTCTCTTATTATCCCTCTTCTCTCCATAATTCTTGCATTCCTCATGTTCTTGATCCAAGTAAGTTCTCCTCATTGTTTATGCTTTATCTTCCTCATTGTTTAGGCATGTTTAACTACTTGACGTTTAGGACTTTTGGAAATTGATACATGCATTTTGTCTGAGAGTTTACTTCATTTTTATTCTTTCATAGTGAGGAAGAGGTGGTTGGAGGTCATGAACAGGATGTTGAGGGCAGTAACAATGATGATGATGCTTCCTCGTTATGAACTTCTTCACCTTATTTTCGACTGACAGGGAAGTATTAGTTTCTTTTTCAATACATGTATTTCCTTTTTCCCTATGATGGTTTTTATTGTTTCATATCTTGATGTTATGCTTTCTTAGTGGTACATTGGGGACAATGTACGTTTTTAAGTGTGGGGAAGGAATATATATGATTTTGTTACTGTTTAGGAAACCAATTATTGATATTTGACCCAATTATTTTTAAGTTAACTTGCAATAGGTGATTAACAAGTATTGAGCCAAATCAACTATGTCATGTTGATCGTTATTGATCTTATTATACTTTACTAGAATTGATTAGTCAAATTTTTGGAAGGCAATGTTACGAGTTATTTAGCTTAGGATTTTAAAACTTGAGATTGGAGCAACATCACTAGTTGAGAGTTAGTCATGGTTATTTTTAAATTTACTTTTGTGTATACCTTTTTCTTAGAAATTTTTAAGAGCCCTATAATTTTTAACAAGCAAACAAATGAAATTCTTCTTTTGAGAAACCCCTGAAATATCATAATGATTGGAGGTCAAAAGTAATAACAAGTGTATGAATAGAAAAAATTGGTAAGGATTCGTCTTGGTCCCTCAGAAGAGCGAGATTGAGCCCCAATGCCAATTCTAATGAAAAAAATTGATATGGATCGGCTTTGGTCCGTCAGAAGAGCAAGGTTCTTTCCCGCTATCAATATAAGAAATAAGTTGGTATGGATCGGTCTTGGTCCCTCAGAAGAGCGAGATTCTTTCCCGCTACCAACACAATTGTGCTTAAATAAGAAAAATTCAAAAGACCTCTCAACAAAATCATGAACTAGGGGGATGATCAGAGGAAGAGTGGATGTAAAATGTGTTTGTTTTAGATTATGGTGCTTAGTGAGATGGAAGAGAGAATTGTATACATTTTAGTCGAATGGATAAAATTTTTATGACTTTTTCTCAGTTGGCGATATGTTAAATCTAATTTTTAGTTTAAGAATCCTTGGTTAAATGGCTTGGTTAAACTTTGATTTTCATAAATTAACTAGTGAATTCTAGTGTTAAGTATTGTTGGAGCATTTGAATATGGTAAGATGAAATTGGTTGACTTTATTATTGCAAGTTAGTTGAGAATGATTTTCTTACCTTTCTTCGGGTCAAGTGTATTCATTTACCGGTTTCCTAAACAGTGATAAATTTTGTTTAGTGTTTCTTGTCCTAAAAGTTTTGTTTTGATTTATTTGCTTGAGGACAAGCAAATGCTCAAGTGTGGGGAAATTTGATAACTCTGATTTTAAACATATTTTATATGGTGATTTTATAGTATTTCCCGTACATTTTTTGTTTTCTTTAAAGAAAATGATACTTAATTGAGTAAAATGTTGATTTCAGGGTTTAAACACATTCTAGGCTCGAAAACGAAGAAAACGAATCAAGTTTCACTCAATTCCGAGTTCAAACGAAGAAGTTATGAAATTTTGAAGTTGTGCAGAAATTTTGCCTTTGTGCAGAAAGTTACACGACCTGGGGACACGGCCATGTCCCAGGCCGTGTCCGGTGACGAAAATAAAATCCGTGTAATACACATATATAAGGGGATCTTAGGGTTCAAAAGAGGGAGAGACATTACAAAAAAAAAGAGAGACAAGAGACAAGAAGAGACTTAAGGAGAAACAACATCAAGAAGCGATAACGACATCGATTTCAAGATTAGAGATTGTTCATCAAATCAAGAGGGGTTTTCATGCTTTATTTTACGTTTTTGATGAAACTCGTTTTTAGATTCGTCATGATAGCTTAGAATTCAAGTATTTAGGATTATGGAACCTAGGGTTTCATGTGATTCTTGGATTGAATTATAATTTCAAGAAAGTTTCTATCTCTTCTTGATTCAATTATGTCGTTAATTATTGATTGATAATTCTAGAGTGTCAATATATGATATTATGCATGTTGATTGAGAAATTGCATGTGTAATTAGATCTTAACATGATTGAAGAGAATTACATGTATACTTAGAGATAAGATACATGGTTCTTTCGGAAAGTTGATTGTTTGTATGGGAATTCATTAAACATTAATGCAATTCTAAGTTATATTACTAAGTGAAGAGATTCTGGTAAATAATTTAGGATTAGGGTTAATATGCTTGAGAAAGATATTATCTTTAATTGTGAATCCCTCCGGTCAAGAATCATAGAAACTAAGTTGAATATATTTTAAAAGGTTACATGTTAAACACTAGGGGAAATAATTCCTAAATACATCATTGCATACTTGAAGTCGTTCATAGTTTTATTGCTTTCTAATTTGCGTAATTAAGTCTCATAAGTAGTTTAGTTGTTAATTTCAGTATTTTTAATTCATTCAACTCATCATAATTTTCCGATTAGATAATAAAGCTAAAGCTAATATTAGTACTCAAAATCTCTGAGGGATCGACTCGGACTCATATCCGACTATATTAAAATTGATAGGTGCACAAAAAATGTAAAATACGAGGCAAGCGCACCTATCAATTTTAATATAGTCGGATATGAGTCCGAGTCGATCCCTCAGAGATTTTGAGTACTAATATTAACTTTAGCTTTATTATCTAACCGGAAAATTATGTCGAGTTGAATGAATTAAAAATACTGAAATTAATAAACTAAACTAATTATGAGACTTAACTAAGCAATTTAGAAAGCAATAAACTACTAACGACTTCAAGTATGCAATGATGTATTTAGGAATTATTTCCCCTAGTGTTTAACATGTAACCTTTTTAAAATATATTCAATTTAGTTTCTATAATTCTTGACCGGAGGGATTCACAATTAAAGCTAATATCTTTCTCAAGCATATTAACCCTAATCCTAAATTATTTACCGGAATCTCTTCACTTAGTAATATAACTTAGAATTGCATTAATGTTTAATGAATTCCCATACAAACAATCAACTTTCCGAAAGAATCATGTATCTTATCTCTAAGTATACATGTAATTCTCTTCAATTATGCTAAGATCTAATTACACATGCAATTTCTCAATTAACATGCATAATATCATATATTGATACTCTAGAATTATCAATCAATAATTAACGACATAATTGAATCAAGAAAAAATAGAAACTTTCTTGAAATTATAATTCAATCCAAGGGTTACATGAAACCCTAGGTTCCATAATCCTAAATACTTGAATTCTAAGCTATCATAATGAATCTAAAAACGAGTTCCATCAAAGACATAAAATAAAACATGAAAACCCCTCTTGATTTGATGAACAATCTCTAATCTTGAAATCGATGTCGTTATCGCTTCTTGATGTTGTTTCTCCTTAAGTCTCTTCTTGTCTCTTGTCTTTCCTTGTTTCTGTCATGTCTCTTTTTTTATATGTGTATTTCACGGATTTTATTTTCGTCACCAGACACGGGCTGGGACATGGCCGTGTCCCCAGGCCGTGTAACTTTCTGCACTAAGGCAAAATTTCTGCACAACTTCAAAATTTCATAACTTCTTCGTTTGAACTCGGAATTGAGTGAAACTTGATTCGTTTTCTTCGTTTTCGAGCCTAGAACGCGTTTAAACCCTGAAATCAACATTTTACTCAATTAAGTATCAATTTCTTTAAATAAAACCAAAAATGTACGGGAAATGCTATAAAATCACCATATAAAATATGTTTAAAATTAGAGTTATCAAAGGCATCGAAGATAAGGTTAAGATATGCCGCGTATATACAACTGGTTATCTATTAGCATGTAGTTCGTAGCTTAATAAACCAATCTTTGTGCTTCTTTCTTGTCATTAAGGAGGATACCATCTCTTAAATAATCTATGAGGGGATCCATCCAAGACTTCTCTCTTAGATAAGGAGCCAATTCACAATTCTACAAGACAATGGATAAACTTTTTTGTGGGAGAAATTCAATAAAAAGTTTGTTGCTCAAGTCAAGAAATGCCATATTAGCCAACTTAGACAACTTATCAACAACAATATTCTTACTTCTCGACATCTTGTGGATTGAAAAAGATTGAAATTCTTCCACAAGCGTTCGTACCATCAACAAGTACTTGCTCATTTCTTCTACCCTCGCCATACAACTTCTCGACACTAATTTCCTTTACCAGTTTAAGTCCGGCTATCAAAGCTTCATATTCAGTTTCATTATTGCTAATTGGGAATTCGAATTTTAAGGCATAATTAACCTTGATGTTGTAGGGTCCTTATAGAATAAGGCCAGCACCACTTCCTTCTCTAGAGGAAGAACCATCCACATAAAGGTACCATACAAGTTTCTCAGTAATCTTCCCGCTTTCTTCCTCACTAGTGAACTCGACTAAAAAATTCGCTAGCACTTGAGCTTTTAATGTTGTTCTACGTTTGTATTGTATACCATAGGCACCTAGCTCTAAGACATATTTCATCGTCTTCTTGAAAAAGTCTAGCCGTTACAATGCTTGCTACAATGGCTAATCAATGAGGACTACGATTTAGTGAGCCTCAAAATACGGTTTCAATTTTCTTGTCGAGAGAACCACTGCTAATACAAACTGTTTAATTTTCATATATTAATGCTCTTGTCCATGTAGGACATGACTCATGTAGTAAACGGGTCGATGCTTCTTGCCATCAATTCAAAACAAAATAGAAGAAAGAGCTTGGCAGCTGACTAATAGGTACAAATATAAATTCTCTTCGAAGATGGGTGTTGAGAGTATCGAGGGTAACACAGGGAATTCTTTAAGTTTATTGAAAGCCCTTTCACAATCATTAGTCCATTTGAACTCTTTCAAATTCTTCAAAATTTTAAAGAATTATGCGCACATATCCGCAATTCTCGACACAAACCAATTAAGGGCGGCTATTCGCCCGATGAGTTCCTATACTTCCTTGACCATATGAGGAGATTTCATGTTTATTACCACCTCAATCTTTCACAGGTTGGCTTGAATGGAGCACCTAGTGACCATATACCCTAAAAACTTTCTCGAAGTTACACCAAAGACATACCTCTATAGATTAAGCTTCATATTATATCTCTTGAGAGTAGTAAATGTCTCCTTAAGATCAGCAAAAACCAATCTTTTGTTATACTTTTCACAATCATGTCGTCAACATATTGATAGGAATCAGGCCCCTAGACCAATCACTCGTAGTCATGCTAGAGGACTCCAAGGACTTGCGTAGAGAATAATAGCTCAAAACCAAAGCCGAAACGGGGATTCCTAAACCAATTCCTATGTCGAACTGATCTCCTACCAACTTATCTATCAAATCCTCACATGTGTCAAATCTGCTCCTACCTAACAACATTGCCATATTCCAGAAGATAACCTAAGCATATTCGAGCAGAGCTGCCGGACCGACTACAGACATCTAATGCTAGTACAGCTGACTTCTTTACGAGATTGATTGACCCCCGACCTAATCTAGATTAGGTCATCCCCAGACTACAAGCATTACTCTATTTCTGCCTACCTTATATCATATTTCTCCCATCCAACCATAAGTGACATGTACCTTCTAACACAATAGTCTAGAATGATTCTTTCTTTTCCATATTAAATATTCTTTGCCCTTTTTACCCCTTTTAGTATATTTTATGTAACCTAATTGTATAATCCCCTTTAGGCTTTTCATGCATGTAAAGTAACCTTAGTAGATGGGTATATAAACCCCCACTTTCTTATATGCAAAATCAACTAATCAATACAAAAATTATTCACCTTGAGCAACCTTAGTATTCTCGTTATCATTCAACTCTTATCTATTCCCTATAACAAGAAGCAATGGTGAGTGGCCCTTCAATTTAGACCAGTATGTCATATCTAGCAAATTGTAGGCTAAGTAAGATTAAGTGGTGCGTCATATTTATTCAGTAGCTGCCCAGACTATGCTAACTTTTTCCTTATTGTTTTTTATTTGCTTCGTTGTGGTGCTTCTCTGTATGTCTGACCCCGAAGACGCATCAGCTTTATTGGTATAAGAGCACAATTTCACGAAGGAGTGTGTGAAGTTATAGTGAAGTTTTAATTCGCCTTACTGTTAATAGCTGTTGTATTGCCTCCGTAGCTATTACAGTGTGTATGAGTGTAAGTAAGTGTAGTTTCATTATTACTATATTTTTCATTACGAAAATAGAGCAAGTCATTACTATTCTACTTGAGTGATTATTAAATACTAAAGTTGTTAGCGAATTGTGTAATACTCTAAGTTTTTCCAAGTAATTCAATAACTCTAGAATTCTAGCCCCTAAATTTAGGGCGCTGAACTAAGTTATCAATTTTATTTTGAACATCATAGTAAAGTTAGAAAAGTTAAACAAAATAATTTAAGTAAAGTCAATTTCTCAAAATAAGCTATATAAAAATATTAATTTGAGAAAAATGTTAATTTATCGATAAAGCTGATAATTGTAAAATTCGAGCTTTTAAATATAGCAAGATATTAGAGATAAGTTAATTAACCTTCAAAAATAATAAATAAAGTTGAATTATACATAATATACATGTATTACATTGATATACATTATATGTATTAAATATATACATATAATAATAATAAATTATCAAAATTAGGTAAAATAATGGAAAATTAATAAAAAAAAATTGCATGGATGAGTCCCCAATTGATGTGTCAAGCTAAGATTAATTACAAATGATGAGTCAACACTTAGTTAATGAGTAAATAACACATGGCACATAAGGAAAGTGAAAAATGACATGTCTAAATTTACTTTTTCATGTAAAAAAATCCAAAATCCTATAAATAGGACCTCAAACCTCATTTGCAATATTTTACAAACCTGAAAATACAATAACATAATTTTAGAAAATCGGAAAAAATTAGAAAAAACTAAAATAAAAATAGAACAAGAAATAGGGTCAAAATTAGGTTAGGGTGGTTCATGTATCAAACCACAACCTGAGTTGGAGAGGCTTGGATGTCCAATAGAAGGTGGCCGGAAAAGGTGATCCAACAAGGAGCGGCAGCCAGGTAGTGGTTGAAACCAAAATTCTGCCCGTAATTTATTTAATTTGCTAAAAGTATTAAATGTTATCCATTAATTATGAAATTTGGTTTTCTAGGATTATTCTAGGTGTTGATTAATGTAGTAATTTTATTTTAATTAAATAATTAGTGGAAATATGGGTTCTTTAAGAAAATGCCCTATTCGGACGAAAATTAATCTAATTTTTATAAATATTAGATGATGTTATTTCAAGCTCAATTTTTGTATGTAATACTCCTAATATATATATAAATATATAAATTTACTTTTGGTAACAATAATTTTTTAAATTAAGCATGTTTACTATTTTTTATAATTATTTTGAATAAAACTGCCAGTTTTACAAAATTATTAAAATAATTAGTTTTTGATGAAATTAATGAATGAGCTCTAAATGTTTAGACTTTTGGATTTTTATAATTATATTTGGAATATTTAATTTTTTTCTCACTCATAAATTTATTTATTTTCCTTAATTTTCCATAATTTAAAGCTAAAACTGTTATTTTCATAAAAATAGATAATAGCTAATTTAGTGTAATTGGTGATCAATAAGTAAACTACATATTTTTAGGAGTTTATAGGATTTTTTTTAAAATTAATCGGGCTTATATACTATTTATTATGTATTTTCCTAGTATAAACCTATATATTAGCTTAATATGTAATATGGTAACTAATATTATTAGAATGTTTATTAAATCTGTGTCAAATGAACACTTTGGGGTATAATAAATGTTGCTAGATAAGTTTAGAAAGTATAATTTTTAGAATTTTTAGTCTAGTACTAAAGTTTACTCAAGTCAATTACAAAGTTAGGGTAACTTACAGTAGAGTCATAATGAGAAAAAGGTATTTTTGGGTTTTTAACAATATTGATTAGTTTTGATTCTTAATATATATGAATAGTACTCAAATAATAATCGTGACGATATAAAATTTACTGAAATCGGATAGGAAATGAGTAAAATACAATTAAATAAAGTTTAAAAATACAGAAATGAAAGCTTATAATAGTTCAGTTTCGGCTTATACTTGATTTAAAGACTGTGCTATGTTTTCATAGGTATGATAAGTAAGGAAGAACTACATCGTGAAATATAAGATATTGCGCTATTGCTAAGCCCAGGTAAGTGAATCTAACCTATGCTTGGAGTAGATATATTGCTACTCATAATACTGCGTACTATTTAATGTTGTGTTGATTAAATATGGGCATATCTTAGTTAAATTAATATGCTACTATAGTGGATGCTGATGTAGTAATTTTGAATGATAGAACTGTATTCTAGTTAAACTGTTATGTTGCCATGTTGGCCGATGATTTGTGTTATGAATGATTGTGCTAACTAGGGAAGTTGAGTGATTGCTAACTCAATCTTTTAGGTGTTCACTTAAGTGAACCCCAAGTAAGATACTAGAATTCCACTAAGGAGAGTTTGAAAACTAGAATCAGATTACTGGGTTGAATAAAACTGGGACATTGATTGTGCTAATTGATATTCTCAAGTTACTATTGCATATCATGGCATAGCATGACACAAAAAGGGACCTACGGGTAAGAACTTTCAAAATGAGGCTTTCAAATGATCGTGGAAAAAGCATGGCTTTAGAAACTTAGTTTTTATAAGCATATATATTGCATTGCCCAAACATTGTGACTATTTTGATAGTCAAATTTGGTAGACTGTAGTGTGTAGTCTAATTTGGCAGTGTTGCCACTTTGATTTGGTAGACTATAGTGTGTGGTTTAATTTGGCAATGTCACCGCTTTGATTTGGTGAACTATAATGTGTAGTCTAATTTTGTAAAGTTGAGGGTCCTACTCCCAAGTAACTCCTTATTACCCTTTTTGAAAATGATAGACTATAGTGTGTAGTCCAATTTGGCAGGGGTCCTAATCCGGGACAACTCCTTATTGCCCTAGGTTCTTAGACGTTGTATCTAGATACCTGGCTATGTCGACTAATTAGAAGAAGTTTGGAGGGCATAGGATATCAATACCGATGCATGCCACATGCATAAGCATAGCATGCTGCATTACTAGTAGTAAATGCCCGATTGGGTGAATGTATATGTGAAGTTGAACCTACGAGTTATGATTGAAATGTTTTAGTTGTGATATGTAATATTGTTTATCATATTGTCTATATTGCATTACATGTTATCCACTCTCACTCAGCTTCAATAGCTGAAGGGATAAAATGTTTTGTCCTTAGGTTAATAGCATCATGAAAGGCCCAATGCTAAGGGAGGCAAATATATATATTGAGAGCAAGAGTCAGAGTCAACAACTTTTGTATGGAGCTTACTAAGTCAGGAATCATATTATTGCGAAGATGATAAAGGAAAAAGCTGGTTCATGTTTTGATATAAATATTATATTGTATACATAAGTTGTAACAGGAAATCCAGTTGAACTCTAATGTAGAAACCCCTTTATTATGTAAACAATGTTGTTTTTTGATGAATGAGCAAGTTAAGTTAAGTTTTCAACATGTATTCTTATGTGATGGTACATCCCGTGCAATGTCGGGATGTGATAAGTTGTTAATCCGCTCAAGAAGTACTGTACCATGTTAGATTTGAGTGTTCAGGGAGTTCTTGGTGACTAGAGTAGTGGTGCTCAACTTGGTCATGGTCATAATGGTAATAACACCTCAGGTTCAATTGATGACAAACTTGACAAACTAACCAACCTTGTTAAGAGCCTAGTCACAACAATGCAAGTTAATAGAAAACAACCCAATGGTGTATAGCACCTAACCTACAAGAAAATGCCCCTAAGAGACACCATGGCTAAGGTAATCAAACCAATCGCCCAATTATACGACAATGAGCTGGAGGAGTAACAACCGAGTTGCTAGATAAAGACTGGAGTTAGAGGAGATTAAGGAAGACAATGAGGAGGTAGATGTTGAAGAGTTTAAGGAGGAAGAAGAAGGAGCTGGCTATTACCAAGTGCAAGGACAATGACGTCGAGTCCCACGAGAGTTAGACAATGTTAAGGTTCAAATCCCACCCTTTAGTGGAAGTGGAGATGTAGATGAATACTTAGAGTAGGAAGAAAAGGTCGAGAAAGTGTTTAAATGTTATAGGTATACAGATGTTGTCAAAGTCCAACTTGCTACATTGGAGTTTACTAAGTATGCCACTATGTGGTGAAAGAATCTAAATGCAGCCAGAACGAGAGATGGAAGACAAGGTGTTAGAACTTAAGATGAGATGAAAAGATTGTTAAGAGGTAGATTTGTACCTGAGACCTACTTACAAGTTACAAAGTTGCAGGAGCTTTGCCAAGAAAGTTAATCTGTTGATGACTACATAAGTGAGTTCCAAATGCTAATGATCTAAGCCGACGTAGAAGAACTAGAGGCCCATGTAGTATCAAGGTTCATTTTTAGGCTCAAGTACGAGATTCGTAACATTGTAGAAGTACAAAGGTTTTACACCTTTGAAGAGGCAATAAAGATAGTGTAGAGAGTCAAAAAACAGAGGAGAAGTGCTCCAAGCCGACCTAAGCCAATATTCTCCTAACCCCTAGTTTTGCACCGACTTGTTCAAGTCAATCAGAAGAGGCCATACAAGGTTGAGGATAAGAACAACTGATTTGATGACAGCCAAGCAAGCTAGTCAGCCAAGTCAACTTGAGGTTAGGCCGACCTCGAGGATATATAAGAAAGGGTAGCCTCCAAATGGAAGACTAGTGAGGTGAAATGCTTTAAATGTGCGAGCTTCGGACATATGCTACTGAGTGTCTGAATTGACGTGTCATGGTGCTTCGAGGAGATGTAGTGGACACAATTGGCTGGTCAAGTCGGATAAGGCTCTTCTCGAATAAATCTTGCCTTCAATAGTTTTTGAACTTCTTCTTGTATGGCCACTTATCTCTCAAGGGCAAAATGACTTTTCTTTTGTAGAATCACTTTCGTGCTTGGATCAATTTAGAGCTTATGTACCATTACGTCTCTAGGGATACCCAGCATGTCTGAAGGGAACCATGTAAACACATCGACATTGTCCTACAAGAAGTTGATCAAACTCTGACGAATATCTGCCAGCAAGGGTTTCCTTATGTTGGTTGTTTTCCCAAGGTCATCTCCCAAAGAGATTTCTTCCGTTTCATTCTTAGCATTATCGATGCCAACTGACTTTCCTTCTGAAAAAGTATCTACTTAAAAAACCTTTTCTCGTCTTAAGGCCCTCATGTATAAAGACCTTGCCAACTGTTGATCCCATTTGCATACACCGACTCTTATAGGAGTAGGAAATTTGGCTTTAAGATGGGCAGTGGAAGGGACAATGCTGAATAAGTGTTGGCACTACTGTCCCATGATCATGTTGTATGGGGACCAACATTTGACAATAAGAAAGTCCACTTTATCTTCTACAACATGCTTATCATCTCCAATCTAAATTGGTAAAGAAATTACTCCAGCTACCAAAAAGAGTTGATTATTGGAGGCATACAAATCATAATTGTAAAATCTCAGTTGTGCTTTGATCTTTGGTCTTATTTGATTGAAAGCATGTTGGAAAATAATGTCTGCCAAACTTCTAGTGTCAACGAGAATTTTCTTAACCTCGAAGTTGTCGATTCTTGCACTGATCACCAATACGTCATCATGTAGCCTTTGGATGCCTTCGAAATCTTCCTTTGTGAAAGAAATCATATTGTGGATCTTAACCTTTTTGCCTTGGATGTTGTAAACATGATTTGTAGCATTAGTTAGACACAAAGAGCATGACCAACCTATAGTAGGTCCATCGACAATTGTGTTGATTATCCCATTGGGTACTTTACCGGTGTTCCCGTCCCTTGCATCTCTCCAAACAACAGCTGGTCTTGTATCATTATCTTGGTTTTCATGTCTTCTCTAAGACAGTTGCTCGATATTCTTTGCATCTTGCATCAGAAACTTATGTAAATGCCTTCGTTGTATGGCATTCTCAATCGCATTTTTAAGGTAGATGCATTCGTCTGTGTTGTGACCTTTGTTACAATAAAAATCACAGTATTTGTTGGAATTTCACCTAAAGAGGTTTCCTCTCATCCTCTCTAGCCACTGCAACACTCCTCTCTGCCCACGCACCTCTATTAATATGTCTAAAATTAGGTGATTGACTAACGTGTGGGCAAATATGTAAGGATTTGAGGATTCTTTCTCTCAGCATTAAAACTTTGATCATCATCCACCTTGAGTCAATCTTTCGCACTCCTCCTCTTATCTACAATATAAAGCAGACATATTAATACTAAGGTGAGGAATAAGAAAGAACTAACATTCTCCATGCCAAGCAAGGCTCAAAGGCAACAATTTCTCTCCCGAGTCATGAGAACAGCTTTCCTTTTCTCATTTTTCTTGTCTCCTTTGTTTTGATCAACCTCTCGCCGAGCCTTTATATTGTCCTCTTATCTTATGTAGGACATAGCTTTAGCTTTGAACTTAGTAAAAATTTTCGGCTTATTCTTGGTGAGAGACTTTAAGAAGTCTCCATGGGGCTTGACTCCATCAATAACAGCATTGAGGGTCACACTCATGTACAATTCTGGGATTTAGACCATCTTAGCCATAAACCTAGCTAGATAGTCTCTAATGGATTCATCTGATCTTTGTTTTATTGTATTAAGAACTGAAGAGTCCTTAACAGGAAGCTTACTAGCAAGGAAGTGTTGAAGGAACACTTCTGCTAGTTCTTCGAAACACGAAATAGTGTTCAACTTCAAGTGTTTAAACCATGTACTTGCCGCATTCCTTAATGTCAAGGGAAAAGCTTAGCAAGCCACAACATCACTCAAGCCATGCAACTTGGCCAAGGTATGATAGTACTCCAAATGATCTTTAGGATCTTTCGTTCCATCATAGGTTTCAAATTGTAGCAACTTGATATGCTGTAGTATGACCTCCTCTAAAATCTCAAGAATGAAGGGGCTCTTCTTAATTTGGAACTGCTTACTCATTGCAGCAGGGGTACAAACATATGAAGGTCTAGCACAATGCACCTACTGCGGTTACTTGCCTTTTTCGATCTTCTTGAGAGCAAGAACCAAAGGTCCCATTGTAACCTCAATTTGTTTTTCGGCAATTCGGGTGAATAGATTAAGTCATCACTATTCTCAGCATCGTAATCACTATACTCTTTGTTTTGATTTGGGTAGACATTATTATGGAGGAGATTAAGGATCTCTTCATTTTTTTTGTTTAGTTCCTGATTTTTTTTTTTTTTTTTTTTGCTAAATCAAGGCAAAGTTGCTCTAGTTTAGCCAAACATTGCTCGTCAATGTCCCTACTCCCTCCTTCAAGATGATGGGAGGAAGTACCAGCACTTGCACTCTTAATCAGCCTAGTTTTTGCCATATGGGTGTATTTGAGAAAAAACAAATGGTGCTAAATGTTGGTAGGTTTTAGATAAGAATTTTTATCCTACAAAGAAAAAGAAAGCTTTTGATACCAAGGCCAATTCGATGTGGCCACTTCGATGCCTAAGTCAGTAAATGAAGGTAGGAAAAGATTGAGTACGTAATGGAAAGTTGCTAGACTCTCTTATAGCATTTCTTTCCTGTATTTATAGGTGAATGTCGTGTCTAAAATAGCAGTTATCAGAGTAATTATCAAGACACGTAGAGGTCTCTTAAGTAGCCACATTCCTGAAATGTAGAGAGAGTGGGCAATTATGTAATATAACCGTACCAGGTGATAACTGTTCACGCCACTCTCTTAGAATTCAAATTAGATACGAATCTGTGTTACTTAGCTTTAAGCTACTCAGCATGACAAATGCCAAGTAGATAAGTGGATGAAACTTGACTATCAACAATAGGAACTTACTAAACTCCCTAAAGAAAAAGGCATTCACCTTCAATTATCTTGTTCCCATACACCACAACTAAATTGCATTACAGAACAAAAATATGGGCACATTACAGATTTGGCTCACATATTAGGTCTTCATGCTAAACTAGCTTCCATTTTCTAAGTAAATGCTACTCCCACAACAATTTACACCATAAATCGCTTACCTTCTCTGGTTCTTTGTCACAAGTCTCCTTTTGAGCTACTACACCATACAGTTCCTAATTACACCTTCATGTACACCTTTGTCACAAGTACTATTTTAAGCTACTACATCATACACTTCCTGATTACACCTTCCTTTGTACCTTTGGTTGCCTTTGTTAGCCAAATACCACACCTAAATATCCAAACAAATTATCCCCTTGCTCAATGCCTTGCATATTCATTGAGTACTCTGCCTAACACAAAGGATACTGCTGTCTTAAGCTCACCTTAAGATGTGTATACATTAGAAGGCATGTGGTATTTAATGAAACAATTTTCCCTTATACTAACCTTCTCTCACAAAATACTAATACCATACCAGCTACTTCTCCTATTCCATCTCTCACATTTATAATCACCCTACCAAATTCCCACACTACCATCAAACTATAACACTCTTCCTTTGTAGAAACCCATACAGACCCCTCTCCCACTACTACCCTCCCTCTGTCCTCACTTGTTTTGCCAACTTCTACCATAATTATATCCACTAGCCCTATAACTCAACCTACCATAACCTATGTTTATCACTATACAAGTAATAAGAAACCTACCTCCTCTTCCTCATCTCCTTCTAGATCCCTACTATCATCTACCCATCCACCTCAACCTACTTATCACATGTTCATTAGATCTAAAGTTAGCACAACTAAACCTAAATAGATTCTCAATCTAAATATGCATGCCTCCATTGCTAAGCCTTAACACTATATTAATGCACTTCATCGCCCTGAATAGGCTACTATTATGAAAGTAGAGTTTAACTTGCTTCTTAAAAACAAAACTTGGATTCTAGTCAATCCACATCTAAATCAAGATGCAGTTGGTAGTCCATGGAAATTCTATATTAAGTATAATGTTGAAGGGAAAGTCAATCGGTACAAAGCAAGATTGGTTTGCTAAGGTTTCTCACAAAGGGTAGGCCTAATTTCAACCCTATTGTTAAACCTACCACCATTCACTTTGTTCTTTCTCATGCTTCCTCCTCTCACTAGGTCACTCATCAACTTGATGTAAAAAATGTTTTCCTTTATGGTCCCCTCAATGAAACAGTCTTCATAAAATAGCCTCCTAGATTTATTAACCTTCACCACCCCCGTCATGTTTGTAAGCTACAAAAATCACTTTATGGCCTCAAATAGGCAATATGTACCTAGTTTTCTTGCTTCGGTAGCTTCCTTCTTTAGGTTAGGTTTAAGCAAAGCAAAGCCAATACCTCCATGTTTATTTATTTTAGGGGCCTAAGGTACTTATTCTCTTGCTCTATGTTGATGATATCAACCTTATGGGCAACGATCCCTACCTTATCAAACACTAAATCTCTCTTTTGTCTTATCAATTTGCAATGAAGGACCTAAGAGATAATTACTTCTTTATTGGTGTTTGTGTTCAAGGAACTCCTTAAGGCATACACTGAAGTCAATCTTAGTTCACTCTTGACCTTCTCGAATGTCACCATATGTACCTATCAAAACTAGTCAAAACCCCCTTATCCCTTCGAAGTCAACTCACTACGTATGGTGCTCCTCTCTTGTCTAACCCCACTGCCTATCATGAAATTGTAGGTACACTACAATATCTTACTATCACTCAGTTGAATATCAACTTTACGATCAATCGGTTGAATCAATATATGCATCAATCAAACACAAATCATATGCAAGCAACTAAGCAAGTTCTCAGATACCTTTAGGGAATTATCTCCATTTGCCTACCCATAGTTCAAACCTCTGCCACCTCTTTGATCACTTTTATTGATGCTAACTAAGTCAGTTGCCTAGACACTAAGTGTTCTACTACTGGATATGAGATATTTCTTGGCCACAACCTTATCTCCTAAAGGTCAAAGAAACCGAGTATTAAGCCTTAACATATGTAGTTGCTGAGTCTATGTAGATTTATCATCTTGTACAAAAGGTCGGGTTTTCCATTCAACGAACCTAGATTCTTTATTGTGATAATCTTGGTGCAATGTAACTCTCTTGTAATCCTAAACATGATCATACGAAAAATGTTGACATTAATTATCATTTTGTGTGATAAATGGTCGCCTTAAGGCAAGTCCTTATCTACTATATCCTTACACGCCTTCAACGAGCAGATATACTCACCAAGAATTTAGTAATAGTATCATTCACCAATTATTCCACCAATTTCATGCTATCGCACCTTAAGATTTAGCAAGCATATTAAAGTTTATTATTTGTCTATATTATTTATTTATTTTCATGTAGATATATAGTAGTCTTTTCATTCATGTATAGGGGTTACAAGTATTTTATTGTGTATAAATACTCATGTATTATACTTTGTATATTTTAGACATAGTACAATAAAATACATTATGTGTTTTATACATATGTGCAATAAACACTTTTTTTCTCTTTTCAAAAGATACTATACTTCGAACAGTTCTCGAATGTGATAGCCTTTAAGATCACCTCAAAACAAATTTCTTCTCCCATATTACACAATCAAACAACCTAAATCACCCTTCTCTATCTCACTTCAATCTTAAAATCAAAAACCCTAAACCCTAATCATGAAAACAAAAACTGACATAGAGAAATGTTATGAACTATTCTATAGATGCTTTATTTGTGCTTTTCTGCAATTTTAAGGTCATCATCCATAATCGCTTACTTGGTTGAGATTTGTCCTCTTGTTAGGCTTTAAATCCCAAAAGTAAATCTAATTGCCTATGGAGTTTTCCTTCTTCCCTCTTAATAAAATTTATCTTCAACATTAATTTGGCTCTTAGTTCGGCTTTCACAACAAAATGTTTCCCCATATGTAATTAAGGTTTCAATTTCATATTGAAGTGCAATGGAGAAGGAAGTTATACTAGTTAAGTTGTAAAAGATGGGAAAAGAAATTTATTTTTAGGCTTTTTCACATCCTCTCACGTGATCCATGTCACGCCTCGAAGCGACAGAGTCGTAACAGCCCCCGCCGTGTAAACCATCCTAAGATAAAAGTTGGCCTTACAACCGCTATCTTAGACCTGATCTACACAAGGCATCCACGACTAACCCGCTTTGAAGTAGATAATTTGTAATTTAAACAAATCATTTACCTAAGAAAGTGAAAAAAGTTATATATAATCACTATAATTCAGTTATTACATTAATCAGAAATGAAAAGTAAAATATGTGTTGATTCTTCAATGTTTTTCCTCACTCCCCAAGATCCAGCAGTTGCTAGCTTCAGAGTAGTTGTTGCCGCTTCTTAGCCAGCACCTGCACGACGTCTATAGGGATGTGAGCAACTACAGCTCAGTAAGTTAGGACGGAGGACTTAAAACTATACCAGAAACACAACAAGGTTTTCAATCACTTATTAGATACAATGCATGTGCAAGCAAATGCTATCGCACGACGTTGTCCGGCCCATCGTGAGATTAGAGAAATTGTGCCCGCTCTAATCCGGGTTGAGGAGTTGCCGTTAATGCAACAGTTCACGACCAAACCCAAGCTTGTGTAATGGAGACCTTGCTCCTCCCGCGACTACCTTCGAACCACTGCCTTCACCCTCGCCACGACCTCCTCTCCTGTCACTTAGTTCGACTGAGGATGAAGAAGGGACCATTTTGCAATCCTGCGCTATCCCTTCCGAAGGGGTCGGTATTTGGCCGGAGAGTCCTAAGTCCCCTAACGGGTTGCCATGCATGTCCGATTATGATTACTGGTCGGATATTTAATTAAGTCCAGTTTAGGGTGATCAATCGTTACATATAATTCATACGATATATGCCAGAGCAACAAACAGAATCATAGTATCACCCATAATCAAGCACATACACACATTCAACTATCTAACAAGCACAACCAAGCATAATCTTAAGCCTCCAAAAGTACAGCATCGTATTAATCCCAACTTACCTCGACTCCTCGCTCACTCACTCGAGGTCCGATTTGCTCAGGCCATCGCCGATCATCCCTATAACACGAACGTGGTTTTAGCTTTTCATATAAATATTACAAGTTCATTTTATTCTATAACGCTTATTGTTAGGTTTTGTTTAAGGTTTAATATGCCTAATTATCTAGGTATTAAGTCTTTTACCATTATTCTAGGTTTAGGGTTAGGTTCAGGTTCGGTTTTCGCATCGATTTCTAAATTAGGTTTTTAGTTCGATTTCTAAGTAATGTTTTAGATTCCAACCCTAAAATTCCGTTCCAACCCATAAGGGGAAATTAATCACATTACTTCCCGATCTCCTAAATACCATTATTACCTCTAATTAGCATTTTATTCTATCCGGTACACTTAAATCCCTATTTGTGTACCGAATTTACTCCTAATGTGAGAAATTTTTTACATTTTTCATATAATTACATAAATTCAAGTTTCTTATCAGATTTATTATATATCCCTATTATTTATATAATATCAATTTTTATCCTAATATTTTCTATTTATTATATTTTCAAAAATTACACATTATGCATTATTGCATATTATGCACATAATGCATTTCTAATACTTCTATTACCCTAATTACCATCTCTAAACAACAATTATTATTTCAAAATGTCTAAATCCATCCTAAATCAGATTTTACTCCAAATTTCCCTAATTTACAAAATTAACTATTTTTCCTATTACTCATTTACTACATAATTAACCTAATAATTACATCTAACACCCTAAATCCTACAAGTATCATACACCATCAGATTTCAACATCCTAAAACATCTACTTATTCACTAAGTCAGTAATTAATATCCTAATCACCTAATTAACTCCAAATTACCCATTTTATGTCTCATTTTAGGGCCTAAAAATTATCTAAAAATTTCGAAAATTATTTTTTGAAAACGGGCTTCATAGCACTATTCTATATCATCTTAGTATTCTACTCAAAAATTTTGGGCTTGAAACTACACTCCTAAGGTCATTTATTTCTAAACCGAAACATACTCGATTTTGCACGATTTCTTAGGGACCATATATTACAGAACATAATTTCATCAAAATAATATTTTTCCTACAAACTACATACAAAAATATCCCAGAATAACAAAATTCATAATTTTCTAATTATATTTACTATTTTTACAAAATTACACAAGATTCGAGCTGGAAATCGGACTCACCGATTTGAGTGGCTTCGGCCACCACGGGCCGCCGTGGCCTTGTCGGCCGGCCTGGGTGCTGCCACCACCGTGTGGTGGTGGTGGCCGTCTACTCCCAGCTCCTCGTCTGGTGTGGGTTCCCTTTAAAATCCTTAACTATACAGTTTTTCTTATTTTTTTAATTTTCTGGATTTTCTCTCGAATTTTCAACTCTCTCTCATTTTCTCTAATTTGTATCTGTCCAAATGTGCTCTGTAATTTTTCTTGCTATTTATAGGGCTTTGTAGAATTTATTGTGCATTAAATGGGACAAGACAATTACCTTATCCCTTGATTTTTGGCTTTTATGTTGTCTTAATTTAATTGGCCGAATTTTTTCTTATTTTTCCCAGCTACCACGACCCAATTCTGGATGATTCATGATTTTTCCTTAATTAATTATGAATTTTCTTTAAGCATTTAGTATTATTTTAGCACATTTCGCGTATTTTAAGTAATTACGCGTATTTATACTTACATGTATATTCATATATAGTACAAATAAATATTCTTAAATATTATTTAGGTCATTCTATTATTTTTAGTATATATATAATCTATCTCTAATAATTTATTAGTTATTAAATTATACTTTTTGCCTTTTCGGTAATTAGCAATTATTATGCTTAAAATTTGAAAATTTTATAGTATTTTATTACTTATTTTCTTGAATTCACGTTTACGGAGTCATTTTTACTAATATTCTTCTCAATAGTTTATAATTTAGATTTGATCGGATCTTTTAACCGATCGCCCTAAACCTTGGATTCTAAATTCAATCCTACGGTCAATTGGCTTAGCTTTGGGGCTTACAATCCACCTAAGGGAAAAAATGGATGTGACATAACGGACAAAACTCATATTACCTATTTACAAAAAAGAAAAAACAAGTCTAAACCACAATTCATAGCCCCAAAATTAAAACACACATTTATTAGAAATAACATTGATGCCAATATAAGTCCTGACTATACATCCACAATCACTATTTTCTAATTCAAGCTACAAGTGGCATGATTCATGAGAACGTTAAAGATAGTGAAAAAATTAGACTAAACACCATATATATCATATAATTTCAATCTATGAAAATAGTTCGCATCACCAACATATGGAGACTTCAGCAAATTCAAACTAAACGTAGCCATGAGGTAAGGGGTTTTAGGTGGGCTTTTTGAACACATGTTTATACTTACTTCAATTGGGATGCACTTCTATAAGGCATGAAGAATCAAAGTTGTACCATCAACATTTTCTTCTTAGACTTTTATGCATAGCATATAGAAGTATGAATAAAAACTAGTAGGTAGATTTGTAACGCTTGTAAACAATGATCTCTAGCCACCACAACGAAAGCGCATTTCACTTGTAAAAAGAATCTAAGACACGCATTTAACCCAAAAAATAAAAATAAAAATAAAATAAAATAATAAGAAGACATGTTAAAGGTACGTTGTTTCACATGCAATGAAGGTTCTTTTTCCTATCATGGCCTAAAACATGGAAGCATTGCAAGCATTATCAAGTTTTATACAAATACAAGCCCCCTTCTAAAAAAAAATATAGAAAAGGGCCCCTAGCAATAAATAATACCAATATAGCATGCGCCTTTAGTGTTAAAAATTTAACAATTGTAGACAAAAGAAGGCATATGAACTACATACACCTTCAATACATGTGAAAATGTATTGAAGGCACATACACCGCATGTGCCTTTAGTAGATTTCCACATGCACTATATGCGCCTTCTTTTGTTTCCACCTATAGATGTTAAAGAAAATGACTAAGTTAACCCAATATACATTATTTTCTACTTTTGCAAACATAAGATACAAAACATCAAACTCCATAATCCAATACACCATCTCCAACATCAACTTTAGATGTTGAAAGGCACAAGAACAAAACTCAGCATACAAAACAGACATCCAATTCGCATAAGACATAGTTAAAGTTAGAAATCATTCAAAATGTAATGCACTAACACCAAAAGCTTGCAACACATTGTGACATTCAACAAAAGCTTAACTTACATTCAAATAGAAGTATGTGTATAAAATATGTCCTTTGTCTATATTAATACAATCATGTATGAGTAGTATAATATCTATCTATTCTCTCTTACGCCAAGTGAAGGTTCTAACGGCCCGAGATAGAAAGTAAAGCCTCCGGCTATCTGGTGATTGCATAGGCTGTGGTAGTATCTCCTCAAAACTATCGAGAGGCACAAGTCTAGTAGGAGGAGTCAATTCTAGTTAAGTGATGCCTATGCCCAAAGAGGATTACAAATAGCTCAAATGCCACTTCTAAAGGGCTAGAAGAGTGATGAGCTCCAACTAATGCTAGAATTCAAGAGTCATATAAAAGCTAGATCTGACTCCTAAGCTAGAAGCAACTCTGGATCCAAGGCATGTACTATACCTAGAGCTCATGTGTCTAAGGGCCACGGAATACCATCCCTATGATGGCACATCCTCATCGTAGCCACCCTGGCTACACCCTAATCGAGCCTTACCTCCCCAAACTTAGGCTTTACCTCTAGGTGATACACGAAGAGCCGGCATATCCTGGACTGCAAGTGCTCCCTGATCCCTATCGTAGTTGCTAAGGTATAGTTATTGCTCCCTTTATATTGTGGATAGAAGATGAGGCCACTGTACTACTTGATGAATAGCAACGCACCATCTACAACACTGAATGTAGTTAGATAGTCTAATGCTAATCGCACATCCCTAAGCGAGTTTACCTAAAATAAATAGACATGAAGTTGTTAGTATAGATAATAGAAGATAGGTACAAGTATAGAAACCATAAGACGAATGCACAAGTGTAGGATCCATATTTGTGCGACTAAGTATGATAGCAGATTTAGATCATTCGAGAAGACAACTCAATCAGGTTAGAAACTTATAAGGGGCTTCATAATATTAGTTAAGGAGGTCTTGTAGGTTGAGAATTTGGACATATAATAAATATTAAAAATATAGCTAAAATAGTAAAATTTTACTATGTTATTACACTATTATCGATAACTCGCAAATTAGGTCTTGAAAATTAACGAACACTTAAAGATAAATTAAATGACTAATATAATTAATAATGTATACAAAATAATTGATAAAATACATGTATACACATTAGTATAATTAATATGTAAATACGTATATACCTGTAATTACCAAAAATGCTTCAAAATGGGTAAAATTCATTAAATAAATATAAAATATGTGGAAAATTATAGAAAACTCCTAGACAACTAAAAAAACCTAGTTAAGGCATAGCAAGATGGGAGAAACAACATTGGAAAAGAAATCACTTTTTGGACACCTAATCTAAACTATTAACACATGTAACTTGTAGGCTAATAAAATCAAACTAACACTAGACATCAATATAAAATGTAGTCTATGTTTTGGACGAGGGTTTTGCTCATTTTGAGCTATAGGAAATTTTGGGGAAAGAAAAATAGAGGGAAAAGTTAGAGAAGAAAAATTGGGAAAATTAGTGCACGAAGTAGGGGTTCAACGAGTTCCCACAAAAGACGATCAACTGAAAGCAAAACAAGGTGATGGCTTGAAGGAGTGGTTGGCAGTGGTTGTTGCCGACAAGCACTCTTCCTTCCATGGTAGCTAGAGCTCTTAGTTTCTTATGAGTGCTTAATTTCATTATTTTTAACTAAAATTAACCAAAAATAGCAAACGAACTCCAAAAATTTTGAAATTTAGTTGCCTTAAGTATTTTTGCATGAAAAATTCAAATCTTCAACCAGATTTTCAAAATTTTGAGTACAAATGTAAGGTCCTTAAGAAAAACATCTTGTGAATCAATTTTTTACTAGTTTTGAAAAAACCAATTAGTGTAGTTTCTGCTTGAAATTTTACGGGTATACTCCTAAGATGTTATATTTTGATGTTGTGTGATTAGATTTTTAAAATTTAGTTGCTAGATTTTTAAGAAAATTCCGTCTTTGTGTAATCAATGTATTAGATAAGGTATTTTATTAAAGAGCTTAATCTACACTTGATAAATTAAGGTACAATTTATATTCACCTACATGTAATAGTTGGAAATGGTTCATCATAAGTGTATGAACGATGATTTTTAAATAAAATTGGGTATTTAGTGGTTTAGGAAAATTTTATCAAGTTTTAATGCAATTGTAATTTAGTTGATGATATAGTAAGGAGTATAAATGGTGGAAGTACTTAGTTAGTACTTGCTATATATGCAAGATTTAGAGATCTAGAAACTTAGGGTAAGTAGAGTATATGTGAAGTAGTTAGACGTATTAATAGCAACAAGATCAAAAATTATGCTAGAAAGTAAGTCAAAATGTAACTAGGTATTGAAAATGTTTAATACACAGATCAAATAAGAATCTTTAGACTCTACACTATTTCTAAAGATAAACCATAAGTTAGAAATTTCACAAATAAGAATCTAATTTAAGGCAATGGGTCAGAACTAGGTGCAAAATGTAGTCTGGTATTTAATATCCTTGATCACATTAGGAGTCCAACAAGAGGTCAACAAGTGATTGGTATGTGAATTCAATACCTTTATCAAAGTCAGAACATGAGTTAAAAGCCACTCGAACAATAGCTTATACTACAATGCTAGGTTGGAACCTAAGTCAAAAACTCAGTTTGAAAGTAGTTCAAGAAGCAAAATGTAGGAGCAATTGGAAGTTTGAAAATGGTTGGTACTGAATATTGGATCATTAGGAGTCATATAGTAGATTAGAAAGTCGCTTAATTATGCCTTTTAAGAATTTACTGAAGTCAGAATTTGGGTTAGAAACTACTAGGTAGCAACTTGTATCAAGTTAGAACCTTAGTCAAAATGTACTTTACTTAACTAATACCTAATAAACACTTTAGAAAACCCACCTAATATAATTGAAAACATACTTAAATGTTCACAATGAGCATATGTGTTATATATTGGATGGAAACTAAAGATGTCATGTTAATTTTAGGGATAATAAAGGAAGACAAGAGCAATGCATGAGGAGAACGAGCATCAATTTCCATGTAAATGGGATCAGTGTTTCACCAAACTTTAAAGTATTGTTTAATAATACTTAGAGACCTTAGTATATGTCTTGTTTGTGGTTATAGGTTAGTTGTCCGTGCATATGTAATGTGTGTGGTTAAATATGGTTGTGCTATTTTGAGTGTTAGACTTATGTATCGATTGCTTTATGATATTATTTACTTTAAACTGTCTGAAATTACTTGATTACCCTAAAAATAGTCCAACACAAATTTGGTTTAACTACTAACTGAACCTACTTTGCAACCTACTAGGGGAAACAACTAGGATACTCAAGCCAAACATGAAACCTTCGATGAGGATAGCTGAAATGGTCTTCTCTCCACCCTTTGTCAAACAAGTGACCAGAGAGGAGTTTACGATAAGGTTATAGATCGTGATTCAAAGTGAAGTCTTGGGTGGAGTGTGTAATTCATTACACATGCCTCGGTTTGGTTTCAATCTGTGAAGTGCATAGTACTAAACTCCTCAACTCATATTAGAGCAAGTGTAATTTCTCTAACTCACAACGGATCAGATAACGTCAAGCAATAACACTTGCTTATACATGTATAACATCTAACTAAACTTGCTTAAAAACCTTGGTTACTTTGTGTCAAATATGTGCTATTGTCTCCATCTTACTTACTGAGTAAGTTATCACTCATTCTCCTATAGCTGTTTTACAAGTTCCCAATTGGTTCACTAATATTACTTCAAGTTCTAGAAGATTAAAGAACAAGATCGGGGAGTGAGATTCATGACTACCCAACTAAATTTCTAGTAGGTTTGTTGATTGTACTAATCTTTAGGAAAACTAATAGGGTCTCCTCATATAACCCCTAGTTTTCAACTAACGAGATTTATTTTATGCTCTACAAGCTTATGGATTTTAGTAAAATTTTTGTAAACACTTTATCTTTTTGTAACAACGCAGTTCTTGAAATTATTATTATATTCAAGGTTTCATGCTTCATACGATTTATAAAACTTGATTATTCCTCAGGCATTTAGGCTATGAAAAGTATATTTCAGTAGCTATTTTGAACAGTTACACCATAGGTTGATTTCTACAAGATATTGAATTGGATGCTTCTAAGTAATGAAGTGGTGAACGCTTCCTGTAGGCTATACCTATGTTAGTAGCTAGCTCATAGCATAGGTTGGTTTATACAGTAGTTGTTACAACTCCTTAGTTTAGAGCATGATAGTTCTAGGTGGTATCAGAGCATAATTCTTAAAAATTCACTTAAAGAGTAATTCTTAAGAATTCACTCTGAAACGTCATAAATAAAATCAACTAGACATTGTAACCAATCACTGAGAGTAAGACTTAAGTGGGTCGTGAAAGATTTAGACTATAGGCTATATTTACTATTCATATACATACCAAAGAAAGGATAAGATACACTAATATCACATTTGAATTATACAAGACGATAATTTGTAAACTAATAGAGTAGTAGTAGTGGGGAATTTACAATAGCTTAAGTGGAATCTGATTAAAACGAGAATGACTCCTTTATAGAATATGAAATGTGATTTCTAGGGTTGTTGTTCAAAGTTGATTGGTCTAGTAATATTGAGAAGGAAGAAAGGTTTAGATATACCGAACTAATAAGTGTAAAATAAGTATACATAGATATATCATATGCATTATTGGAAATGTATCCTACATTAATTGCCTGAAGATCTACTTCTTGTCTATAAAGTTGGATTTTAGGTAAATCTAGTTTAACGTAGAGGTAATGTGTTAGATTTACATGTGTAATATCATAGTTGTGAATGAGTACTAAGATGCTGAACTATTTGGTGAAGTGCGGAAATAGGGAAGTTGGTAGCGAAATTAGGTGATTTGATGATTTAAGAAGCAACTTAGGTAGGTCAAAATGTGGACCAAACTGTGACATAGAAGGTTAGGTAGATGAAAACATGAATAACTAGAGATATATAACGTAAGTCAGAAATTGATGCAGGGAATAAGCTTAAAATAATCTTAGAGATATGATTTAACTTAGAAGTGCCATGGAATTTGATCTAAAAGGAAAAGTAGATGATTGTAAGATGAATAGGTGAAATTTAATAACTACAGAAAAAAAAAATCATAGTAAACTTTAAACAATGATTCACAATAATGATTTGCAGTGCAAATAAAAGTATGTGTTGTGTTGGTAGTTATTAATTTAAAGGGTACTAAGATGATGGTATGTTTTCTATAGGTAACAATATCTTGTCTGGGTCTTACTCATATTTGAAGACATAATTGAGAGCATGACCTAGGGTCCTCTAGAAATTAGTTATAATCTATCACTAGGACTAATATAAAAGGGAAACATTGTTTTATAGGTTTCTTGGGTAGGTAACCAACTCATTACGAAATTATTAAAAGTGGTATTCTTTACAAAATGCAAATAATATGTATTACAAGAGGCTCCAAAAGCAGGCAAAATGGAAATTCACACTTCTAACCTAATTTCTTTTGGGAACTTTACAAAAATTGTGTATATTTCTTCATATGAGCTAAAATTTAAGATTTAATAAAGCCAAATCCATGTGTACGTTATCCAGTGTTATAATATAGTTCTATCGGATAAGTATTAGGCTTATATTAAAAATATTTATAAACTATATAGGTCTAGGAATTGTTGCTTAAAGATGTATATATATATGAATAAATAGTATTGAGTTAAAATACATGATTGTGAATAATTATATACTATATAATCAAGATATTTATACACATACGTTATACTTGAAGAGTATGTTAACATACTGAGTTTTTACATTGATTGTATATGTATGTGTGAGTATATACTAAGATACTTACACCTGTAAAACAATGTTACCACATATGAAGTAAATTGATTGATACCATTGGTATATAAGTAGTGTAGAGTATAGATAATTACTGAACGTATAGAGTTAAAATGGAAATTATTAAAAACAATGAGCAAATTGGAATGGTCAAAGTATATGTAATTTAGTAGGAGAAGATTGAAACTTGATTATCTTAGCTTAAGTTGGGAACATGTATTTGGAGTTAGGCATTAAACTGGTACAATAGAAAACATTGAAATGTAAGCATGAAGTAAGGAATTAAGAAGGAAATTGAACATGAAAGGATCAAATCTATATTCCATTTTAGGTATAATTATTCAATAGAATGTGATTCAAATGTGTAGTTAAGAGGATGTTAAATTTGTTTCTTAAGCTTATCTAATAAGTATAGCCAATACAAACCTGTTATAAGTAAATAGTAGAGTTTTTGTATGGGCATGATGGAGGATACGTTATTCAACTCAGATATATAGGAATATAATGTTAATTTGTTATAAGTTTATAGCATAATGTTAACTTAGTGTTAGTTTAGAAAGAACGTATAAGTATACAAAGAAACCAACGTAGAATAAAATTATAGATAACCACCCTCTACTTCAAAGGATTAAACTAGAAGAAAATCCTACCCTGAATTACCTAATACATTAATTACACCATCAATCCAATAAATTATACCATGATATATACTGAAAGTACCTCTGCAAAATTTCAGGATATAGCCACTTTAATCAAGAAGAATACCAATAGTAACTATTTCTGAAAAAAAAAATAAAATGAGTTTAGGGAGAAAACATCAAATTAGTTAGTGGTGATCTTAGTGTGATCATAATATATTATGACTAAGATGTTAGAAAGTAAAGACTCTTGATTAAAATATGAATCCTAACCCAATGTATTAAACATATAGCTAGATTAACTAAAATTCTATAATTGCTAATAAGGCAAGGCAAAGAATAAATACATGCAATAATTATATTAAACTATAGCGATGGAAATCTTATCAAGTAACCATTTGGTTAACTTTACCCCTTATAGTGAGAAGCTAATGAAAAAAAAGTAAAGAAACACCAAATCTATAATCTCTAGTCAACAATATTAAAAGGAGGAAAAACAGTAATTGTGACACGAAGTATAGTTAAAACATTGCAGGATAATATCTCTCGTATGTACATTGGCACATCTATGTAAATACAAAAGGATTGGCAAATCAGTGGTCCTCATGTCTCTTTGATCGAGTTTTCGTTTTTGTTCTATTCGGGTTGTGTCATGTTCAAACAAATCCAAGTCACATCCGTCAAGGGTGTTTCATAAGTCCACTCAGTCAAAAGTCATACCAATTTTTGTTAAGTTGTGTTAAGGTCCAGCTCTTACAAGTCCTCTACTATCTCATTTGAATTCGAGATAGAGAACAGTCAAGATTTACCTAACCTAATACTATTTACACTCGTATTAGTGACATGAAATAAAACAACGATACAAATCAGGGAATAAGAAACATAACTGAGATAAGAATGAAACATATTTGTATCAACTGTAAAAGAATTAATTCAAAAATGAATGACCTCAAGGAGGACCTAGAATTTGGTTAAGGCAAAAGTTGTGGCAAAAATTATAATAGAAGGTAAAATATTAAATACATAGAACTCGTATGATAAGATATAAGATAGGAAATAAGATAGATAGTGAATGATTAGGTGGATATTGATGTGATAGTATAGTAGTTAGTGTAGGAAACCTTATGACTCCTAGAGTTAAGGAGACTAGATATAAGGGATAGTATAAGAGGATTCCTTTATCAAATGATTTGAAATATATCAAATATCATGAAAAGAGTAAAAGAATTTAAGTACATTTAACATAAGTGTAACAAATAACTTAGATATTCCTCAGAGGAGTTTAATAAATGTGAAACTCGCAGTATAAGGATATAGTTAAGTAAGGATAACTATTCATCCAATACAATGCCACTATACAAAGTTAGACAATAGAAAGATAAGAATAATGATGGATCTCAAAACAGTAGATGGATACCTATCTAACAAAACTACACTTTAGTAATTTAAGTAAGATTTATGAAGAAGAAACAATCAAATTGATGATAAACCAAAGTACTAAGATAATAAACTTAAGACCAATCTTGAAACTAAGATTTGATATGATCTAAATAACTAACTAAATTTGCATAATACTTAAGGCGAACGAAAATTTTAGTATGCAATAAACCTTATACCAAAGATTATTTCAGAATAAAATTAAAAAATTTATCCTCACTAGAAACTTAGGATTTCCTAGACTCAAAAGTTAACTCAGAAACTTATTTAAAACTAACTATTCATAAGACCTATTCAACAAACACTTGAACCTTAAATATTAAGTGTAGAAAACTTTACTAAACTAATAAATTTAGTCCAATTGATTCAATTAACTTCAGCTTTGAAAATTTAGAGGAAACACCATAGAAATAAATAACTTATTAGTACAATCAATTCAAAAAGAAGTAAAGGAAAGAAAATGTAAGTAGGGATACAAGAAATAATGATAAGTTATAATAATGACTTGGATGCAATGTTAGTGGTAAATAAGAGGATTGGTAAAGTAGAGAAAATATGAGTTTACAAAAGAGCAACATAGGAAGCTCAAAAGTTAAGGATGGAAATGAATTTTAACATCAAGAACAAGGATGAGGAGAAGATATCTTTTGTTGATCCAAAAACCATGATAGTAGCTTAAGATGTCATAGTTTCGAGAACGAAACTTTTCTAAGGAGAAGGAAATATAAGGCCCATGCTTATACGAGTAGGTTTAATAGCCTATTTAAAGCATTTGGAAATGTAACTTGATTGGGTTAAAAACTCACTAGGGGTCTTCATAATATTAGTCAAGGAGGTATTATAGGCTCTAAGTTTGGAAATATAATAAATACTAAAAGTATAGCTAAAATAGTACAAATTTACTATATTATTACTCTATTATCGATAACGCGCAAATTAAGTCTTAGAAATTGATGAACACTTCGAAATAAATTAGAGGAGTAATATAATTAATATTGCATACAAATAATGAATAAAAGACATGCATACACATTAGGTGTAATTAATATGCAAATACATATGTACTGTAATTATCGAAAATACTTGAAAATGGGTAAAATTCCTTAAATAAATAGATAAAATATGTGAAAAATTATAGAAAACTCTCAAACAACTAAGGAAACCTAGTTGAGGTACAACAAGATAGGAAAAACAAGATTAGAAAAGAAATAACTTTTTTGACACCTAATCTAAACTATTAACAAATGTAAATTATAGGCTAATAAAATCAAACTAACACTAAACAACAATATAAAATGCAGCATGCACTTTAGATGAGGGTTTTGCTCATTTTGAGCCTAGGAAATTTTGGGGAAAGAAAAGTGGAGAGAAAAGTGGGAGAAGAAAAATTGGGAAAATTAGTGCACAAAGTAAGAATTCATTAAGTTCTTGCAAAAGACGATCAACTAGAAGCGAAACAAGGTGATGGCTTGAAGGAATGGCTGGCAGTGGTTACTGCCAACAAGCACTCTCCCCTCCACAATGGCCAGAGCTCTTAGTTTCTAATGAGTGCTCGATTTCATCATTTTTAACTAAAAATAGTAAACGAACTCCAAAAATTTTTAAATTTGGTTTCCTTAAGTCTTATTGCATGAAGAATTCAAATCTTCAACCAAATTTTCAAAATTTTTAGTGTAGATATGAGGTCCTTAAGAAAAATATCTTGTGCATCAATTTTTTATTAGGTTTTGGAAAAACCAATTAGTAGTTTCAACATGAAATTTTATGGATATACTCCTAAGTTGTTATATTTTGATGTTGTATGGTCAAATTTTTTAAATTGAGTTGCTAGATTTTTGAGAAAATTATGTTTTTGTGTAACCAATATGTTGGATAAGGTATTTTTGTTAAGGAGCTTAATCTACCCTTGATAAAATTAAGGTACAATCTATATTCACCTACATGTAGTAGTTGGAAGTAGTTCATCATAAGTGTCAGAATAATGATTTTTAAATGAAATCAGGTATTTGGTGGTTAAGGAAAAATTTGTCAAGTTTTAATTTAGTTGATGATATAGTGAGGAGTAAATGGTGGTAGTACTTACTCGATACTTATTGTATATACAATTGCAGATCTGGAAACTCAGGGTGAGTGAAGTAGATGTGAAGTAGTTAGATATACTAGTAGCATCAGGGTTAGAAATTATGTCAGAAAGTAAGTCAGAATGTAACTAAGTATTGAATATGTTAAATACACTAAAATTGGATCTAGATCAAAAAGTGTCTTATCTTTGGACTCCACATTATTTCTAAAGATAAATCGTAAGTTGGAAATTTCATAAATAAGAATCTAATTTCAGGCAATCGGTCAGAATGTAGTCTGGTATTTAATATCCTTCATTACACCAGGAGTCTGATAAGAGGTTAGTAGGTGATTGGTATATGACATCTATAACTCTATTAGAGTCAAAACATGAGTCAAAAGCCACTCAGATAATAGCTTATAACATAAGGCTAAGTCAGAACCTAAGTCGGAAACTCGGTCAAAAAGTAGTTTGATGGAAGATAAAAAATATAGGAGCAACTGGAAGTTTGAAGATGATTGGTACTAACATTGGATCATTGGGAGTCGTAGAGTAGATTAGAAAGTCACCTAATTTTGCCTTTTAAGAATTTACTAAAGTCAGAACTTGAGTTAGAAACTACTGGGTAGCAACTTATGTTAAGTTAGAATCTTAGTCAGAATGTACCCTACTTAGCTAATACCTAATAAACACCTTAAAAAATCGCTTGACACAATTGAAAACATACTTAAATGTTCACAATGAACACATATGTTATATATTGGATGGAAACTAAATATGTCATGTTAAATTTTATGAATAATAAAGGAAGACAAGAGTGATGCACGAGGAGAACGAGCATCGATATCTAAGTAAGTGGGATCATTGTTTCACCGTACTTTGAATTATTGTTTAAGAATACTTGAAGACCTTAGTATATGTCTTATTTGTGGTTATAAGTTAGTTGTCTATGCGTATGCAACATATGTATTTGAATATGGTTGTGCTATTTTGAGTATTGGATTTATGTATTGATTGCTTTATGATATTACTTGCTTTGAACTATTTAAAATTGCTTTATTACCCCAAAAATAATCTAACACAAATTCAGTTTAACTACTAACTGGACCTACATCACAGCCTACTAGGGAAAACGATTGGAGTTCTTAGGACAAACACAAACCCTTCGATAAGGGCAGCTAAAATGGTCGTCTCCTCACTCTTAGTCAAATTAAGTGACAAAGAGAAAGTCATAACAAGTTTAGGGTCCATGGTTTGAAGCGAAGTCTCGAGCAAAGCGTATTCTTCATTGCATAAGCTTCAATTTGGTTCTAATCTACGAAGTGCACGACATCAAACTCTTTAACCCATATTAGAGCAGGCACAATTTCTTTGATATCACGATGAACCAAATAACGTCGTGCGATAGCACTTACTTATACATGCATAACATCCAACTAAACTTGCTTAAAAATCCTAGTTGCTTTGTATCAAATATGTGCTATTATCTCCATCCCACTTACTAAATAAGTTGTCTCTCATTCCTTTATAGCTGTTTTGCAGGTTCCCCAATAGATTCACCAGTACTACAACAAGTTCCAAAATATTAGTGAATGAGGTCAAGGAGTGAGATTCAAGACTACCTGACTGAATTTCTACTAGGTTTATTAACTCTACTAACATCTAGGAAAACTAATAAGGCCTCCTCGGATGACCTCTAGTTTTTAGCTAATGAGATTTATTTCATACTTTGTAAGCCTGTAGATTTTAATAAAATTTTAGTAGACACTTCATCTTTTCGTAACAATGTAGTTCTTGAAATTATTACCATATTCAAGGTTTCATCCCCCATACGACTTATAAAACATGATTTTTCCTCAAACATTTAAGCTATAAAAAGTATTTTTCAATAACTATTTTGAGCACTTACACCACAAGTTGATTTATATCAAATACTGAATTGGACGCTTCCAAGTAATAAAGTAGTGAACACCTTATGTATGCTATACCTATGTTAGCAAATAAGGTGGCTAGCTTATGGCGTAGGTTGATTTACATGATGGGACTATTATAACTCCTTAATTTAAGGTATGACAATAGGCACTTATTAGACACCTGATGATAGCTCCCTAGTATATGATATAATGGTAGGTGATCTACCGATACCATAGTCAATAGCTAAAGTCAACTTCATTAGGACCCTAAATATACACTAAGAAACCATGCCTTTGTCTCCAAGCTCGGATGCATGCGTTATAGGTGTTGATCCAGTCCACGTCAATCTTACTATAGAATTCCAACTAATGGAGCTACTCGTAGATATCTACGTTTTGTGGTAAGTATTGGTAACCACCAAACCACCAAACAACATGACTAAGAAAAGCCCACTCAATGATGTAAAAACATATGAGTGGCATTCAAGCCATCCAAATGTGCTACCCAACCTTACAAAAATTGGGTAACAGCTGTAGCAACTCTTCTGAGTATAGCTCGCAATCTACTTAGCAATAAAAAGAGTTAATAAGCATTTATAGTTAGGTGTAACAATAGAAACACATAGAAGAAGAGTTACCATATCAAACCTATTGCACCATCTATAGTTCGAACGCTGTTCAGTATACATCCACAACTTGCATAAGATGCCGAGTCGTATCCTACACAACCCTCCATCTAGCTATTAATAGCCTCTCCCCATTGATCGAGAAACTGTATCGACTAAACAAGGCAATGTGCAAGAACCTATCCTAAGCACATACTTATAGAAGAATTGCGGCCCCACCCAACTCATATGCATGTAAAGATGTGATGGAGCACAACTATCTATATAGCCAAGCATGCGGACCCCCTACTAAACTGCCTAGCAATGGAGAAGTCCTCTATGTATCAAGCTAGAGGATTTATTCCCGAAGACAAATCCCCCCATCAAGCTAAGAATGCAAGTTGTCATGCCCCAAAAAGGTGAAGTCGTTACAGTCTCGCCGTGTGAACCATCCTAAGATAGAAACTGTCCTCATAGCTACCATCTTAGACCTAGTTCACACAAAGCGTACTTGACTCTACCCCTTTAAAGCGTCCAATTCGATACCTATTTGATATAAACTTGTAGAGTAATCTTGTGAAATAATTTGTAATAATAAACTTATCATTTAACCTTACAAAAAAAAGTAGTAGTAAATCCCACGGGTACCTGTCATTTCATATACAAACCAAAATATTGAAAACTACTAAGCCCCTTTGAGGAGTCTTGTATAGTTTTCCTTAAAAGATAAAAAGTTAATACTAAGGGCAATAACCGACCATTTCTTGTTATATCTCACTCCCCGTCCCAATTTACTAAGGTTCTGGTGCTAAGTAGCCACTTATAAGCCACTTGGAACTTGTAAAACAAACTATAAGGGAATGAACGATAACTTGCTCAGTAAGTAGGGGTGGAGACCAAAGTATGCATTCAGCACATCACAACCAAGGTTTTCAATCAAGTTGGTTAGATGCAATGTATGTATGAGCAAATCCCATCGTACGACGTTATCCAATCCATTGTAAGATTAGAGAAATTTCATCCGCTCTAATCCGAGTTAAGGAGATTGATGTAACACACTCACGGATTGAAACCAAATCGGAGCTTATGCAATGGAGAACACTCTCCTCTTATGACTACCTTCGAATCACGGCCCCTAACCTTACCGTGACCTCCTTTCCTATCACTTAGTTCGGCTAAGGGTGGGGAAAGGACCATTTCAGCTATCCTCATCGAAGGGAATTCATGTTTGGCCTGAGAATCTTAATCGTTACCCCTAGTGGGTAGCAATGCATATCAAATTAGATATTAAGCCAAGTTCGAGTTAATTCATATTTTTAGGATGATCAACCAATTTTAAACAATTCGATAATAATATTCATAGAATAATCATATCATGGAGCTTAACTCCCATCACAGCAAATCAAAACCCAACCACAAGCATTGCATACGCACAAACAGCTAACTACATTCACAAGCCAATACATACCAAAGTCCTTAGATATTTTGAAATAATATCCCAAAATGCGGTAAAGCATTGACCCCACTTACTTATCCTGGTGCTCATTTCGAAAAACTTGTGTCGTTAACAATCTGATCATTACGAAGCCCTATACATACAAAACCTAAATTCAATTTTCATAATGGTTATGAAAATATTAGGGTCTTATCTAAAGTAGCTATATATATATAAAGTATATTATCATTTTTTATTATATAATAATATATAGTTTTATTATATCAATCGAGTTAAGTTATTAAGTATTAATAATATATGCAATTATACTATTACATGTAATATATCATTCCGATTGTATCAAAACATACTTTTAGTCATTTAAATTGCATTTCAATTACGGTAGAGTTATAATAATACGTAAATCAGTAATATTGTAGAGACATAGGTTATATTACCTAGGTTTATCCGATTTTAGTAAAAATAGGGTCGTTAGGATTGTACAAACTTAACGACATGTATTACAAGTCTTAATTTTTAGAGATGACTTTTAACAGGTAATTCGAGTTTTTAACACAGTTACACGTATCTAATCAAATATTATCATACTATACGTAATGTATGTTATTAAACCATATTTTACCTAATTTGTCAATATAACCCATAATATAGGTATTATCTAACCCTAATACCTTTATAACGCATCCCGGTTATTAAAATATCATTAAATATATTAAAAAATATAATTTTTATCCAATCTGACCAGTACACAAGTAGATATTTTTTATTCACCTATTTATCATATTTTAAGCTAATATTACTAGAATTGGGTATTGGTTCGTTAAGCTATTTTACTATGTAAATTCATAATAAATAGCTCGGGTTACCAAATAATTCCTCCAAAATTTATATTGACTCCTAAAAATATGTGTAATTTAGCTAATACTTGGTTTCAAGTTTTCGATCTATCGCTTATATATTTATATTTATGATTTTACCCTTGAATTATCCTAAATTACCTAATTAATATCCTTTTTGCACCAAATTAATTTCAACCTATCCCAAAATTATTATTATTCACTAGAAAGCAGTACATGTCCATTTCATCATTTAATTTCATAATGTACTATTTATTTCACAATTTCAGCCTATTTTCAAGCTATTTTTGGCCAAAAAATACAATAAATATTAAAAATATTCAAATAAAAATTTGGGCTACATAGAAATTATCTATATATCATAAGTGTCTTATACAAAAATTTTGAACTAGAAACTACATCATTTAGTGTATTTATTTTAAATTTCAAATTTCAGATGAACAGAACATTTATTAAGCAAGTACATTAAATACTCCTAATTTTGTAAAAATAAATTAACTAAATGAAAATACATATAAAATAACTAGGAATTAATTTTTTTTCCATTTCTCATAATTTATTTAATAATTTTTCAAAAATAGAGAAAAACATAGTAGAAACTCGAAGCTTGACTTCATCGGAGCTTCGACCACCGTTGGCCGAAGAGAGATTATCGGCCGGCCTAGTCAGTGATGGCTCCGCTAGGTGGTGATAGGGCTCCACATCAAGTCATCGGATGGTCAGGGAACTAACTAGGCTCGATCCTTGCTCTATTTTTTCCTATTTTTTGTCCAATTTTTCTATTTTTTTTTTCGAATTTTTCTTAGGTTTTCTTGGTTGCCAAAATGTTAAATCTGATTCCTATGATCCTATTTATAGTAGTTTAGGTCAGTTGAATTTTTTCTTAATTATTAAGTAATTTATTTTAATATTTTCCTCAAAAAACACGTAGTAAAAGATGTTAATTTTTTATAAATTTGCTTTTAATGCAACTGCTTATTCTTTTTAAGCTACTCAACATTTAATCCAATTATATTTTAGGTCGTTTTTTTTATTTTTTTATAATTTTTAAATAATATTTTAGGGTATTTTGGTATTTTATATCATTTAATGATTTTTGTTAATATACAAGTCTATATCCTATATATATCATACAAGTAATAAGTAATTATATACGTGTAATTATGTTTCTAGCATATTTTTATTTTTAAGATACTTTTCCTTATTTAATTTTACAATTCTATCACTCATTATGCATAATTATATTATTTTAGGTTAATTTACAGGTATATTTATTATATATACCGGTATACTCATAAAAATACGTGTTTGCTCATATAGTACATTATGCTATATTATTTTCTTTTATTGCCTAATTATCTTATTTCTAAGTCCTCGTCACATTTCAAGCTTAGTTTTAGGGATTTCAAGCAATTTTAGACTATATTAAGTAATCATATTTCTAAAGGCAAAATTGGGATTTCGAGTAATTATTTTCAAAATCTTACTTCTCCAAGTCACTTTAACTAACTTTCTTATCTCAATAATAAAGTTTGAGTTCAATCGGATAACTTTTCTTGAAAGCTTTAAATTTAATTACAATTGCCTTAAATTTAACTTTAGGGTCTCATATAGAATAAATTTTTAGTATTTTGATTGTATTCTTGATATTCTTATTATATTATGGATTTTCAAACCTACGAGAACTCCTCGATTAGGGTTATCATGTTTCTCGTAAGTTTCTAGCCTAATTGATTTACTTTCCCGGATGCCCTAAATCAACTTTGGCCCTAAATCAACTATTGACCCTAATCGTACAAGGACAAGGCTTTATCTTAATACTCAGATGTTCATGTCTAGATTGCTGATTTATGGGATATTACATAAGTACGCATGTACTATAACACTATCTCGCCGTTTGTGCCACGAGGAAGTATCCGGTAGTGCTCTCGCAACCATGTGAGTGACATATAAGCTCCCATCATCCTAGCAGGCTTGACTCCTAACAACCTCTCACCCACATTAGCCCAACTATATCATCATCTAACTCTGTTCAATCCCCTATAGCTAGCCCTTCTACCGGAAGCTTGAACCGAACCTTTACATCCTGCAATGTGATGGTTGCCTCCTTGGTAGATAGTTGAAAGGTGTGTGTCTCCGACTTCCATCTCTCCACCAAGGTCGTGATTAGGTGCCAATTCATCATGATGAATGGAAGTTGTGCAACTCCTAAAAAATCAGCCTCTCGTATGTAAGGCCCTACCTGAGGATATATCAAGATATCCCACTCGTCCTTACATAAAGACATCTCACTCCACCATACTTGTAGTAAATAAGCAACCTTTTACAAACATATGTTAGTAAGCAAATAATACAACTTATATGGAATAGTAGCAACACGTGAGAATGTTATTACTAAGCCGACCCTCTCAAATAGCCTACAAACAATGGCTAGCCTACCTCCTAAGTATGCATAAATCAATAGGTCTGAGCTCCATCTATCTTGCAAACACATACAAATATGGTAAGTAATCTAAGTAATGTGTAAGCACTTATACGTATGCATGAAGTGTAACATTATGCCTATATGTATATGTAGTATTTATCACCCTTATTAATCTCTGGACACCCTCTTTTGGCCAACCACATAGCGCTTAAGTTTCCAAAGGAACCGCCCCTATGTTTCTATTGATTTTGTATCAACAAGCACAAAAGCCAATGGAACTATGGAGTTGTTTCCATCCATGCTATATGCAACCAACAACTTATGACCATGCTTGTCAAACAAAAAAGTATCATCAACACAAACTAGAGGTTGACAATATTTGAAAGCTTCCACACATGGCCCGAATGTCTAGAAGACCCACTTAAATTAAGACTCACCTAGCCTCAATGAACTACTCCACCCCCAATTCACTCGTGTCCTTAGGTTACTTATTTTCATTGCATTCAATAGCCCCAGAAGCTCATTGTACGACTTCTCTCAATTATAGTAAAACATCTCAACAGCCTTTCTCTTAACATTGAAAACCCTCCTATTGCTTACAGTGTATTCATACATGTTTTGTGCATTCGCTACAAGATCGAGTATCTTCATATTAGGGTTATTTTGTACATTGTTGATAAAGATCCTTACCATGATGTTGCTATCAATCTAAGGGTGATCCTGGTTCATCATCAAGTTCATACAAGTGTACGGTTCTTCCAGAATGGTGATTTTGAAAAGTCCCTCCACCTTTTTTAGACATGCTTGTAACCTCCACTTACAACTCTCTTCCTTCTTCTTACAATGGATCATATAAACCTTTAGCTTTGATATATCAACATGAAAATCGCAGTGGTTCCTTATGTAGAATGACTTCACTGCGTCTATGAGATCCTTTTTGTTGTTGAACTGCATGCCTACATTCAAGTATAAGACATGCTAATGTTGCTACACATTTTGTTAACATCTCCTCAAACATATCCACTACCATCATAGTCATTATTGTAGAATGGAATAGGATCTCTAACAACCTTATCTATCATCTCATTTACTTGTGAAAGCTCTTCAAATTGAGTGGTGCACATTGTACCCATGGAGGATGCGAAGCCTACATGGAATGGCCTTACAAGGAGGCCTAACTGGCACATTGTTGGCAACTAACTCTAGACTCACCTTAGGTTCTCCCAATTCCTCTCTATCCTTACCATCATCATTCTCGAGTCCAAGATCATCCCCATTATCATGTCTAGCTGGCTCCTCCTATCTATCATCATCGGCATTTATGTCCATGTGCATTTCTTCCAAATATGGATCATAAGACTCTATGTGTTAAATAATCAAATCTAATGCTTTATCAAGTTGTTCATCTGTGATATCGACATGCCCATAGTCAATAAAATCCATATACGGTTCACTTAACACATTCAAAGTTGACCACTCCATACCCATCATCGTAGACTACACATAAGGTGTTGGAAAAGTCAAATTATCTGCATGTTGTATGTTTTGCTCGGCCAAGCACTCAATTCCCCATAGTGCCTAATGTATACTTTTTGGATACTCCACTCCTTGGAAGACTCGGCCATCTCGATGAAATTTTCAATATCCTCATCATCTCTGATGGCTATCAACTTATAAGCAACTCCTACATCATAAAAGAATGGGTGCTTATGCATGATTTCAACCCCATTTGGGTCAATTTCGGCACTTCCACAAATTCTCCGAAACTAATGGGATAAATTCACATCCTTTCTCAACTTTAATTTCTTAACAAGCTCTGTGTCATACTCCAGCCTCTTTGCCTATCACAATATTTCCATTCACATAGACAATAACTTTCACATGGTCGATTATTTGCACCTTAATAATGTCACCATCAACCAAAAATTTAAATCAAATAAAATACTTCAACATCACATACTGAGCGACAACTTAATAAATTGAATAATGTCGTCTTGCTAGACTACAATGTACACTATCTAACTTTTCTCATAAATTTTATCGAACACATTACAAGCATGCAAATTACAATACAATTTCAAAATGTACACAAACATTTTGTGTAACAAAATTCACACAATTTATCTTCCCAACTACATAATCGTCTTAATATACACATAATATAACAACTTGTAAAACTTGTAGTATAAAAGCTTAAAAAGAAAACAAGTTTTATAAATAACTATAGAAAAATAACATAATAGAGATTTATAAAAGGTTACAGGTTTACAGAACATAGCACTGGTAACAATAACTGAAAACTAAAGGATCACTTGAGAAGATCTTATTAGTTTTCCTAAAGTTTAACAAAGTTAATAAACAAAATAGAAATTCAATCAATTGGTCTTGTATCTTACTCCCTAACCCCGTTCTCTATGCTTTTGGAACTTAGAGCAATACTGGTGTATCTATCGTAAAACCTACAAAACAACTACAAGAGAATAAGCGATAACTTACTCAGTAAGTGGAACGGAAATAATAACACATATCCGATATAGAATAACCGAGGTTTTCAAGCAAAGTTATTTAGATGCAATACATGTTCAAGCAAATGTCATCATACAACGTTAACTAGTAGTCATGAGATTAGAGAAATTGCACCTACTTTAATTCAGATTTCAAGGAGTTCTAGGCCATGCACTTTGTGGATCGAAACCAAATCAGGGCTTATGCAATTAAGAAACACACTTTGCCCAATACTACCTTCGAACCAATCCCTAACCTTACCGCAACATCCTCTCCTATCACTTAGTTCAAATAAGAATAGGGAAAAAACCATTTCTACTATCCTCATTGCAGAGTCCGTGTTTGGCATAAAAAACCTAATCGTTTCCTCTAATGGATTGTAATGTAAGTCTAGTTAGTAGTTAAGTCAAATTTGTGTTAGATTGCTTTTAGGGTGATCAAGCAATTTCAAACAATTCGATCAAGCAATTTCAAACAATATATAAAATCTAGCACTCCAAATAGCAAAACCATATTCAAATATACACCTTGCATATGCACAAGCAGCTAACTTACAATTGCAATCAAGACATATACTAAGGCCTCCAATTATCCTTAATAATACTTCAAAATGCGATAAAGCACTAATCCTACTTACTTAGACACGTGACACTCGACAATCCTGATAGTTGATCTTTTCTGCTTTTATTATTCTCCCTAAAATAACCATTATAATCATTTTAGTTTACTAAATATAAAGTTGGATAAGTTGATTTTAATAATTTAAATGTAGTTATGACTTATCTTTAGCAAGTGGTATAATCTTTGTACTGAGTTCCAACTTGCTACTGAAGTCTCTAAATAAGGTTTTGAAAGCTCACCAAATACCAAGTTTTGATCTCAGAACCTTCTAACCAAGTCTCTAAGATTATCTCAATTATACCCTTACTCTAATCAATCCTCAGAACAAGATTCTGAAGTTATTTCCACTAAGCATTTCACACTAACTAACCCTTAAATCAAGTCTTGAAGCCATTCTGACTATATTTCTCTTACCAAATACTTCCCAAACAAGTCTATGATGAGAGTATAGTTAAGTTCCTTTTACTATTCAACTTTCTAATCAACTGTCTCTAAACTAGAGAATAGGTTCCTTCTTTACCAACCAATCCTCTAAAGATGTCTCTGAAGCAATTTCATCTAAGTCCTCTAAATTAGCCAACCTTCTAGTTAAGTCTCTAAACTCAATACAATCACATTTCTTTTACCAAACAATTCCTTAAACAAAGCTCCAGCATATCTTTAAACTCAATATGATCCACCAACCTTCTAAACATGTTTCTGAAGTTATTTCAACCATGTTTATTTTACCAAATACTATTCTAATCAAGACTCTAACATGATTATAATTTAGATTATTGCACTAACCAACCTTCTAGTCAAATATTTAAGCAAAGAATTTAAGTCATTCTTTTACAAAATCAACCATTCGAACATATCTTTGAAGTCTTTACAACTATGCTTCTTTTACCCAATAGCTTCTCAAATAATGTCCCAACAAGGTTATAATTACAATCGTTTACTATCTATCTTTCTAATCAAGTATCCAAACCAAGAATTAATTCCTCCTTCTACCAATTCAACTATTTGAAGAACTCTCTGAAAAGAATCAATTTATACATTTACTCCTAGCGACTTGCCCCAATGTCGTATCCCAGTTTACAAACATGATCATACAATAGGTTCCTCAAGTCCATAATCATCATATTGCTAAATTCTCAAATAATCATCTCTTCACCTTATTACATACAATCCATAACTAGTAATTCATGCATATCTCCAAATCTCATTCAATCCAAACATCTCCAGACCACTCTCCATAAAAACATATGCCACAATTAACCTCCAGATCTGTTACATATTATTTTCCACAAGGTTAATTACATAAAATTTTCGAAAATGGCATTTTTTTCATTAATCTAAAGGCTAAAAAATTACTAAAAATTATGCAAAATATTTTTTGCCAAATCTTTTCATCAGATTCATACATGTAGTATAGGAAAGTTCTAGAAAAATTTTTGTTTCAAAATAAAAACAATAAGATTATTTAAAACAACTTCTAAAATTATTCGATTTTGAGCAATTATTTAAGGAAATCATATACTCACTTGGAAATTATATAAACTAATATTTTTCTTGAAAATTACATATAAAAATATTTTAAAATAAATTTTTCTAAAATTTTTTTATCTAATTTAATATTTTTGAAAAATACGAGAAAATCAGGTGAAAATCGAAGCTCACTGGAAACACCACCGTCTAACCACCATCTTCCACCCCCTTTTTGTCGGCGCCACTTATTGCTACCACCACTGCTAAGTAATGGCGGTAGTTCACTTCCAACACCTTGCCAGACCCGCATTCCTTAGATCAGTTAGATTTACAAAGTTCTTTGTTCTTATTTTCCAAAATTTTCCTTCAATCCTTCTTTCCCATTCCATAATTTTCCTAGAACCCTCACTTTTCAACGAATTCACAGAGAGCATTTCCTAATTTTTTAAACATGCATGTGTGATAAGAGTACATTTTCTCTCTCATAAGCCTATTTATATCTTTCTAAAATTACTTATTAAGTGTCCTAACATAAGGATATTCGATCAACACTTGTCCAAGTTAGTTCCATGCACAAGCCAAATGTTTTTCCACAAGTCTTATTACTTTTAATGATTGTTTATTAATTTTACTTATTAATTTTTAGTTAATCTTATACTTTTTCGAAGAGTTTAGGTTATTTCGAATATATAATTATATATAATAATTGCATCCGAGGTACACATATTATTTTTATATGTTACTTTATTATTTTAGTGTCCAAATAATTTATCTCCAAAGTTCAGTTAATTTACGTGTTTATAATAGATAATTAACAATATAATATAATTTAGTAAAATTATTTATTTTTAGATATAATACTATTATTTTATTATAGTTCAATATTTCAAACTCACAGGATACACTCATCTAACTCCTAAATTTCATACGTAAGGTATTATCATATTCAATTGACTTTCACATACACCTTAAAATACTTATTTTAACTACTATATGAAATTACAAGGCTCATAATATGATCAATTTTTTAAAATAAATAATAAAAATGATGTAATATGTTTATTACTACCTGATTTGAATGTTTGATCAGTAAAAAAATTTTATGGGTAGTGTAGATTTGTATTTCCACTCGTCTCCCATGAGTCTTCAAGTTTCCAACCATCTTTTTTTTTTTTTGTTTTTTTGGTGATACTAAGTGTGCAACTGCTATTTATGTATGACCCATGGAAAGCATACACAATGCCGACACCTTCTTCATCTTTTTGACCGCATTGAAGGCACAAACATCGCTTGCATTTTCTTAGTTAATTTTTTACATTGAAGGCGTATGTGAGCACCTTCACTGCAATACCCCTTAAATATTAAATGAAAGAACTCTAAATCATTGAGGCACATTTTGATATAGCGGCTTAAAGCACATCGAAACTCTGAAATTAAGCGTGCTCAAGCTAATTCAATTTCAAAATAAGTAACCTCTTGAAAAACTATTACACCAAGGGACAAAACGATATAGCTTTTGATGCTAAAACAGTTAATACCTCGATGAGAAAAGTTACAATCAAATCATTACATATAGTATCAGAGTACTTTACTAGCTAGAAAAGCAAGTCCCTATCTAGTAATAGTCTTAGACTTGTATAACAAAACTGATAAGGACATCGATTTTGTATAAGGGGTAAATTATAATACCCCTTAAATGTTAGGGAGAGGAACGCTAAGTTATCGATACATTTTTTAGTATAACTAGAGATGTCATTAAGCGAATCATTATAAGATTTTCGACCTGTCCAAACCATTAAAATCCCTATAAAGTTAAACTCTATAGGGTTTTGGAATAGGTTCTAAAATTAATTCTTAAACTCTATAGGGTTATGAATCGAGTTTTGAAATTTAAGAAACCACCCCACAAATTGTTTTAAAATAATAATATGTATATATACAAAAGTCTTGAATTTTATCTCGAAAGCTCATATCATTATATCTACATTATAAAAAATCGATACTTCACAATGAATTAATTACTAATATAGTAATAATTATGAATAATAGAATAATAGAATATAAGCGTTAATAGAATATAAATAATAGAATAATATCTTTTACCCATTTTCTTTCAAACAACCCTAAATCGCATAATATTTATATAGATATTTTTGTGTTTTACTTTTAAGTTTGTAATAAAAATTTATAATAGTAGCTTATTTGAAAATTAAATTTCATAATGATACAATACATGAACACTTTAACATGCTTATATTTTTAAGCATCTTATTTTATGAACAAGAGCGCATATTTTTATTAAGTCTCTCTTTTTATAACTTTTTTAGCATGAACGGATCGGATCGAGTTTTAATCAAGTTTTCCGAAGCTTTATAAAGACAGGTTAAAAAAAAAAAAGGTAAAAAGCACTATAAAATATTGATTTGGATTCGAGTTTTGTAAAACCTATTCAGAACTTACCCCGATGGCATCCCTAAGTATAACAACTCAAAACACATCGAAACTTCAAAATTAAATATACTCAAACTGAATCAATCTCAAGATGGGTGACCTCCTTAAAAACTACTACACCAAGAGACAAAACTGTATAGTGCTTAATGTCAAAACAAATAATACCTCGATAAAATGAGTTCCAATCAAATTATTACATTCACTCTATCATATTAGAATTATTTACCACCAAGGGCCCTTTTCAATATTATTTTTCGAAAAAAGACCCGTATTCATATAAAACTCAAGCATTATCAATATAAGAAACCCATCATCCATTGAATCAACGATACTGAAGCATAGATTCACTTAAATTGATATAGAACATAACTGACACAAATATATTTTCTTAATGCATGATAGTAATTCCACTTGCTTTATTACATTTTCACTTAAAGAAAACCAAACCTAAAGAAAACAAAACCAAACCAAACCTACTTGCTAAATTTAAGTGTAGAAACAGCTAAATACTTCTTTAGTAGGTGTTCCCGCACTTGTTCAGGAATCTTTAGTACATGGAATCTGCTACTCTTGTAAACAAAATCTCAATGAACATCAAGTTCTTTCTCTGCTGCCTAACTATTGTGAGGTGTCTTCCCTCTTTGGTCTTCCATTTAACAATCTAGCAAACTTTCCAGTATCATCTTTAATTTTCTACATATTCAATGTTCCCTTAATGCCTTGTGCGAGTGAAAATGAATCGGGTCATCATTGGTATCTACACATGAGAAATAGGCTGATCATAATATATATATATATATATATATATATATATATATATATATTCCTGCCCCTGTGCAGGAGACGTTTGTACATGGAAT
>JAMXBB010000007.1:53498237-53835400 GCA_024138015.1 Lumnitzera littorea | reverse complement strand
ATATATATATATATATATATATATATATATATATATATCTTCCGCTGCCAAGCAGAGGCTCTCTCAACAAAACACAAAGATGCTTTTATCTGATGTCAGCATCTTCTTTGCTGGACGGGTACCAACAATTCTCTCCAGCTGGATTGAACCCACAAATAACAAATGTTAATTCACAAACCAAAAAAAAAAAGAGAGAGATGTCCAAAATATAATGAGGTAACTCATAATAAGCTTCCGCCAAGTACAAAACAATGTTTCACAAAGACATAAGCAAAGTCTATATCCAAAGATCAAGCAAAGTGCAGAGCCAAGCAATTATCTAAAATGGCTAATGCTACATGAGCTTTAAGCTCCATGATATGCCATATAGAATCCCTCTATAGCTACTTCATTCTTTCTCCATGGAGTCCACAGTATCCCCAATTGAAATCATTGCAAAATTTAGACTGTTGGCTTAAATGACATATTAGCATTTGACTTTGGACTCTGCTGCTATTATTGGTTTAGAGGAAAACACAAAGAACCTAATTAAGAAACAAATTATCAATGTCAAGAAGTTCCTTTCAACCGTAATATACAGCAGATTTGCTAGTAAACACGATTCCCCTTTAAGAACATTTACAACTCATTGCTATCCTAGTTTTAAGTGCCTAGGTGAACATAAAATGAATATAGTATAGATTATGTCCACAATAATTAGTACTTCTAAGATCCAGAATATAAAATGAAAAGTTCCATCCTTCACTCCACACCCCAAGAATGTAATGAAAGTTAAGCTGCCATAATCATGAGTTTGCTCCTCACTATATGCTTATCTTTATGTTAATTTTCTGCTTGTACTGAAATATTTATAATAATACAATGAAAAACAATGGAAGTTACCCGCAATTGGTCAAAGCGAGAAAAAAGAACACTGCATGTCATGTCAGGGGACCCTTCTAGCATATTGACAATCTGCCAGAAAAAAGGAAAAAGAAAAAAGAAAAACAGAATTATAATTAATTATCAAGGGGATACAGGTGGATCCCCAGATCCCATAAAAACCCAGCAAGGAAAATGCAGGGACATGTCATATCCACCAACAAACAAAAAAAAATTAGCTACATTTGTACAACATGCAATCTTCTAACCTGATATTGGTAATTCTTTTGGGACATTGTCAAGTGAGCTGTAAGTAGATTAAGAAAATTAATTTATGTTGCCAGATTTAGCACTACTCTAGTGTAAGTTGGCAGAATTAATGTTGTAGGGTAGATAGGATTGGTGCAATGATAATTGTTGCTATCAGTCCCCTATAAATAAGTCTTCTTATGTTCAAATTAAGCATGACTTCAAAATTAATTCTACAGTATATTTCTGCAAAAATGATATTAGAACATCTACTTATGATATTTGTGCACTTCATAATTAGTAAAAAGATGTGAAAAATCATTTTTAAATGTGTAAATATGATATCCAATCATGATTTTCAAAATAACACTCCTTCATTTACCAGCTTGCTTATATGTTCGAGCTTTTTGCGTTTGAAGACTCTTGAACATGTTGGTTTGAAATTTCATGTTGTGTCTTACAAAATCGAAGGGAACTAAAGTCATGTTTGGTTCTAGAGAATAGTTTAAAAAAAAATGGATTAAAATGAAATTGAATAGAATAGAATAGAACGAAACGTGTTCAAAAATGCTCATGAAATACAATGAAATGGAATGTTGTTATAGCACGTAATAGTATTTATAAAAAATGTCTAATTAATAGATGTCAAATTCCCCCTCAAAACCAGAATCATGATTCCGTTTTCTAAAAGCAGTTCCAAAATAGGAAAGGAAATAAAAAACAAAATCACGATTCCATTCTAAGTTCATTTTCATATATAAAACGTGACATAAGACACTTCCAATAGATTCATTTGATAGAATTTTCATTATTGCTAAAAAGGCCAAATGTAGGCATCTCAACCTCCTGCATCTATAACCATAAAGGTTCACATCTATTGCATTAAAGATCTAACAAATCTTTTTACCACTGGAATAACAATAAAGTAGCTCATCGTAGACTAGGAATGTCTTGGAAGTAGCTGGCATTTCTAACAAAACATTGGGCGTCTTTATGATATAGGAAAGTAAGGTGCAGAAAGAAACTATATCAGAAGCATTTGAAGCACATGGGGGTTGTCAGATTTTTTTTTTTTTTTCAATTAAAGGCTAGAAAGAAGGTATGCCCCACTGTACAAAGCAAGATAAAACATAAACAAGAGACCTAAGCTGTCAATCAAAGCACTAACAAAATAAAAAGGTACAAGGATAGATAACTTGGCCCCAGATTACAAAGACGTTCTATTTTTTACAACAAATCAAGACAAGATATACCTTGTTATAAGATCGCTAGGATTGGGTATGATCCTACTCTTTCTTTGTTTCTTACCTTTCCAAAGATAATAAATGACCACCGACAGAGCTACTCTAGCAGAAAAATACTTAGGGTCTCTTGCTTCTCAATCTTCGGCGAGAATGGGTGTTGGCCAGAGTAGCTTCAAGAACCTCAACATTATTGCTCTTTAGGGGATCCAGACTAGGGTCCAAATGGACAGGAAGGTCTGGATATACAGGGGGAGCACATTACAAGGGGGTTTCAGAAACATGCAAGGCACCCAATGCACCCAGTTTCTCCACATTTTCCTTCCCAAAATCTTCGACAGTATGCTGATCACCATTTCCATCAGAAGGTTCACTGTCAGACACCAAAGAGTCCTGAACATTATCCACTCCTTTGACATTTTTGAGAGGGAAGAGAACCTCCTCACTTTCAACTTGGTTAGGTCTAAGCTTTGGTGTTGTGGGCTGGGAATCTGCTTGAGAGGCTAAGTCCACACCCATTGGCCTTTTCTCTCTCTCACCTTAATCCATTTGCTTCTAGGATGAACATTTTCATGCATGGCCTGATGCATGGGGAGGGAGTAGCAAACATGACCAAATACTTTGCATAATGGGCAGCAAGTTGGCAAGCATTGGTATTCTACAAGAATGAAGGAAGCTGTGCCATCCTCTCTTTCAATTTCCACCCCAGAAACCATCTCCTTTCTCCCATCCACTTCAATGTGAGCACGAGCATGGCTGGCACGAGAGCCAAGAGCAGGCAAGGAGTCCTCTTGGATAGGCTTGCCAACACTACTAGCCATATAGCTAATGCCCTTAATGTCTAGGGACTGACTAGGAATGTGAGATAAACTGCCCACACAGGAATGACTAAAGGTTGGGATTTTTCAAAAGCCAAACTAGGTCTCTACTTTCGAAAAATGAGGAGACATAGGGAAAAACGCCAAGGTTTCTCCAACACTTTATCTAAGTCAGAGGTCAAAGAAAACCGGAAGTAGGAAATGCTTTCTTTGCTTCTCAGCACCTCCGAAAAACCACACTTCTGCAAAGCCTCATAGCTATAGAGTTTCACCAAGTTATAAAAGAGTTTATGGCCTAAAAAACCCCACCAAGGTGGAATCCCAAAACTTGGCTCCATTGGCAGCAACTTCAAATGGTGGTCTTACATACTGAAGATGAAAATCAGGCACAAGAGGAGCATCGGTAGGCCAGCCACAAGTTTCCACAGAAGATTTGGGTCTTTGAGCTGAAGAAGGGTGGTTTTACTTTTCTAAGTTGTCAACCAGGTTGTTTAATTCCTCCAAGGTGGTATTATGAAAAAAGAATCATTTACTGCAGCTATTTTATCTTTGTTAGAGTCAACCTTTGAAAGACAGAAGCTTGACCTTTCTTAGGCGCAAACTGCTCAATGTTTTCCCCAAAGGTGAAAATCTGTTTAGAAGCAGAAAAGGAGGCTTCACGTTTTTTGCCAAAAGAAGCAACGTTAGGAACCCCACTAGGGCCCATCAAACCTCCCTGCCCAGGCTGGTTTTGGCCAAAATTGGGGGGAAATGGTCGCCAAGGGTTGGAGGGTGACATTTGGGTTTCCAGCAAGAGCTGCCAGACAACAAAAACTCAAGACGGAGAGAAAAAGAGCAAGGAAAGAAAGAAGAGTGATGGGGAGAAGAGGAAAAGAGAGAAAATAGAGAAGGATGGAAGACAATACCCTAAGAAAAGTGGTTTCTTAGGGAGGGTTATGGGGGTTTTCTAGAGAGAAATAAGAGCATCTTCTCTATAAAAAAAAAAAGGTAATAAGCATTGGGCATATGGGAAATTGTAGATTTACCTACAGGAAAAAAGGATGTGTGTTCAAATGGAAGTGTTCAACGATTTAATGCACATTTAGTGACTTGAGGATACACTAAGATGTATGGGATAGACTATTAGAAGACTTTAGCTCCACTTTAACTGCAAAGAATCTACTTTGTAGGTTAGTTTAAAACAAACAAAAATTTAACAGAAGTGGATAGAGAAGAAATTTGCAAAATCATCGCCACTTTCTCTATGAACATACTGCATGATTTGCATGCAATTTCTTCCTTTTTGTTCCTTTACACAAAAGAGCCACCAAAGATACATGGCTTAGGGCTTTGATTGTTTTTTTTCTTTTATATAGCTACTCTCTCTCTCTATATATATATAATTATTTCATTCATCATTAAAATATCTAATTAAACATATTTGATAATTTAAATTAATTATAGTGGATCAACTAGAATCTTGTCCATCGGCTAAGATTGACATGCAATGATAAAATACAAGTATATGAACCACCAAAAACGAAAATATAGTACGCAAAGTGATGGAGGTTAAAAACACAAAGCGTAGGAAATCAGATGTGACCTGAATAATTGATTATTTCTGGTTAAAGGTGGATTTATTATTTATTCTTGAAGGTTGGTAGAATAAATGTTGTTAGGTAGTTATGGTTGGTAAGACAATGTTTGTTACTACCAACCATCTGAGTACCATCTATATATAGGTCATCTTATGTACAAATTATTTTGAATTCAAATGTATAATTTAGAATAAAATCTACCCTATTTTTCTTTGTGGTATCAAACCTCTGGTCATGGTCAATCATTATTGACTGAAATTAACCCACGATAAGTGACACCACTCAAAAGATGAAGAATTGACACCAGAATCAAAACTAAAGTTTGGATCTTACTTGTTTGAAGCCTCTTCCCATGGAACTCAAAATTCTATTCCCATGGTGACTTCTCTTACAGCCAATCAAATCACTATGCTTTAACATCCATTAAGCTAGGCAAAAATAAGTAAGGGTAAGGGGAGTGAATAGCAATCATCAGCTACCATTGCTCAATCAAGTAGTTCTTTAACATTTTCTCAAAACCTTTAGCTGTGGTCGCTATTTTATAGACACCGAGGCATGTGACTATATGTGCAATTCTTAATATTTATTTGAGTCTCTTAACTCTTGTGGAAATTTGAACAAAATTTCAGTAGCCAATGGTGACAATGTTGTAGCTAAAGAATAGGGTATAGTTTATGTTGCTAGTTTGAAACTGCAAGATAGTTTATTTATTCCCAAGCTACAGTTAAGCATATTAAGGATTTGGAGTGTCAAGCAATGTTTTCTTTAACTTGTGTCTAGTAAGACTGATCTTTGAGAAGAAAGATTGGCAATGCTAGAGGACACAACGGTCATTAATATATCTCTGGAACAGATTTTAGTTCTAAAAATAAGTATTGAGTTTTCCATTTCAAATGAGTTTGAAGTTATGTTATGAAATAAATGCCTTGGTCACCCTAGTTTTCATAATATGAGCCAACCATATCCCAAAATATTCCAAAGTAAAAGAATTAATGAGTTCAATTATTACACTTTATAGCAAAACTATCAAAAAGTCCTTATCATATTCATCTTACATGCCATCTGAACCTTTCAGTTTAACCCACAGTGATATTTTAGGGGCCTTCTCATATTTCAACTTAGACTGAGAATAGATGGAAACTTTCATTGATAATCACACTCATGTATCATGTCTATTAGATAATATTTCTCTAATGAATTTGGGCAATATCTAAGTGATAATAAGATAGCACACCAAAGTGCCTACATGCCTCAGCAAGTGGAGGTTGCTGAACGTAAGAATAAACATCTTCTTAAAGGTGCTAGGTCCATGATGTCAGCTTGCTTTGACTGAAATCATTTATGGAAAGAAGCTGTATTAACAATTGCATATCTTATTAATTGGATACCATAAAAAATCCTTAACTTTGGTACTCATATACAAGTGTTTTCTTAACACTAATCCACATGCTCACACTCTTAACTCTCTTTCCCCAGAAGTATTTGGTTGTATAGTATATATACTCAACAATAATCCTAACAGAAGTAACTTGATTCTAGAGCTCTTGAAGTGATCTTCATTGCTTACTCATATTCACAAAAGGGATACAAGTACATTCATCTTCCTAAGAAAAGTGTATGTAATTGTTAATATTGTTTGCCTTAAATCAGGTATATTATGGTGCTTTAAGGCAGGGGGAGTCCGAAAATCCTAATCATGAAGACAAGTTGTTCCTGTTACTTGGTTTTCAACCCAAACACACGCCACACTTGGAAATAGCAGGTTCAAGTTCTTAGGTGGGTATCATCCCCTTATCCTTCTAATGCTACCCACCTATTTCTACCCAATATTCAATCAACCCCATTTGGTCCGGTATCACTAGAAAAATCTCTACCTGCCCCTGGTCTGTTAGATTTAGGGAATTTTCAAGAAAAACCACTTTGAAGTTTGAATGCACAAGGAGACCAAGAAATCCAATGCATGGCTAGTTACTATTCCTAAAGACTTCAGTTCAACAAACAGATGAAAGTAACTCAAAAGATCAAATGAAGGAGGATCAAACCTTGCCTATAACTTTGAGGAAGGAAAGAAGGTCATGTGTTAAATATCCTATCTCAAATTAGGAGGCAATAAGAAGGACAAAATGGAGAGAGGCTGTGTTGAGCCGTACATTAGAATAACACCTTGGACGTATTTAATTTGCCCCAAAGGAAAAGAATTGTAGGGAGCAAGTGGGCATTCAGCATAAAATATAGATCAGATGGAAGTGTTGAGAAGTATAAAGCTTGTCTAGTTGCTTAGATATATGCTCAAACCTTTGGCATAAACCACAAAGAGACTTTTGCTCTTATGGAAAAATTAAACTCTATTAGAATTGTCCTATACCTTGCAATGACCATTGTATCAGTTGCATGTTAAGAAAGCTTTCTTAAATGAGAATCTAGAGGAGAAGATCTATATGAAATTGCCATGAGGATTTACATCTAAAGGTAGTATAGGCAAGGTTGGCAATAAATTTCTTCACAAATATGTACCCAAACTTAAACCATCACTTTCTTGTTTAAAAATATCAATTTCTATTTCTATTTAACTTAACTTTTTGTGTCTTACTTAGACTTTTAGTTTCCTTCCAAAAGAGTTGTATTACATAAACAAGTTACAACACAGAATATCAAACTCCTTATTGGGGAAAAGATTAAAAAACTTAAAAGGAGTTTAAGGAAAACACTTTGACCTCTGGATAGAACTCCTTCCTCTCTGGAAGAGAATATATAATAAGGTTTTGCATTCCACGAATCTACAAAATGCAACATAAATCAACAAAAGCATCAATCATCATTGATATCAAAGTAATAACAAGAAACTTATGTAAGGGATGAACAAAGTGAAATCTAAAAGATAAAAGTGGCAATCTCTATATCTTAGGAGTTTCATGTACACCACCTTCTACACTACAACATGCAAAAGAATAACCAGATCAATGTCTAAGGCTTGTTCCAACTTCCAGAGTCCTTTTCACTCTCTCCAATATCAATATATCAAAGGTAATCATCCTTAAAAGTAGCAACTCTCATCATATTAGCACAGTGGGCAACTCTTCACTTTTCATGGCACCAATGATAATTTAATGCCAAGGGATAAGGTCTACATATTGCTTTCAAATATTCCATCCACTTAATGGTAGTGTAATCCAGGGATAAACTGCATAAATGTTGAAAGGAACTTTGTCTTTTTTCTTTTTCTTTTCTCCTTTTTTCTTTTTTCTTTTTTTTTTTTTTGGAGTGTAATTCATACGATTGTATTGGTTGTGAAAGCATTTATAGAACACTCACTAGATCAAGTGGAGATAAAACGTGATATATCATTGAATGGTAACAGGGGATATCAATCCCAGTGCAATATTATTTATATTCAGTTTAACATTTCTTCATCACATGCCTGCTTAGACATTGACTAAGGCTCATCATATGGAATTGATTGAATGGGGAGTGAAATAACAGTGAAGGTTATTAAATCCAAAATCTCTTGCCTTCATAGCGTGCCAAATTTAAACGATCAACCAACTTATGCAGCTTAGATATTGACAAAGACCCCTCACATGGAAATAATTAAATGTGGAGTCAACTGAGAATGCAAGGATTTCACCTGAAGACCTTCTGCTCTAAATACCAAATCATATCTTAATCAACTGACTAAATCATTTTTTTTTTTTTTTGGGTGGTCAACAGACTAAAAGCTTTTAAACATATGCTTTACACTTCATTAATTATTTCTCCAAAAATATGAAAACGCATGCTACCAGCTCAACCAACATCATGCGTAGAGGATTAGTAAGTAAGGCATGAGATTGTCCTTAACCATGTTGAAATAAAAATTGTTAATTATATAAACCGGCAAATGCAACATCTAGGTGCACGACAAAGTAATCAATGGAAGAAACAAAATGTGCAGTGTGCATGGTAACAAACCAAATACCAAATGCTGCAAAAGTGCATAAAAATGATTTATGACAATGTGACAATGATGAATAACCTTATATCGATGGTAAAAGTGTGCTCTCTCTGTGTAAAGCATAATCTTCTTCTTTCCTTCAAAGAACCATACCCGTGAACGAGAAATGTCACTTTGTTTTGTGTACCTGATAACAAAACAGATAGAAGCATGAACAACTTCATAGTGCATAATATCTAGCAAGATAATGCAAGACAAGAACTTACTCCCCAATAAGACAGAAAGATGCATTTTGTGACTTCAAAAAGTTACGAACTCGAACAAACTCAAAGTAAGAACTGATGAACAGCATGATCCCACCCTGTATCACGCTTCACTTAAATAAGAACAGAGATCATAATTTCAAGTAATCAAAGCACAATATATAAACTAGTAACCGTTGCCTACGTAAATTCCCATAACAAATGAGTCTACCTAAAATGGATGCTGTGATATAAGTGCAAAAACTACATCCCTAAAGGAAAGGATATTACTACCATAAGAAGGTTCATATAAATAATATTTGAATAATGTACATTCAAATGCAGCAAGAACTGCTGACTCACTTCAAATTGCAGGATTTGGCTAAGAAAAGACATATAGTGGATCCACTTCATTGATTTGGATCTTTTCGCAAATTATAATTGACCATAAGATTCAATACAATACAAAACGTTTCAGTTCAATGATAAGTACCTGTATCGAATCTTTTAGTTTTGGAAAGACCTGCACAAAAAGTAAAAAGAGCTTACCAAAAGAAATTCAAAAGCAATGAAATATGCCAGTAACTTTTCAATCATGATTACTTCACATATTATCATTGAGTTGTGGAAAGATGAGTATTATGATATTGCAGTACAGACCTTTACAAATGAACAGTGACTTATGGTAGTCAGGCCATTCATTCAGGAATGCAACTCCAAAATACAAATTGTGATATAAAACCTTTGATAATATGGTACTTGAATGTTACTAAAATTAGTAACACAGCCAATAAATCTAGAAGCCTTAATTTTGTAGATCTAGTGTGGTATTGACATTTATTGTTAATACTCTCACTCAATTATAGCTTGAGACTCTAGTTAAAGCCGATCTTATAGCAGATTCAGGTGCAAGGATTCACACTCTAGAACTCCTGGTCTCATATCCTATTAAATTCAATACCACAACCAATAAATTTAAAATCTTAAGCCAACAGATTAAATGTGGTTCCTAATTCATTGTTATAAAAATATTGCCAACCACTAATCTATATATTATATGAACCCGCATTTGTGCATAAACATTGAATTCTAATTATAGTTCAAAATACACAATTTTTCCCAACTTTAAAACCCGCATTTGTGCATAAGTTAAGCAAAAAATTTGTTAATTTTATATGAAATTAGAGTTTATGCACAAAATAGACCAATTTGTATAAAATTGCTAAAAATACATTAAAAAAAAAAACAATTTATATAAATTTGATTAATTTTACATCCTAGATGTAGGTGCACGGTCAATCAAGGAGGTTGAAGTTGGAATCAAGAATTTTAGCCTACCAATGGGTCAGTTGCAAGGCTACCAACTGATCGATCTGGCCTAAAGCATCAAGTATACAGCAACTTCTTGGGTGATCAATTGATGAAGAGGACAGCTTAACGAACAGAATGTGTAAGGTGGATTCACTCATACCAATTGATTGATACTATTTGCACCAATCAATTAGTAGAAGAAACTAGGGTTATGATTTTTCAACTAAAACCCTTATCCTCCTTAAATGCCACGTTTCAACAAACACAGAGGCAACCCAATACTAATAAGTGTCTACCGATCAATTGGTAGCCTAAATTTATACATACTAGCATTTGCAATTAAAAATGCGAGCCACAATTAGGTTTTTAGGATTGCTTACTTTAGATTTGCAAGCTCATTGTCTGTTTTCATGTTTTATTGAATTGATTATGATATTTAGTGAATTTTTTTATGTTTTTTCTAATACACATTTAAGTTTGTTTAGTGAGCATTTGCTACTTTCTCTTCATTTAATCTCTTGTTCATTTATTTCCATATTATTTAATTGTTCTCTAATGAAGTTTGCCACTATTTCTTCATCTCATATGGCTGTTATTGTTGATATTATAAGTAGCTAAATAGTTTTTAATAGGTTTGTGATAATGTGCGTGTTGTAAATGATGTAACTTTGTAATTATGATATGGGTATGGATATGTGTATCTCGTTTGTTTCAAGGAAAATCTTTTGTAAATGAAAAATGTTTTCTATTGAAAAGATTTTCTTGAAAATGGTATGTTTTCATGTGTTTGGACGTTTTCATAAAAACATGCTAAAAAGAATTTTCCACTGTTTGGTATGAATTTTATGTAACATGTAGTAATACTTAAGTAAAATATCGTCATCATAAAATTATGAGTATTACAAGTCTTTTATATAAAAGTATAACAATTAAATCCTTGTATTTTAAAATTTTATCAATAAGTGTTTTGAATTATTTTTTCATCAAAGTTTCTTTATATTTATAATTTATAAGTTAATTTTAACAAGTATCAATTTAAAAAATCACTTTTCCAAAGTTAGGAAACTTGTGAAAAATAATTCGAAAAATGACTTTCCATTTTAAAGTGTAAGTTGTTTTCCTAAAAAACCTTAGGATTTTCCCTTTAATAGTAAAATGTTTTCTACTTAAAAGGTTACATTCAACCTAACAAACAAAAGAAAATATTTTTTGAAAAATACTTTCCCTAAAACAAACGGGGCCTTAATGGGGATTTTATTGATTGGCATTTCATTTGACTCTTTAAGATATTTGTTATTGAAATTTTCAATGGGTTTCCTTACAATTATGAGACCAAGAGGAGATTAGTCATAAAAATCACCCTTAAGAGTTAATGGGTTTACATCATTGAGAGATTGAGAAGAGATTAATTGTATAACTCCCTAATTTAGTCATTAAGTTAGTGAAATGTTAATAACAGGTTCTTACAACTACGAGACTGAGAGGAGATTAGGTGTTTCCTGTTGAATTCACATTATATTATGTGATTCTAGTAGATTATGAGACCGAGAGGACTTTGACCCCTTAGTCTCTAGAGCTAGAATACTTAATTTGTAACAAGAGCTACGTATTGAGTCGATTGTATAGGGAAATGAAACTAAAAGAAAATTTTTCGCTATATAGTTGGGTAAGATACCCTACTTGAGATTGGACATAAGTGAATTCCATTAAAACCTAATTAAAAACAATCTCTAATATATTAATAGCATACCCTTATCACTACTTCAAAAACATGTCACACACTCACGATTATTCGTTTTAGTTGTTACTTTTAGCTTTTATTTAATATTTCATTCATAATTCCCAATTCTCTTTTTGATTCGCTAAGATTAAAGTAGTAAGTTAGAATCTAGTACTTAACTAAAACCCTTTTCCTTGTAGAATTCAACCTAGTGAATATTCACTAATATTATTATTGTAGACAATCTGGCATATTAGTCGATTAAAACGATACTATTTTGAAAATCTCTATTTATAAAGTGTCTTGAAATCTATTATATTTATCAGTATCTCGTGCCGTCGTCAAATTTCTCACAGAATCAATGAGGCATAACTGCATTAAAGATTAGGAAGAGAGAATGAATAAGCTCTGGACATATGAAAATAGGAGAAATATTTGATAGAAACCAGAGGAATCTAACACAGATTTAATTGAGGGTTAAGTGCATAAAGTTCCTAAATTACACGTATAGAACAATAGTGCACCTACACAATGCTGATAGCTCCAACAATCAACACAAAGGGTTAACAAATAACTGAATGGCTAGATCAGCAACTCTAACTATTATCTAAACTAACCCCATCCCCCAAAGCTAATGCCATATTTCTATATCTTATTGGACCTGGAACCATAATTATAAGACTTTACAATTTATGCTGACCATTTAATATTACTAGAGGACCCTGCATCCACACTATGGATACTTAAAAAACAGTATATAATTAAGTAAATAAACCACTTATGAGAGAATTTGAAAGATGTAGCTTTTTTTGTAATAATTATTGTTTATAAAGAAAAAATAGAGACATGTCTCCATAAAACTAACCCAAATATTTGTTTTAACCATCATTATACTATCCTAATTATAACTTTCATATCATTTTCTTTTCTTGATTATATAGATGACTATAGTATTTTTAGGCAGGTAAGACACTAAAAGCCTCCATTCACTTTAATAATATAGATTATCTATCTATATATATTTATATATATATATATATATGTATCTCAAAGGAAAGCCACGGTTATTCACTATAATGAAGTATTTTATGACAGCATATAAAAAGAAACTCGACCACAGAAAACTCCATATGAAGACAATGAGCATAGAGACAAACTATATCTTACAAAGCTTTGTAAGATAAAAGGATAAAAAATTGAATTTACGGGTAACAAAAACATAACCAAATTGAATAGGTTTGAGAAATTGGTAATTTGCCACATCATCTCACCCAATTATCATGATTTTCTCATAAAAGAATTCACTAATCAAGAGAAAACCTAACACAAACAAGGTGACCCATCAATTTCCCATTAACCTGCTAAGCAATCTATGCTGCATTAATCCTACTTTTATTGTGATGACCCTTTTAGCAAACACATCCGTTGAACTACTATGGGTCCCACTGCAACTATTCACATGGAGATACATGAAATATATATCATCAAGAAAGGTCCTAAACCTCAAATGCTTTCTATACTTGGTAAAAGGTGTAACAACATTGGGGGGTCCAACAACTTAGCTAAATTTATTCAAGTAAAATAATACACACGTGATCATGTTAAAAAAATCAATGCCTACAGGACACTATTTTGCTTTTGCAAGTAAACTGACATTGATTAGATATGCACTTTTGCAAAAATCCATTTGATTACAGCTGTTTTCTAACTCAACATATTTAATGCCCTAGACAAGAAAGGTTTTTATAGGTCCAAAATTGGGGGGCAAAGGTTATTATTTTAAACTATGTAATATTATGCTGCAAGCACCAAAACCAACAAAAAAATGTTATATTTTATTGTCTCAACATACCTTCATCGTAAAGTATTCAAGGCGAGCATCATCTGCCTCTTCTATTGTGTCCACATCGAACCGTTCATAAATCTACAATGAATCAAAACTTTTTTTTTAAGAGAAAGATTCAATTGTTTATGGAAAGAGCAAGAGTGAAGGTCATACAGCAAATTAATTTCAGAAATTGTTGTAAAACTTCTGGTTGAAAGGCCTAAGAACATCTGACTAGCAGGACAAGTCTAAAATGGTTCAGGCAAGTCCATATGCACAAGAATATTTATCGTATTGTTGGCAGAAATAGTCAGTTTCAGATGACATATATAAATTAAATTAGTCAGATGCTTAAAAGCAACCAACAAAAGATTGTTTATGCAGTTCTCTTACATTAGGAATCCAAGCAAAAGTTGACATAAAAAATATGAAGTATGAATTTGAAAAACAGACAAGTATTTCATTATGGAGTTGAATAGCACCACAAAAGTAGTTGAATATGGTCATGTTTGAATCTTCTGCTGGATAACATCCAAATCATGTGGAATGCAAAGAAGCCCACAGACAGAAAACTATTTCATAGTATCCAATATATGTTTTTTTAAGGACATAGTATCCAGTATTTCATACTATTAGAATGAAAGTTTTCTCACCTTGCCCCAAATGTGTGCACACATACAAACATGCACACATATATATCTATATTATTAAAACTTCAAGAATTTTATGTAAACGTCACTTTCATAAATTACCTATTAATCTCTAATTCAATATTATTCAACAATAATAAAATAGCTTTTTAAAATTATAAATATCTTACATCATAGATAAATTTGTAAACTTTATCTTTTTTTTTTTCCAACCTGATTTTTCTCTCACCCCCACTACTTTTTTACTCCAATTTTTTCTCCCTCTCTCCTCCACTTCCTCCTCCCCTTCAATCTGCACGTATAAAACAATTACCGCTTTTTTCTCTCTCTTCAAATAGCATTCATCTTTTCAGTTTCCGCTATATTCTCTCTCTCACATTTCACACTTTCCTATGTGTTTTTTTTTTTCTATTTTAGCCAAATTTTCTACACATGTTTACACATCTCATTTTCAATATCCTTTTCCTCTTTTAGTCAATATATATTTATCATCTTCCTCTCTTCTTCCTGTATAAAGAACATAAATTTATTAAGTATGTATTACTGCTTCGTTTGAATTAATTATATTTTCTCAAATATAATATACCGAGTGTATAGTTTTCTACCATTAATATTTTTTAACTATTATGTCAAACCCATTTTTTTATATAATTTTATTTTTTGCTATTCAACATAATCAATTATGAAATATTATGAATTAAAAGTTTCACACGCATGATATTTTTAAATTTGCATACGCATCACGAGTACAGCATCCGCTTATATATATGTAGTCCCAAATAAATGGCTACTTGAATCAGGGTTTTATATATATAAGAGACAGCTATACACAGCTAGGGAACAAATATCCACACACAGAGAGATGGCGTCCTTGTGGACATAGCATTTCAACATCACATGTAGCTCATAACCCATACTAGCGCCTATAATCAGCCAAAAAAAAGATTCTTCGGAAACATGTTTTCATAGAAATTAACAAGTTAATTTATTATTTAGAAGAAAAAAAAAGAAAAAGAAAAAATAATATAATTAAGTTGATACATTACAGCAATATTAAAGGCAATCAAAGGCAACATACTTGCCGAACTTGAAGCAGCACTTTAGGCAAAATGCCATTGTGTTCACAAAAATGCTTCACCTGCAGAATATAATTTTAGCTATTATATTGAATTGCTATTTAAAATTCACATATGATTTGGATATATGAAAGTAAACAAGAAAATCATTCAGCAGCGCATCTTGAAAAGTAGAAGCCTACATCACTTGCACCTACAATTGTTGAATTGAGAAGACATTACATTTGAACATGATCAACATAAGCAGAGAAGTAGCAAAGGTAAATTGATTTAGACTCCCCATGAAGGGGGAATAAATAAGAAAATAGTGGAAATGAACCTCATGTAGAGCATGAAATCAACAAGAAGAATTCTATGAGAAACCGAGTTATGTTTATTAGAAGAAACTTTTGATGTGAGCCAAGTATCCATTAGATGTCTTCGATTATCCAATAAAACTCGTCAAATTAGACAATAGAATGAGACTATTAACTAATAGAATTTGTGTATTTCTTTCACAAGAAACTTTTCCCTACATGATATCCTTTCTTTATATAACATGAGTAATTATGAACTGTACAGAAGCCAGACGCATGAACTTAAATCTTGGCTAGCCTGATGCAACCTATACAAAAGCTTTCTCCTATAAATCACACATCAGCTCTCACTGAACATCTGCCAATGGACTACTGTCTCAGCTTATGACATTTGCAAGCAATAAGATGGCAGAAATAACTAGCTTGTTACTTAACCATTTAGCCCATGGGAGATGGACCAAATAACAAAGATCCTCAAGTAATTGTACGTAGTTCATTCCAAAAAACTTAAAAGTTAAATAGAGAAGATAACATAGGATATTACTACTCTGATCTTATCAGATAATTACCCTGAAAATAAGAGTTAATTGCAATTTACCCCCTACCTTTCCAATACCACATAAAGTCAATAGTTAAAGTCATATACCTTGAAAATGAATCATCTTCTAACAAGAAAAAATAAAACTACAAGACTTCCTGCAGTTCCCCACCAACACCTCCCCACCCCCCCATGCAAAAAAAAAAAAAAAAAAAAACTTCCTGATTTTTTAAAAATCTATTAATCCTAGGATAAAAAGGTGAAACACCCTTGAGTAAAAGTTAGATGTTTGCACTAGACATGGTAACTACTTGTTATAATCAGTGAAGGAAGGAGGAAAATTTCTTCTTTTGGTAATAAATGGCTGCCATGATAACATGAAAAGCATGTAGTGAACATCTTTACAAGAATCCAAGAGACATACAAGATAACATAAAGTATCAAAAGATACAGTGTCTTATAAATATGGTGCATAGTTGGAAACATATAGAACCAATATATTTCAATTCATGATTGCAAGGTTAACTATGGATGTGATCTTTATTGCAAGTTCCTTACATTGTCTAATGGGCCACCCTAACCTCTCCCCATTTTTTGTCATCCATATATAATGCATTCCTGCTGCAAAGCAAACTCTCCATTGATCACTTCTTGGATTTCTCATTCCATAACCCAATGGTGAGGCCATGAGTGGTTTCATGCAGCTTGCAGCCATAATGCAGATACTCGTAGCCTTTGCTGTATTTCCTTCCCACATCCAAAAAAGAAATGATCACTTGTTTCAAGTGCCTTGTTGCAAAGATAACAAACATCTTTCCAAGTCACCTCAAATTCCAGAGTTTGTCAAGGTTATAAAATCTCTTGGATAGCCAACCATAGAATAAATGCAAGTCAAGAAATATTTTTCCTAAACCAGAAGCTCTATGCATTGAGGTAAGAGATTTTGCACCCTTCCAACTCTATATGCAGCCTCAACAGAAAACTACACATTTGCCCTAGTTTAACCAGGACTGATCAAATGCACATTGTCAATAGAACTTTGCAAGTAGTAAAGCACCACACGCTCATTTGGAATAAATACATTGCAACATATCAGGTCAGTGGTATTCCCAATGTAAATGAACCCTTCAACATTACTCGCACCATCCAAGAAGTCTAGAGAAGATTACATGTTTGAATTGCACATGGTGGAACTAAAGGTAAGGTCTTTTAGGACCAAATATGTACTCCACAAATGAAAGAAACTTTGGAGTGTTGAACATCATAACCTGGAAATGGATTGCATGGTTGAAGCACTGAACTTGAGTTTTGATTGTGGAAATAGCCTTAGCCAACTCAGCATGTTTGTGCCTTTGAGAAATAAGGAATTTTGGCACTCTAGAATTTCCTCATATTAAAATTGATCTAATTAAGACAATGTAGGAGAAATAGGTTAGGATATTGGTGATGCAATTTTTTTATCGTTATGGTTTCATAACTAACATCCATGGGGTTGCATTACAAAATCCACAAGATGATAAAATTGGAAAAGCCAAAGATGGCAGCTCAACAGTCGGATCCCTAGTGCGTAAATAATTAGGTAATATGATGCTTTACACCTCAATTTTACCATTTTTTACAATTATATACTTAAAGTTTCAACTTATCTAATTATACAATTAATTAAAAATTTAGTTGTCACCGTTTTTACCTCAATTAACTCCTATTTATAATGATAATTTATTCACCAATAAGGTGGTTGCTCACGGCTTTAGAAGGGTCATGTAGCCCCCTAAGGCTATACATGGCCACTAATAGGTCTCGCAATCCATATTTTTTAAGTGAAGTGTGTTGCAACTGATTATTTAAGAATAGGTTAACGGTAACTCCCTTAAAGCCATAGATAGTCATCTCATTAACTAATCATACTAACTAAATTAACAGTATAAATTAGAGTTAACTAAGATATAAATTGTGACAACTAAATCTTCAATTAGGTATACAATTAGATAAGTTGAAACTTCAAATGTATAATTATAAAAAGTGGTAAAATTAAGGTGTAAATCGTAATATTGACTTTACAAATAATCAAATGATAGATAAAGATACCATTAAGGCTTCCATCCCACAATATCATACCTAGCATTTGCAAGATGAATTGCAATAGAAGACAAAGCCTTTCACAACTTTCTAAATCAAGTTTGGCTAGTGAAGATCTTAGCTAGATAAGAAGAGGAATCTCAACTTTTCCTTGATAAGAGTTTGTAGTTGAAGTGTAGAAGAAAGTGTTGAAAAGCATTTAGGATACTCTTATGGAATGTTTGCATTGCGAAAAGGAATAAAATTGCAATTCATAAGTAATCAAACAGAGAAGTAATGGCTATTCATTATATGATTCCTTTGAGGTCTCATGAGTGGATATGAAAATATGTTATTAAAAAAAGAAAGAGATTACATATTTTTTTGATCGTTTAAAGAAAACAGAATTCTTTATTTTGTAGTAATAGCAATTCCATTAGCTACTCTACCAACCTAACCTAGCAACTTGGGGAAAATATAGCTACTATATTCTACCCTCATAAAGTTAACCAAACAAAGCCCTAAAGGTATCCCTTATCAAGCCTTTACAATCTTGGAGCTTTTTGATTCCTTGGGGACAAACGTAACACCATCCCAGAAGAGAGCTTCAACCCTGGCAATTTATTATGTACGGAGAAAGAGGAATGAACGCAAGCTCAATCTTGGTGTTCACTTTGTTGATCTTGTAGCTAGGTGCATTTTATCCATCTTTTGGCCTTTTGTGGTTGGTTGCAAAGATATCGATCTTCTTACCCTTTTGTTTTTTATGGTGCTAGGATCATTCTTCTAGGTCACTAGTATTTCTTTTCTAGCTTTTGTTTAGGGTAGTACCATATATTCCCAGTTATTTTGTTGTATAAAATTCTTTAAAGAAATTGACATTAACCCCAAAAACAAAAGTCGAGGCCAAGCAATGTGCCCAACTTTTCCTACATCCCATTGCTACCAATGCAAAAACAATGGTATTATTTGGATGAATTGACATTGACCTTTTAAGACACATCAGCATTTGCTTTCTAAGGCATTTTTTCAAATGCAAAAGAAACTTTTATACTTTAGCATATAGCAGCAGGGAGACTTTACACTGGATAAACTAGTATGCTCGGGCATGATTAATATAAATTGCTACTATCTTTGTGGAAGGGAGGAGGAAACACATGAACATCTCTTTGTTACATGTGGTTATTCAAGGGATTTGTGGAGAGGAATAAAGACTTCAGTATAATGGACAGGCCAAAGACCTTCAGTTCTACCTTCTTTATCAGCTCTATTAACTTCCTGAAGTATGTGTCTGTGTGGAAAACAACGGAAAGCCTAGCCGCTGGATGTTGTTACTAATGGAAAGAGAGGAATGATCAACGGTTAGGAAACACGGCTCAGACAGAAGAAGACAATTTTGAGAGCTGTCCATCTATGCATTTTGTAATTTTGTATTTTGGTGTCTAGGAAGCCTTTAAGCTTTAGGGCCACTTTATGGACACAAGCATCCTTTTGTTTTTATCAATGCTTGGGCCAATTTTGTAGGTTTCTTGTATGCTTCCTAGTTTCCATTCTCTTTGTACCTTCTTTCATCTTATAAAAGTACAAAATAATCTCACTTTACCACAAAAAAAAAAAATAATAATAATGATCTACATCACATATTCATCTTGTTACGACTATCAATATAACCTACTAAATTAGCCCACAGAAAAAGGGTATGCCCTGTCATATCCTTAGTGAGAGAGGAAGAAATGCCTAGGATCTACATGATTAACATGCGAAATTGAAGAAGAAGACAGCATACCTTTCCTTTATAGTTGACAAAATGATGATTGAATAAGGCATTGATATCTGCAAGTGTAAAGAAAAAGTCAGTAACTGATGGTAATATCATGTAAAACTAGTTCATCTTATTACTCAATAAAGGATGTAAAATATGTAAGAGCCAAAAAAAAAAAACAACACTATTTAACCCACCCTGCTTCATGCATGAGAACATAATCAAATCCTTACTATGGAAGATAACCAAGGCAAGGTGATGAAGGAAAAAATGAAAAAGAATTGCTCCAATTATTGCACAGTGATGAATTTTTTTTCCCCTTTATGTATTAGTGCTCCTTCAATATGTTTGGGAGATACACACTATATCAACAAAAGTATTATTTGTCGCTATAATATAGTTTTTTGTTTGACTGTATAGGTAGGGAATTTCCAACAAGGATTAGCACGCAATAGAAAAAAGGATGATTGAGTACACGAAATTTCAAAGCATCAAACTCTTTTAATCCTCTTACTTAAATGAATGTCTAGAGAAAAGAGACACTTAAACCAACATCTACAAAATATCTGAGCAAACCCACTTTGTCGCGGAATCATTATCCAAGTCATGCATGTGGGTTCTTAGGATAGAGTACATCAGATTGGACACAAGGAGGATGATACCACATGCCAAAGTGCTGTTGGTTTTTTTTACCTTAGTACAAGACGATGTAATCTTCAGAAGACTTTCACACATTCTATACATGGAGCATCACATTTTAATGCAGTAAAGAGAGCCAAAATCTTTGATTGGTCTAGGATGTATCGACAATTGAGGTTCTAATAAACCGAATCCCACCATATGAGGAGAAAGAACCTTTAGTCTCTCTGCTACAATCTTGGAGATACATTTATGGATAGTATTACAACCTGCTATTGGTCTCTGCTCTCCAACTTTTGAAGGGTTCTGAACATTTTTTGGCTTGGGAGGGGTGTAGGGATGGGGGAGAGAAAGAGAGAGAGAGAGAGAGAGAGAGAGCAAAGTACAAATCAAAATCGTCAGAAGGTATCATTAGCAAAGAGTTCCTTTTATGGCCAAACTTACATCCTCACCAGTTAAATCCTTCACTTGACTATAAACCAAGTTTAGCATACAATAAGAATAAAATTATGGAAAGGAATTGGCTAAATTGACCAAAACAAATCTTCGTTTTTATGCCAGAAAGGCATGTCAAACCATTTGTCACCGTTAGTAGAAGTCAACAAGAGAATTAGCATAGAGGTGTTCGATCTTCTGTGTTTCTCTTAATTTAGTGCAAAAGCTTTTTGAGTTTGCAATTTAATATCCAATCATTTTGCAACCTCAAACATATATCCTATGCATTGTCTGAACCTTTGATTTTGTTTGAACTTGAAAAGCTGCATAGCCTTAAATCTTACAACAACTTGGAAACACTAGAAATAGATGTTTCAAAAGGTTCACTTTTTTAGATATTTGAATTCAAAAAGGTTAAACATTAAGTTGCAAAATTCAGGAGTCCTGGTACCATTTGCAAACTTGAAAAGTTAGACACAAAAGGGCAACGGCCAAAAAAACAAAAAAGCAAAGGGGAAAAAAAGAGCTGAAAATTCAAAAAATCATACCAGATTTCAACTAGTGAACAAAATTTGATCAAACATACTCGATAAATGATAAAAAGTAACTAATTGAAATCATGTGGACCAAAGATTGATTTCTACTCCAGATAAAAACAAATAAATAAATCCCTGCTATTACCAAAAAAAAAAAAAAAGAAAAAAGATCTGAAAATTCAAACAATTATACCAGATTTCAACAATGAAGAAAATTTGATCCAACATACTCAATGAATGATAAAAAGGTAATTCATTGAAACCACATAGACCTAAGACTGATTCTTACTCCGGATAAAAATAAATAATAAACTCCCTGTTAATAACTATATAAAAAATAAAAGGATAAACAGAATACATTAAGAGAACAAACAAGACAAATACGTTAATATACCCATCCACCCGTTATTGGGGGCGAGTCTTTCTGAAATCTATTCGTCCATAAAAGGCACCATTTGTTTTCTATTCTTCCACTGCTTAAATAGCATCAGAATTTTCTGTTCAAATTTGGGTTAATGTTGTATGTGCAGACCTTCATGAGATAAATATGAATTAAAGATAATCATTTTGAGACTTCAATGTACATAGTCTTAACTGTTAACATTCTCTTTCTCTTTTGAAATGCCAAAAATCAAGAATAGACAAGAAGACTTTGTTTTGAGGACCCCCAAAAGTTACATAAAGGATCTAGAAGTGAAAAAGCCCGGTAATATCCAACAAGAAAACTTTTACACTTCAATCAATTCACTAACCTCATCAAAAGCCTTAGATTAGGGAATATACCTGGGTTTGAATAATAGCTCAAGATTATTGACTGTCGATAAAACTTAGCATGTCCATTTAGATACCTAAAACAAATTATATTTTTGAACAGTCAATTTCTTGAAAAGACAGCAAAAGACAACATAAAATTTCATCAGGCTTGCATTTAATTCAAAAGAAAAATTTAGATGCAATTCAATTCAAGAAAACTCTAAAATATTTTCTCAAGCTGATTCTTGTTGCCATTATCTATAATGATCACACTTAAAGACAAATTCAAATATAAAATAAGAAATTTTGCCAATTATGCATGACAATAATTGTACAAAGTAAAGTAATGTTTCAAGAACTCAAAAGATGTCATACCAGGAGTGAGAATTATTGTACAAAGTAAAGCCTATGACCCACTCGTAGGAGTTAACAAAGAACAAGGATGGAAAAGTGTTCCTAAGCACAAGGGACTAAAGCCTTTAGTTGATTAACCCAATCAACAAGTGGAACTTTGCAAGGGATAAACGAAAGCTCCCATTGTTGCTAACACTCCTATGCAGTCTAGCTTGCCAATTTCTACTCCATTGAGGATATCTTAGAATTGAAGAAGGCAACAACAAGCTCTTTCTTCTTCTTCTTCATCTTCTTCTTCTTCTTCTTCTTCTTTTTTGTGGGTTGGGGGTGAGGGGGGGTAGGGTGGGAATAAGTTCAAATTTTTCCTTTAGTATTTCATTTTATAAAGATAGGTAACAATACAACAAAAAGGCAAGGGCCTTGAATGAGGGCAGCATCAAAGAGTCAAACATCTTGGATGATAATACAAATGTAGCAATACAACAAAATGGGACCTTTGGTTGGCTGGGTCTGGGGGTTGAGGAGTGGGGGGCTAGGGGAAGGAAGGTCATCATAAAGGTGATACAAATACAAAAGTAAGAAATCACTAGAGCAATACAAGAAGCAACTAGAGAACACCACAAGTTGACTCCTTGGGTCTTAAAACATTGTCTTCCCTTCTTCTTGGCATCAACAGCTCAAGAAGACATTTTCCAAGGGACTAGGCTAGAGGATGGAGAAACAACATCATCAAATTCAACCAATGCCATGCCAAGAGAGGTATCTAGCATTAAAGATTCATTGGAAATCAGAGTCTCACTTTCAATTTAGACACCACCACATGCCATGCCTATGGCATTCACAGCGGCTCTCGCTTCCGCTGGAGTCTTAGGCACCAAGTTAAGAGTTTCATTTGAAGGAGGAGACACACCAGCACCCTTATTATCTAAATAGTTTTCTAAGATAATTGTATCCACTAGTACAAGGGACAACTTAGGAGGCACACCCAAGCAATCATTGGTATTCAAGTGCAATCATTGGTATTCAACTTCTACAATGACCTTTCTACCATCAACATATCGAACCAAATCAACACATACTTGGAAAAAGCTCAATCTTTCCAATCAAGCTGTAATAGAGTCATCAATCAATGGTTTACCAAGTCTAGTCTTGATGTAGCCAAAGCCCTGCTTATGGAAAAACTCCAAAGGGACATTAATGCTTAACCTAGAGTAGCTTCACTTGCAAACACAATTTCCCATTTCCCAATGTGGAATATTAAGATACTAGCAAATTAAGGAGTTTCAAGAATTTTTGTTACTTGTCCATCAATCCCACATTTGAAAAGGAAAGTACTTCTTTCATTACTTAAAACTTTAAGCAAACCAAAATAATCTCATAATACACAAGCTATCTTTTCATTACTAGAAAGGGAAGTGTCATTCTAAAGAACTACCCTACTATACTATTTTTCCATAAATGAGCTCAAACTCAACTACTTCTCATGGTGCCACCACTAAAAGCTCCGCCCATCCAAGGTAGGGAATAGAAATTAAAAGAAAAATCAAGCTCTGGCGCTTGACAAGAGTTAGACTAGCCCTCCAAAAAAGGACTTAGCTCACCACTCTTTAGACAAAGCAGGTTTAGGAGGAGATATAAGGTTAAAGTGGAGACTAGGACAAGAGAGGAGGAAAAAAGTGGTCCATGAGTGCTGCGAGAACTTAGCTAAACATAAGAGTTTTTAGGTGTCTTTCAGTTATGGCCTCAATTCCGAAAGTAGGAGACACCAGCTATTGAGTGAAATTCATGCTTGAAACAACAATTCTCCAAGCCTTAGTTATTGCTTAGAGATTTTAAGGTTGTAGTTCGTTTTTTGAGATGGGTGAGGGTAAGAGGCAAATGGATGGAGGCAATAGGGGAGATGGAAGTATGTTTATTCTCAAGATGAGCGAGGGTAAGAGACAAATGAATTGAGTCAATAAGGGAGATGGAGGTACGCTTATGCTTGAATTGCTAACGCTTTTTGTCACAAACCAGTCTTTAACTAGTGAAATAATTAGAATGGTGACTAAATTCATGGGAAACTTGATGGAATCCTGGTAAATCACAAATGGATGTCAAGGTTTCCATCTACCATCACTATTTCATGGATCTAAACAAGTCATATCATTATCCCTCCATAGTATGCGGTTTGGAGATGGTAAAAAGAAAGTTCCCTTCAAATTTTTCAACTTTTGAATGGAAAGTTTGAATATGGAGAAAGTTAGGGCATATATACCTTAAGTGCTACTATGCTCTAGAAGCAAGAGAAATTGAAAGCTCTAGAGTATGAATTGAACACACACATTCATAAAGAGTTCCAACCTTTAAGCTAAAGTAGTAAAATCTAATGAAGCATTCTAGTACTATCAATGGCAAAATAGCTCTGCTTAGTAAGAAAGAGTTAGAAGTCATGGAAAAGCTCTTTGAGGAGTTTTGTTTACTTAGTGCAAACAAGAAAGCCCTTTGGGGGTTGGTTTTGGTGTGTATATGTGTTGTGGTGGTGGTGGTGGTGGTGGTGGTGGTGGTGGTGGTGGTGGTGAGGGGGGCAAGGGTGGGGTAAGGTAAAAGAACTCACATGTGAAATGGTTAAATTTAAAGTACCATAACACCTAGTTCTCCAAAACCTATTGTCAGCGATGAGGTACTTTTATAATGCGAAAGGGATTTAGGGATTGTAGACCTCGTCAAGAAAGCAACACAGCTATAAATTGTGTAATTCAACAGAGGATGGTCGCTTTTTTTTTTCTTTTTTTCTTTTTTTTTTTTTGTGAATAACGAAGGAGGATGGCCTTTGACCTTAGGGTTTGTGGCAATTCTTATCTATTTGGAATGTAAAGCCACCATCAAAATGCTCTAAGACCAAGAGGAAGATTCTTGCTTCCAATAAGGTTCCAATCTTAGGTAGGTCAGAATATAGGTAATGTGAATTTTGTTCCTCTAGTTTGATGGTTGCCACCTAATGTATACCTCAAGTCAATTTATAAGTTCAACAGTCTTTCTCTATAGATTAAGCTAAAGTCCCATAACAAAGCAATAAAGGAAGGGGAAAAAAAATGGGTACCTGTGCCTGATGCTCATCAAGAAGGAGAGAACGAACATAAAATCATGAAGGAATGGAATGATTCCCTCTAAGCCTTGGATCTTCTCTTTTAATCTTAGCCCTTGATATAACAACCCACTCAAAGTATCCTTGCCGCCTCAACAACCATGCTCTACTTCTATTTATTAAAACATACACATTTCTCTGCCCAATTCATCTCGACCCATGCAACGCCCAAACCCACACACACCCAACCAATCATAAAAACATAGAAATGGTGACTAGATACCACTAGAACCACCTTCTTCTCTTCTTTCCTCCTCTTATACGCATTAATTATAGGAGGTTGCACCCTTGGATTTATATCACCACCCTTGGGCCTACTGTATGAGCACCTAAGCGCAAGGGAATGAGTGAACTCTGACTTTCTTGGCCATTCCATACTTGTTCCTTGATTGAGCCAAGTGGCCAGGATAGGCCAAAGGGTTGATTTTAGGATGGCCAAGAAAGTCATTTTTATGTACAAACTTTGCATCACTTCAAAAATAACTATTCATACTTTTGCAATATGGTATCAAAGCATTTTTTATCCTGAGTAAATCACTCAATCAATCATTGGCGGTAATATATCTGACCAAACAAAAACCCCTAGCTCTAAGCTTCGATTTGGCTCATCACATAAGGATGACCAAACCCAACCAAATATAAGCACTAACCAGATTAAATTTGGTACTTCCTTGAACACGACAACTTAGTCTGGAGATCAAATCCGTCCAATCAGTTCTTAGTTAAATTCATATTTGAGACATTAGGAAGAATAGATCAATCAATGGATCATGAGCACCTATTCTTCCTTTAGGACTTCAATGAGCAACAAGTCATAACCAATGTTGAGTGCCTACAAAATTTCATCAATTTGAGAGCAACTCCAGAGCTGGGATGAGACCTGAAAGCTCAGGATTTCTTCACCTGCAGTACAAAATGGCACCAAGTGCCATAATTTACTACCTATAAAGGGAAAGGAATGACATACATGAATGATCCAACCTCTTCAGATATCTTAGATAGAAGGATCTTCTTCCATGTGTATTTGATCAAGCTATTCTATTTGTTTGCTTGAGCACACAAACTAGCATGTTGAGTTGTGCTATATCGAACTATTCTGGCTTTTACTTGTAAGGGCATCAAACAATGAAAGGAAGTTCTCAGCATCACTAAATACATATTACCAAGGGTCCTCATTTTTATTCCTATAAGTATCTTCCCTTTTGATGGAAGTACTGAATTGCAACCAAAAAAAGAAGGACAACTCAATAAAAATATGTATCCCAGAAACAAAGAAATGACATAAAGAGAGGGAGGGGGGCAGAACAAATAAGTAGATCAAGTACAGAACAAACAATATTGTACAAAGAATACCACTCTTTTATGCGCATAATATCGGTTCTGTGTACAGCTTCTTTCTCATGGGAGGTTCCACCCAGGTTCAATGGCATGCAGTTCAGCTGCTCAACCACAGTATTCACATGGGACCAATTCTGAATTATTTCAGTGAATAGAAATGCATTTAGTTGAGATATAATAACTGAGTATCATCATATATGCATTCATTGACCCAAAATAGTGGCATAAATATTTCAGCAACTAGAACAGAACACACCTGCATAGCAATTACATCTGCATGATCAACAATCAGAATCTGGCATACAAATTGACATGTTAGTTAGTTCTATGAGAAAATGATATTGAATATAGCACATTGAATAACAAATAGACAAGTCACCTCTATAGATGAGAGGTAGTGGACATCTTTATCCTTTTCCCTCTCAGCCTCCCCAATTTTCTGCAATAGCAATTACAAGGTTATTTGCATTTCATTGGATTTAATCAAATAATAATATCCGTTTTCTGAGAAATCTCCACGTATATGCTATGATATATAAATTTCTCCCATATGTTTCTACCTCACGATGAGGACAAAGAGAGATTACAAGGTATGGAAAAGAAGTATATCAATATTTTACAATAGCTGATGTTCTCATAAATAAACTTCAATAAAATTTGAGCACTTCTAGCCTGATGTTACTCTCAGAATAGCTCAGTGGTTGAGATAATCTAAACATATTAAACCCTTATACCAGGGCAAAGTGGAGCAATTTTTTGTTGTTTGAGGAATGCACTCTATAAATTAGTTTGCACTATCCAAACACATAACAATCAATAAAGTACATTTTAAGTCCTGTATTAGATAAAAGAACACTTAGATAAACTAAAGCCTTTACTAAACTAGGCAGTGTCAGCTACATGTGGAGGAAATATAATAATTATTTTTCTATTGGCTGATTTAATGAACATTTAATGCTGTTGGTTGGTAGAATTTTTGTAGGGTTGTTAAGGGTTGGTGCAATAACATTTGTTGCTACCAACTATATTAGGACCGTCTATAACTAAGTCCTTTTAAGTACAAACTTTGCATCACTTCAAAAATAACTATTCATATTTTTCAATAAGGTATCAAAACATTTTTTATCCCAAGTAAATCACTCAACCAATCATAGGTGATAATATATCTGACCAAACAAAAACCCCTAGCTCTAAGCTTCAGTTTGGCTCATTACATGAGGGTGACCAAACCCAACCAAATATGAGCACAAACCAGATTAAATTTGGTACTTCCATGGGCAATCATTCTCTTCAATTATACAACATAGATTGAACAGTGAGAATTTTCATGAATAGTATCAATTAGTGAAACCTGTAATCCATTGCAAAGGTAAATTAGGGCATCTAATAGGGATGTGTCAAGCACCAGCTATCAAGTCTCAAGAGTATGATACATGGGTGGCTGAGAATGCTATAATGATAACGTAGTTAATTACTTCAATGGAACCCAAAATTGGCATACTTTATTTATTTTATAATACCATTAAGGAGATTTGGGATAGGGTCCAAGAAATGTATTCAGACATGGAGAACGCCTCACAGTGCTTCAAACTTCAATTAAAGATAAGGCTTACCACTCAAGGTAATTTGTCTATAATAGATTACTACAATACATTAATGGAGTTATGGTAAGAAATTGATTTGTTCTGTAATATTGAGTGGACTTACTCTAAAGATAGTATAAAGTTTGCTAAGATGCAGGAAAAAGATCAGGTATTCGATTTTTTACAAGGATTAAATGCAAAATTAGGTGAGGTGAGAGGGCATCTGTTAGGACAAAAGCCACCCAACATTTGCAAAAGTAAGGAGAGAAGAAACCCGGCGATGTGCGATAGGAACGGTGCCATCATCAAATCAAAATTCTTTAAACTCAACTTTAATAGCAAAGAAAGAGACAACTCATGACAAGCCATGATGTAATTTTTGCAAAAGATATTATCATACACAAGAAACATACTAGAAACTTAATGGCAAACCTATAAAGTCAAGGAAATAGAAGGGAGTTTCAAAGCTTGCATAGGTGGCTAAAACAATAAGTGGTGCTGATTCTAAGATAGGTACCAATCTCACCTCTAGTCAGATGGCTTTACTAAAAACACTTCTTGAGAATGCAGAGATTAGTAATGAAAAAGGAACAATTGATGAAGTAGTGCTTATGGCTACAACAGCACAAAAACATACATACATGTCCTCTTCTAGGAATAACATAAATTCTAAATGGATAATTGATACAAGTGCCTTAAACCACATGTGTAATTCATTACACTGGTTTAAGGATTTTACACCAAGTGTTCATAAATTTCAAGTAGCTAATGTAGATTGTATTTTCTCTAAAGGAAAAGGAGTGGTTGAAATTGAAAATTTATATTCATATGAGACATTATTTACTCTAGAACTATAATACAATTTATTGTCAATTGGTAAGCTGAGCAGAGATATGACTTATACAGTAACATTTTCCCCTTCTTACTCTGTTTTTTAAAATTAGTCTTTGGGGAAGATGATTAGCAATGCTGATGAACTCAACAGTCTTTACTGTTGGAGAGTCGAGTAAAGTTTATGTCTTTAGTCTCCACTATAAATAATAATGAAATCATATCATGGCACCAACAACTAGGTCATCCCAATATTCACTATACGTTACGTCTATATCCAAACTTTTCTTGAATAAAGATGCTACAAATCTCAAGTATGAGCATTGTATTATCTCTATTTGCTAGAAAGTCTTATCCTACTCAACCCTATAAGTCTTCAAAACCATTTTATTTAATTCATAGTGACATTTGGGGGCCCTATAGGTTCATTATTCTATTTGGATATAAATGGTTCATTACCTTTAAGTATGAGCATTGTGTTATCTCTAGAATTTGCTGGGAATATCTGTTAAATGAGAAATCAAAAGCATGATCTGTAATTCAAAGATTTCATAAACTAGTTTTAAATGTTTTTCAAACCCAAATATAGATTATTCAATCTAATAATGGTAGAGAATTTTTTTCGAGGGAGTTTGAGAACTACCTATCTAAACATCGAATTCTTTACCAAAGTTCCTATGCATATGCCCCACACTTGAGACTACCCATTTTTGAATGGTAGTAAATTCTGTTCCTCATTGTTTTTGGGGAGAAGCAATTCTAACCTCAACATATCTCATCAATAGACTTCCCTCTAAAACCTTCAATTATCAAACTCCATTGAGTATGTTCCTTAAGTGTTTTCCTAAGAAACACAACACGTGTAATTCTTTGCCACCAAAAACTTTCGGATGTAGCGAATATGCTTCTAATCACTCTCCAAACAAACATAAATAAAAGGAAAGGCTCTTAAGTGTATTTTTATTGGGTATTCACTGATTTAAAAAGGGTACAAGTACTATCACCCACCTTCCAAATAAGTTATAGTCACTTTTGATGTCATGTTCTTTGAACATAGCTCATACTATAACTTAATGTGTCGGCAGCAAAGTGAGAATGTTTCAATATGCTTACCTCTCTTCCCAAACACAATTAACCACATGTCTAGTGAGGTAAAACCAGACAATAGTCCTAATGCTGATAACATTCTTGAGTTAGATAATGATGAGGTTAGTAAAACAACCAATACACAGCTCACACTTCGTGTATATACCAAAACAACTAGACCCTATCAACATGTGCCATCATCTAACCTAAAAGAGAGGTCCGCACCTGACATGAGAATTGACATGGGATTGTCGCCTAAAAATACAGATCATGAGCAGATTTTTGGTGATCAACATAAAGCAAGTAATGAGCATCAAGATCTAGATCTTCCAATTGCTCTACGGAAGAGAAGAAGAAGTTATGCAAGGTATCCTATCTCAAATCATTTGTCTTATGCTAATGTCTCACCTAATTTAAGACTTTTCTAACACGAATTGATGAGAAGAAGGTACTTAAGAACATTGATGAAACCATGTCCCACGAAAAGTAGAAGGAAACAATCTTAGAGGAAATGCAAGCATTACAACAAAATAATAGATAAGAAGTATGTGATTTGCCTAGTGGGAAGAGAGTAGTTGATAGTAAATGGATGTTCAATATTAAACACAAATCTTAACTGTCATTAGTAACTAATCTTGATTGGCCTCTTCATCAACTAGATGTCGAGAATGCATTTCTCAATGGAGATTTAGAAGAGAAAATACACATGAGGCTTTTGTCAAGCTTTGAATCAGAAGAAACTAAGGGAAAGGTATGTAAACTGAAAAAATCTTCATATGGCTTGAAACAATCTCCCAAAACTTGGTTGAAGAAGTTTAGTTAAACTTTAATTGAATTTGGATATTGTCAAAGTCAAGCTATGCATTCCCTCTTTGTGAAATTTGGAGCAAATAGAAAGAAATTTAATTTGATTGTTTATATAGATGATATTATCATGATAGGGGATAATGATGTAGAAATTGCAAAAATCAAGAAGAAAATTAGAGAGAATTTTGAAACTAAAAAATTAGGAGATCTAAAGTATTTTTTGGGCATGGAAGTTACCCATAAAAGAAAGAAGATTTTTATTAGTTAGCGAAAGTACATTCTAGGTTTGCTCAAAGAAACTGGAAAACTTGGGTATAAGCCTAAAAACGCTCCTCTACATCCGAATTAGAAGAATTGGTCACAAGGAAATGATACACCAAATGACAAAGAGAGATATCAGAGGCTAGTAGGACAGTTGATTTATCTATCATTACCAAGATCAGATTTGGTGTTTGCTATTAATATGATAAGTCAATTTATGCACTCACCCACTAAACATTATGAAGAAGCTATTAATCATGTGCTTAAATACCTTAAGGGAAGGGACACTCAGGAAAGGGCTGTTCATAAGGAAGACTAATAGCAGGGACTAAGTTACATATTTTGACACCGACTTGAGAGGTGATCAAATTGACTCAAAGTCAACTATCAAATTTTGCACCAAAGTCTACGGTAACCTGGTGACTTAGAGAAGTAAAAAAATAAAAAAAAAAAACCGATAGTTGTAAGGAGTAGTGCAAAAGCTAAATATTGAGCTATTGCTCAAGGGATGTGTAAAATAATCTGGTTGTAGAGACTATTGGCCAAATTGAAAATTGAATGGAGCTCCACAACTATCTACAATGATAGCAAATCTGCAATTGGGGTGTTAAAGAACCCTATCTAACATGAACGAATGAAGTATGTAAGAATAGATAGGCACTTCATAAAAACCAAGATGGAAAGAGCAGATATTCAAGTGGAATACGTCTCTACAAAGAGTCAAGAAGTAGATGTATTAACAAAGTCCTTGACTAAGCCATTGTTCATAGAGTTATTATCCAAACTAGAAATGATAAATATCTATTTCTTAAGAAGGGGGTGTAGAAAATATAATAATTATTTTTCTATTAGCAGATTTAACTAGCATTTAATGCTACTGGTTGGTAGAATTAATTTTATAGGGTTGTTAAGGGTTAATACAATAATATTTGTTGCTACCAACCATATCAGGACCATCTATAAATAATTCATTTTATGTACAAACTTTGCATCACTTCAAAAATAATTATTCATACTTTTGCAAAAATATGAATCCTACTATCCCCATACACTATCAAAAACCTTGCCGTCAATATATTAGAGAACTTTCATTGAAAGAAATGAATAAGAAGAATTTTAAAAATAATAACAACAAAATCTAGAATCCAACTCTGATTGAGCAGGACTTAACTGTTTTTTATTCCCCCTCTTAGCTTCTCCAACCATAGTCCTCTACTTGGTCATTTGAAGTTGAATTCTTCTCCTGTGAAGATTCCCTTTGAATATTTTGACTTCTGAAAGGACCATATCAATTTCAAATCCACTATTGCAAAGGTCTGGAATTCTGATGTGGTTGGAATCCCCATGTTCCAAGTGGTTGCTAAACTAAAGCTTTTGAAGAATGAATTGAGGCATATAAATAAACCTTATTTCTCATATATTACTCTAATAGTCTAGAAAGCCAAAGAACTCCAGGAAAACACTCAAGTTGCAAATAGATTAGACTCGGGCTGCACTGATTGGGACCAAAAGACATTTTTTGAAGAGTTACATGTCTTGAAGCCAGTTGAGGAGTCTTTTGTATGCCAAAATCAAGAGAAGCTGGGTTGAAGCTAAGGGACAGGAATTTCTCCTTTTTTCTTTTATTCCTTGAAGCAGAAGCAATTCAGAAATAGTATTTACTCACTTAGCTTGGAGAATAGAGACAGAATGTCTACTAAGTTGAAGATCTACGAAGCTGACTCATGATTTTCCAGAAGCCTTCTTAGAGAATATGGAAAGTTTTCTTCTTGTCTTGATAGACTAAATTCCATGGTGATTCTGGGGGTAGACTTGAGTGACTGGGAGGCTTTTATAAAGACTTAACAGACTAAGACATTAAGGAGGCTCTTTGATCACTTGCGAAGACAAGTCTCTGGGGCCCAAAGGCTACAATGCAAGTTCTTTTAGGTATAATGGGACATTGTGGGTGCTGACATGTTCTTGGCATTAAAGACTTCTTCACTACAAGTAATTTGTTGAACATTAACTCTACTTACCTAATGCTTGTCACAGGTTTGATACTCCAGATTCTATCTCTAATTCTCAGCCTATTGCATGCTGCAACACCCTGTACAAATAAATCTCTAAGATTTTGGCAGATAGCCTAAAAAAACGGTGCTCCTCTTGATTGGTCACAAATAAACAGCCTCCCTTTAAGGAAGAAGAATAGAAGACTGTATTGTTAGTTCAAGGGCTAATGAATGGTTACCATAGAGTCTCATGGTGCTAGATGTGCTACTGAAGTAGATATTATGAAAGCACACAACCATGTGAGATAGAGTTTTTTGGAACAACTTTTGAATGCTCTAAACTCTCTACCACAAATCACGAAATGTACTATAAAGTGTGCTTCCAACCCAAGTTCTCATGGCCGAGCTGGGTTAGAAATGAGATCCTTAGAGGCAGGAACTTCTGGTAAATTGAAATCCCATATGATGCATCTTGGGCATGGAGGAAAATCCTACAAGCTAGATCTCTAGCTTGTGACCTTCTAAAATGGAAAATTGGGGATGGGTCCTTGATATACTTTTGGTATGATAGCTGGCATCCTAAAGGCCCTCTGGTGGTTGCCTGGTTCACATGAAAGCAATTCTGACGCATGCTCCCCAATCTACAAAGGAGCTGAGAGCCCCCTCCTCATCAACTTATGTAATATGTTGCTATGACACCATGATTGAAGTTCACGAAGTAGTTCGGCCAATGGATTTTGGCTTTTCTGAATGAAAATCTCCTCATATGCACATAAAATAGAAAATTTCTCACAGAGATTCTTGTCCCCATTCCCTTCAGTAGTATGCCAGCTTTCAAGCTGTATGCTATCCCTCGCATAATCTGATGTAGTGCTTCAACTCAGTGTTGAGCATCTTTAATTTAGTACATACCCCAACAATAGTGGTAACATCATCCTTAAAACTCTAGACTTTTTTCTGATAAAGGCCGAAATTTGGGATTTTTCACCCAAACATTGAGAAAACAAGTTGGAGTTCTGTGTATGCTATTGTCAAATTCCAATTAGATTGAGGCTGGTTAATTATTCAACACCTTTGGCACAAGTAGATCAGTTTCTGACATAGCCACAATCCAATCCTGATTCACCAAAACTATGTAGATACTCCTCTACTAAGTTCTCTACCCAATTGTTCAAGTATAGATCAAGCCCTGAATTTGCTATCTCAATCTCTGTATCGCAAAGAAGACTTATATTCTCCATCATTCCTTTTGTGCAAACTACAGAGACCATAATCTCTTCAAAAGTTTCAGCAAATTGAAATCGAAATAGCCCATCAGAGAATCCAAGGGCCATTTACCAATTGCTTGGTCCTGATTTTATCCAACAACATGACATGAGCAAATGACATTCCATACTTCCACCTTCTTAAAACTAAACACCTACTAGATAAGTACTACAGAACATCTAAGACATGCATTGCTCAGGACTACAACCCTATTGTATCCCTTAGAGCATATATAATCTTATCCATGGCTGGAAAAGATAGTCCTGTATAAGGAAATTAACAAGAAAGCTAATCCCCCTTGGTGGAGTCTTCTATACAGTCAAGGAGCAGATCACAAGCGTTGGTTCTCCACCTATTCACTACCTTGGAGTACCTCTATCCCCCTCAAATATTTCTATATCTGATTGTGCTGATTTAGCGGCCAAGTTCGTGGCTAGAATTCATCATCGGTCTATTAAGTCTCTTTATGCTGGATGAACTCAACTTATCAATTGGTCCACTATCTTCATTCTTCCAGCAAGCATTTTGGAGCTAGTTGAAACCAGACTTAAGGTAAAATGGAAAGAAATTTTCAAGTCCAAGAGGGAAGGTGGGCTTGGAGTTATTGATATAAATCTATGGAGTAGGATGATGTAATGAAGCATATTAGGACACTATGCATGGATGATGGAAGTTCTCTTTGGCCTACCTGGGTTAAGAAGGAAATTCTTAGAGGTAGATGTTTTTGGCAAGTAAAAATCCCAAATGATGCTTCATATACATGGAGGAAAAAACTTCAATCAAGACCCCTAGCTAAACAATTGTTGTAGTGGAAGATTGGTGATGGGAGAAGCATTTATTTTGGTTTAATTGTCGGCATCTGCTAGGTCCTTTAATGGTTGACTAGGAAAGCATGGTAATGCCTCTTTGGGCTGTCCAAAGGATACTATGTTAAGCATGTACATAGATGGTGAAAGGTGGAGGTGGCTGAGAGAAGACCGATGGCTGCCAGTTTTAACCAACCTGCGAAATTTGAAACCAAATAAGGCATTGGCTAATAATTTGATGTGGTAGGGGCAAGATCTAAGACTCTCTCGGATAAAAATGCATATTCCATGGCCAAAAGATAGTATTCAAAAGGTGGACGGGTTTCTACTGATATAGCATCAAGAAACAGCTCCAAGACATGCACTTTTTCTATGGATGATAGTTCAAGGAAGATTGCTAGCCATGGATAAATTGGTTACATGGGGGATGACGTCTTCAAATTGCTGCTATATGTGTGGCATTGAGGAAAATCATGACCACTTATTTCTTGAATGCTCTTACGCCAAGACTCTATGGAGAAGAACAGAGGAAGCTATGAACTGGAATCTTTCCAAGGCCTCTTCAGCAAATTTGCTATCAGACATGATTGAGTTTGGCTCTTATTCGAAGACTCAAAACTATCCACAGGAAGGCTTTTGCCTTTGGTTGCTATTATTTATGGAAGGAAAGAAATAAAAGACACATAGGAGAAATATCATACCCAGTGGATTCTCTCTATAGAATTGTCTCTTTGTTTTTGTAATTTTTTTAAGCACCTCAATTTCCCCACAGCCATATAAATCAGTCTAGAAATCCTGTAAGCATACGGACTTTGCACCCGATTCTTTCATTCCTTGAGGGCTCTTTCAGTAATTTTTTGTACTCCTTTTTGGTAAAGAAATAGATATTTCTCACCTTACACCCCCAAAAAAAAAAAAACATTGAAAGGAGTTTAAGTTACAGTGCATGGATGTAGACTCAAGACCTCTTAATCTGATATAATATTAAATTTAGGTCCAATATAACTTATTTAAAATTTTAAGCTTCTAATATAAGGTTTATGCTTATTGGTTAACAGGTTCAAATTTATTTTTGTGAATGTCAAAATGATATAGGAGCTATGTTATGTATGATCTGTGCCTTCTCTTTCTTTCCTTCAGTCTACAACTGAAATATATATATATGTTCACTGGACGCTGAAAGGTCTGAAAAAAGCTAAATAAGAAGAAGAAAAGATGCCATCAAATGCAGGTTGCTAATTTAACTCAAAACTCTTTTCAATCATCCAGTGAAAGACACAGTTAATTCTAGTACTAGAAAGTACCATCATCTACAATGCATGTATTATAATCATATCCTCGAATAAAATGAGCCAGACATACGAGTCTTAATAATATATCCTACTAAAAGCTTTAAATCTCAAATTCCATTACTCAAAAAATAGTTACCGTAATCAAGCCAAGAGGAGAAGCTATGATCATATCCGATGCATAGAAGTCATTGTATAAGATAACACTCTTCCTGCAAAATAAAGAGGAAAAAAACCATAAATAAATGCACCAAGAGCATAAGCAAAGTCAATTAGCTGAATATCCATACACATGATTATCGATGGATTTTAACTAAAACTGAGCCACTTTTTCTTCTTTTTGCATTTCTACATATATTTTATAATTAGGCAAGATATTGAAGAGTTTGAAACTGTAACTTCTTTTTCCTTTTAGATACAAGGAAAATGAAGGACCAACTGATTACAGTAACACATTCATTTGCCTTAAAGTAAAACAGGAAGACTTCTCATCAAGAGAGGAGTTCCATCCATGGGCAAAGAGGACAGGCAGCTTACTTACATGTGAAACAAACCCTAGAGCCTCAAAAATGATACCCTACAATTCTTACATGAGTTTAAACACATGGATGAGGTCATGTTTGTTATGATTGCTTCTTCTATTACCCCATTTCCAAAACAGGCTGAAGTGTAGTTGTGCAGGAGTCTAAAAAGAAGACAGAAGGGGTGGTAGGTCAATTGGTTGGCCATAAGCAGTAAGATTTTAGAGAGGAGGCACAGACTTTTCAAGCCATCCTTGTAGCAAATGAGGCAGTTGAACTCAAGTCTCAACAGGCTAAAAAGAGTCATTTACAAACTTGCATAAAAAAGCTTATGATCATGTGTCATGAAATATTATTTTCTCTATCCCTACGAGAATAAATTAGGAGTCAAATGCAGATTATGGGTCAAGAGGTCTATCAGCCTTAAGGGCATACAGGTTATGCGATTCAATCTCCTTTATTTCCCATTCTAGTTGTGAACTTCAGGGAATGATCTTTATTCCTAATATTCTTAACTTATTTAACACATCAGACATAAAAGCAATAATAAACAGGCAGCTGTGGATACCAACTATAAGCAGGCAACTGTGGTTTACTTCCATCTCCTTACTCAGTGCAATCAGAAAAGGCCCCACCCAATGTAATATCTGTGGGTTTTGCCCTTTTTTCTCCTTTATGGCTTTCCGTCCTTTGGTTTTTATTTTAATTGTCGCATTCAAAGAGACAACAAATACATATACACATAACAGTGTAAATGGAACACCTTTTTTCATGCTGAGCAATCTTGTTGACACCAAGGTCATATATTTATGTTAAGATACTGTAATAGTTTTAGGAAGAAAAGTAGGCTCAGTTTAGCAGCATGATGAGCAAAATATGGCAAAAGTTTTGGACCAGGGTAAGAATCCATTACAATTTTCATTTTTGTAATTCCTAAATCCAAAAGAAAAATGAAACTCGCCATTCTAAAAATTTGTTTTCACATCTATGTCTCTCTTATATTAACATTGCAGGAAAAAGTAAAACAAAAATTCTCAGTGAACATCTAATAATTGAGATCATTGTAATGGCAGATAATCTAGTTATCTGATCATCTTATCTAGTGCCCCGGCAGTAAAAATGGCAATAATTGAAATATAGAACTGCAAAACTTGAGAAATGAGTAGTTATGAGTTATGTACCTAGTAAACTTAATGCCAATCATAAAGTGGTCGTCAGAATTTCCATTAAAGAGTGCAAGGAAGTCGAAAGGTTTTGAAGACTTCTGAGTTGAGCCAAGTTCATCTCGAGACACACCTTTCTCATCATCGTTATCTACAGCATCTCCAATGCCAAAATCATCATTAAACCGATCCATATGCTCAACATTAACCTGAGAACAGAAGTAACACTAGGCTTATTGTTACCATAACATTGATGGCCTTATATGCATAATAAAAAAGAAATGTAAATCAAATCTGCAAATAACTTCAATGGGGAAAACAAAATTATTAGGTATTATAATTAGTTTATAGAAAATTTTCTTGATATCCCTCTGAATATATAAGAAAGGTGCAGAACAACTACAAATGATACAAAAGGCTAAAAAGATACCATATCAGCATGAAACTTTATAGTGAAGGGTTCGTTCGGTAAAAGAAGATAATTTCATTCTTTTTTTCTGAACAATTACAAGATGGAGGATATCCCCTTTATATAAAAGTGCAAAACAGGTAGAAGTGAAAGGTTTTAAAATGAATAGGAGCAAAATAAAGCACATGAAATTCAATTGCTGCAACAAGAGGAGCACACAAGTTTTTGCCGTGTAAAATTAAGAGAACAAGAGATATCAGAGTTTTTGAGTTATCTTAGATCTATTCTGCAAACAGTCAGGTATTTTAGGAATATCACTTAGAATAGGAAACAAGGTTTATCTTTTTTCTTTTTTTTTCCTCCTCCACCCGATTTTTTTGCATTTTAGGAGTGATTGTTACATTTACTGCCATCTACTATCTACTATTTAGGAAAGTGAATTGAAAGCTTGTATAAATGTAGTAATGTTGTCAATAATAAAGTAAGCAGGAAATTAATCAGAAAATAATCTTAGTAGCTTATGAGTAGTCTAAAGTAGTCAAGAGATTGGAGGATTATGGAAATTAATCAGAAATTAATCTTAGTAGCTTAGGAGTAGTCTAAAGCAATCATGAGATTGGAGGATTTTCTTTAAAAGTCCTTAAAACCCTAATTCATCATAGCCAAATCACACCGTGGGATTGGGTCCCAAGAGTGGGCCCATATCAAATCCAACTGTCATGAGGACTCGGAATCTTATACAAATACACTACTATTATCAATAATTAAGCAAGAAAGAAATTATTCAGAAATCAGTCTTAGTAGCTTACGAGCAGTCTAGAATAGTTTATGAGAGTAGAGGATTCAATAAACCATCAAAATCTTCTACACATCCTAAAATCATCTTGGCTAAATCATGCCTTCTGACTAGATCCCAGAATCAGACTCCTGATAAACACATAAATTCAAGCAAGGTAGTTTAGCAAAGATGTGCATCTGGAATTTTATGTGATTGAGAAGTTCCCATAAAGCTCTATGCACCTGAAGGCTAGGAGTAGACTTTGTACATGAATAGAAAGTGGAAGCAATAGCATTGAGAATTTTAAGATGGATGTACAAACAAACAAGAATTGTTAAAATAAAGAATTAATATACAGCGGGGGAACAGTTGGAAGAGCATCAATCAATGGTAGAATAACAGAAGTATGGTCGAGATGGTTGTTCAACTGCAGTGACAATTTTTTAATGCACCGATTAGGCATCGCAACAATGTAGAGAATGCTCACATTAAACAGGGGCAAGGAAACCAAAAAGACATATAAAGAAACAATTAGAGATGATGACATACTTATATATTAGAGAATGAGTTGTGATATAGAGGAGCAGAGAAATATGATGCATAAATTAAACCCCACCTAGTATGAAAAAGATTGGCTCTATTTGTGTGTGTGTGTGTGTGTGTGTGTGTGTGTGTATGTACATGCATAAGTAATTAATTCCATTGATATCAGGAGATATGTTCAATATTGTACCAAGGAAAACAAAAAAAGCAAGTACAGAGACATTAAGCGCCCCAGCAGAACATGATAGATCAATGGAAAAATAAGCACAAAACCCAAGTGCCTAAATACTTGTGTTTCGAAATCCTATCATCTTTTAAAAAGCTTAAAGTTTTTCCTCTAAGCAAAGCCAACAAAGACAAGGGTTTGAATTAACATTTTATTATTATCGACAAATACAATGCAAGATACCTTGATGTTCGAATAAAAGTTCTCTGGTAAAACTCCAAAAAAGGCAAATTTTCTCCTTCCCATTCTATTTTAAAAAAGGTTGGCAGGGCCAAACAGATTTAACCAGAATTACCAGATCAACTATCCCACAAAGCTAAGGTAAAATCACAAATGACAAAAACTACTCTACTCTCACTCTATTAAATCACATGATTGCCTTTTTACATAAAATAAGTAATTCCTAATTAACAGAGAGAACTCGAGCACACTGCTTGCACAGCAAATGTAAGTCAACATAATCCTATATAGCTAAGAACAAGATGAAATCAAGTTGCACAATAGATAAATTGCCAATCTTCATAGTTTAAGTACAAGTTTCAGAAACTGCAACATCTTAAAATGCAGATAAGTCACTACTTAACATTTGATGTTGTGTACTGTTAGAAATTAGATATACCTAATAGTAGAATTAATATAGCTAGTACTAGTAATAGTATTGTAGCCAAGGAGCGCAATGGGATGTTTCCATGAGGCACAAGAATAGAAGAATAGTGGTATATAGAGGGGACAGGAGTAGTGAGATAGTATCCTGCCATTTATACTTTTCTCTAGTAAGAGAGTGTTCTAGGAGCTTTAAGTTCTACGTGAGAAGCATTTTTGCTGTGCTTGTATGTCTTAGCCCTAATTCTACCAAATTAGGGTTTACAATTGCATTTACTCAAAAGAAAAGAAAACGAAAGAACAACCAGAATTCAAGAAAGGGGTAGAATCATTGTAGGGGAGTAAAATAAGAGAGAGAAGATCCATCCATCATGAAGGAAATACTCATCAACCCTCCCATCTTCATCAACAGCAAACCCACCACCAAACCCTATGAACCTAATCGTCTTCAACATCAATGAACCATAACCACTCAAACCAAGTCAACACCACCTCCCTCCGGCATATAATCCACCATATCCAAGTACGTCTAGCTCAATTTTCACGATTTCTTCTACTTAAATCAGAGCACAAACACAAATTCAAGCCCGAGATCTGACATTTTCATTTTTTATTTTCCAAAGCCCACCACATAAAATCAAACACCTGGACTCCACACCAACTCCAACCAACAACCACTAATACCCATTGGATTCAGATCATGATCTAACTTTCCCATCTATAACAACAATGCCAAACCTAAACACAAATGCACTGAACCAGTCCAAAGATCGTTGCCACTGAAACCAACCCTAAACAAAAACCAACAACCCAAACCCCAAACTGAACCACCAACTCAAACTAAAGAATTCTTCTACTGAACCCACCACTGCCCTTCAATTAGTTTAGTTCCCTCACCCCAAAAACCAAAACCCAATGACAACTTTCAAATATCCAGTCAACTCACTGGAGAAAGCTTTGTCTGGACTTCCCAAGGAGCTTCCTGGGTTACACTTGACCATCAACAAAAAATGGTCAAGTTTCAACACAGCATGGCCAGGTTTCTTCAACAAATTTCAGACATGGAGAATAAAGTGTCGGTCCAGGATAAATTGAAGCTAATGTTGGAAGGGTGATTGAAGAAAAGAGAAGAGAAATCAAAAAGAACAAGCAAAATGACATTAGAGTTGGCTTCCAATGGTATGAAGTCAGAAAAATCACAAGGGAAGGATCTCCACAAAGCAACCAAAATAAGAACTTTCTTGAGGGAAATCCCAAATTTGTGTCAAATTCCATGAACAACTTCCATGGACATAAGGAAATTGTACGAGAAGCATTTTGGACCATGTCATGAAGAGGGAAAATCCAAAATTCTGAGCATTGTTCACAGTGGCCCATTTACAGATGTGAGCAATACAGAGGAGGAGTTCCTTGAAGAAGTCAAAAATGTGATTGGGGTTGGAGCTAGTACTCACAAGGCAAAGAAAAATTTTATTGAGACTGAGCTCTCTAAGTTGAAAATTGCGAATAAAGATACCACGAAGCCAAATATTTCTTCATCATTGAATACTTGTGCCAAACTAAAACGATCACATATGAAATTTTGAGACAATAGGGAAGTTGTCACCAAAAGAAAGAGCATATCAGATTTATCAAGGATGAATTAATGCTTAGTAGATTCACCCTCAGAGCAAATGTGCAGGTTCTTATGGAAAACATTGCAAGGTATTTTGACGTTGAGCAGAATGGAAAAAAAAAAAAGGACAGACAAGCATATGTGATGGCCCCTGTAAAAACAGTTGTATGGATGTGTGGGAACACTGGTGGTGTTGAAGCTACAAGTGATGAGTTACAGATTCAACCATTTGGATCTTCAGTTGCCTTTGAAGGAGGTGGATCGTAGCTCTTGCAGTTTCTAATTTGATTTTTGAGCTTATCTGTTGCCCATCCACAATGAATCAGCTAGCTGAAGCCATTACTTGTAGTCTCAATTGCTTTTCTTGCGGAGAAGGCGAATTTCAAGGGAGTGGCATTGTTAGGAATTAGATATAATTAATAGTAGAATAGTAGTATATATAGGAGAGAGGAGTAATGAAAGAGTATCCTGCCATTTTATCCTCTATTTTTAGTAATAGGATGTGCTAAAAGCTTTTAGCTTAGTATGAAGAGCATTTTTGCTCTGTATTCATATGTGTTGGCCCTAATTCTACCAAATTAGGGTTTGTAATTGTATTTTATTAAATATAATCACTTGAAAGTTTCCATTACTCAACTTGAGGACAAGGCAATTTTAAGGGGATGGCATTGTTAGATATTATATATAATTAATAGTAGTATTTGGATGGTTTATACTAGTTATAGTACAGTAGTTAAGCAGACAAACGAAATGTTAGCACATGGCATCTGAATGGAGTAGGAGTACAAATAAGGGCATGTAGTAGAGACAGAATAAGAAGTTATTTTTCTCATTTTCCTCTGAGAGAGAGAGTGAGAGAGTGTGAGAAGCAATTTTGCTTTGGAATATGTGCACATTTATGTTATATTCAATATAATTAGTATTTTGAATTTCAGGTCTCTATTATGTACATTCATGTTATATTGGGTAGGAAGATCATTTTCAAACCAAATGACTTGGCAACCATGAGCAGTTAGCATCAATAATGGCTAAGATAGCAATGATACGTTTTTTCTCTTACCATAAAAACAAATAGCACAGTGATACCAGCAGTAATAGATTGCATTAGGTGGTGAAGCTTATATGGAAACAAGTCTCAATGTGGCATAAGAAACTCACCTTGCGTGCTGGAGGTATCAATTGTATTAATCTCTTAATTACTCTATAAGCAATGCTTCGAAGAGGCAATAGGATAAGAACCTGGGAAAATGCAACGGTTATGAAGAATTAGAAAAGCAGAAGAGACAGACAGCTAATGCCTTATGCATGAAATCTACAAATGGCACTCTCTCTATATGTTCAACAAAGTATAGGATGCATGGTAACCTCTTGCACACCATAAAAGCTCTCAGCAAGCAATAAATGTCATCAAGAGATTCTTTAATTGACACAGAAAGATCATTTAGGTAGCATTTTCTGGCATCCATAGAAAAGAATTCAAACTTCCAACATTCTTTTTCAGGAAAAGCCCTTGAACCAAAAAATGAAAAAATTAAACCCTGCCAAAAAAACATAGCATGTCGAAGATACAACCCATTTTGTCAATTTCTGCACAAACCTATGGAGAGAAGAGAGAACAACAGAGAGAAAGAAAAACAAAACAAGATTGCCAATTAATAACCAATACATTAGACCCCAGAGATTTAGAAAATCCTTTAAATTTATGTGCTAGACAACATTGAACCTTCAAATTGATGCTCATTAGCTAACTTCAAATACACTGTGGTATGCAAGAAGCAATCGCAAACCAGCAAAATTTATCCATATATATATATAAAGGGATAATGCATATAAAGTGTGCTTAACCTCGTAGCAAAATTCTATTATTATAAAGTAAAGATTTGCACCCTCATTGGCCATATCACACATGCAACATTGCTTATAACCAGCTAAAAAATCCTCCTTTGGAAATTAACTGTGGTGACTTAAAGATGCAATCAGCTAAAAGGAGATCTCAAAGAAGCTAAGAGAATCAATATAGACTTGGTGTATAAGGTTCTTTGGGATTGAAGTATGGGCTGCAAGTTTTTATGCATGAAGAGGGAGGAAGAAACAGTTTGAAATAATGCACAAAGTAAAAGCAACAATATACAATGAATCAAGTTGAATATATGTAAATTTTATGAATAATTGCATCATGATCCCCTAATGATTTTGTGTGGATACAGCCCTAATTCAAAGACTGTCTTATAGCCTCTACAAACTTTGAAGAATGTGTAGATGTTAAAAGTAGTTACTCCCACCTGACATTTTTAGAGTTTCTTTGGATAAGAAAGCAATATAAATTGAATAAAGGAGTTATTAAATCAGGTAAAATCTAACAAGTTTCATTCAGATCATACAAAAAATATACATAAAAAAAGCCCTGATGAACATAGATTACTTAATTTTTTAAGTACATCAAACACAAAGGAATCATATGTACAAAGTACCTCTATCAATCAATCGTGATCCCGTGTAACCTAATTTTGGGATGCCTAATCTTCCAGAGTCTCTTTCACCCACAAAAGATGTAGACATAAGCTACTAACTCTAACTTCTTCAAGAGGCAAAATCATATTCTGATTAGGGATGTTTCCATACAAGACCAATAACTGTGGGGATATTGCAATTTGTCCAAATTCTTCAGACAGGAATTTTTATATAAAATTGTCATTTTCATTTGGGTATGTAAGCCTCTGTCATTACTTTGAGTTGAACAATTACTACACGTGGTTTCACTTGCAGCTTCTTTTGGGTCTGATAGTAATATAAAATAGAAAACAAGGAAAAAATCTTCCAAAAAAAGACAGACAGCATCTGACTAGCAAGCCCTTCCCAACAAGAGTAGCCAGATTATTAGCTCAAGGGAATTGAGAAAGAAATTCTGGCTCTGTTCCTGACAAAATTTGCCTTTTCCAAGTGACTACAAGATCCAAAAGATTGGATATTAAGCCCTCAGCTTCATAATAAGGAGTAGATGAGGAGACACAAGGAAAGACGTAAAGAGAAGATAGATCCAAGCTACAGAGATGACCTTTGTGATTGTACTAGACATGGAGAGCAATTTGTTCCACCCTTAATGCTGCATAATCATAGCAGTCTGTTCAAGTGATAATTGCAAATTTTTTGTATGCAATCAATTTAAGACAGTTGATTTGTCAAAAGATATTAATTCAACTTCACATATGTACTTTAGATTATGCGAACAACAAAATATCCCACACAACAAGACATACATGATCCCTTTGGATTAAGTTCATGGATATATCCATCCACTATTCCTCCCATCTCATAAAGTGAAAAAAGCTATAGGAAGATTCCAAAATTTCAACTGACCTTAGGACGAGTAAACCCTTGATCACGAATGCAGTCACCCATTTCCTTAAAGTTTTTTTCATTCTTAGCTTTTGCATCATTTTTCCTCACAAGATCACCAATTTTGTAAATATGATTTAACTGCATAACACACCCATACGCATCAAGTTAGGAAGCAAACTACAGTAGGTCTATTCACGTTTCTTCTATTGATTCATAAACAAAATGATGGACATGTACACAATGCATAAGGTAAGAATCCATGATAATGGAGTCTTCTTTCTGGCCTTTATGATAAAATGGCTTTCTGTTGCAGTGCAATATATCCCGATAGCGGCTACCTGAATTTGGACATTAATTTTTTTTGTTAGTAATTGCATCAATTTCATTGGTAAACATCCTATGTAATTATAAACAGTAGCACAAGGGCATATCAATGCTTTCATTGAGAAGCACTTTTAACAATAATGCAGAGAATAATATTTATGCATCATTGTGTAAGAAAAGCCCTATTCTTGCTCAAGTTCAACAACTAAATCACATTAACACATCCATGAACACAATAAATGCTTGTTCAAGCATCTTCAGACCAACCTTTCAAATAAATTATTAAACTTAACTTTTCTAAACACAAGATTTTACTATCACAGGTTCTTGAAATTCTTCCTCTCCCATGCCTCAACTGCATGCAGCAGTGAGAAAGACTTCTTTGGCTTAGAAGAGGTGAGAGTAAATGCTCATGATCTAAAAATTCAATCTAAAAGGGCCCAAAAAAAAAAGAAAGAAAAAAGAAGAATTCAATATAGGCATTTCAATCTTTGTGCTGAAAGAAAAATGAAAGGACTTGGAAAAAACAAGCAAGTTCTCCTCACATCTTGAGTATATCACAATAGCCCCTCAGCCCAAAGTAAGTAATAAATGATATATCTTTCTGCTTGAAAAAAAATATGAGACCTTTTCATCTTAATTTACTTAAACCATTAAATTAGGGGATCATGGGTCAAAATATAAAAGATAAGAGAGAAAATTTACATAATACTTTCCCACATAGCCTATATTATCATTCCAAAGGCAGGAAAACAACAATGGGACTACTTACAAAGAGTGAAGAAAATTCTTTCCTTGGACGAATGAAAATCATCACGTCTAGATGCCTTGTATATATTTATCCAGTGTTCATACAAACTTGGCTTCAGTTCATACCCTGGGTCAATGTTGTCATCCTACAAAATCAGGAATCTAATCAAATGAGAAAAACTTGCACTACAGTAGTGTAGAACTAATTATATTCCTGCAAAGAAGCGAATGATGGGTCAGTGAAACTATCAAAGACAAACAGAGAAGGGAACGAAATTCCCAAAAAAGCATGAAAAATCCTGAATATCAGATGAAGAACCAGATTACAGGAAGATGGCAAAGAGCATGAGCCAAAAATTAGGAAGAAAGGAACATTACAGCACAAATGCAAGAACCACTCCCAAAGCACAGAAATAAAAATTGTGAAACAGACTAAGGAGAAAAGAATAAAATGTAATATGAATGAAGATTTAAAAACCAAACAACTAATCAGGCTGTTTCTCTCAATTATATTTCTGATATCTAAATCAACTTGCCTTCTCTCTTCCCTTGATTATAAAACTAGTTTCTATATCATATATTGCATAACTCACTCCACAAATGGTTTTTTTCTTTTTTTGGATAATTTTCTGACACAGGACTCAAAAATGACCTTGAGGGTACTATACAATATGATATGTACCTGTGGATTATCCACAAATGTTTTTCTAGTACATCTCCTACATCTTAATCAATTTGATTAAATAAGTTATAGTTTCCCCCAAAACAAAAAAGCACTTGTACCAGAAATGTCAATAATGTAAGAGATGCAAAACAAGAAGTAAATGCATGGAGGATCATCGGTAGCACAAAATTGCCTACCTTCATGAAACATTCTCCAGTACCTAACCACTTGCAACGTGATGTTTCTAGAGCTGGTGTCTCCCAATTATATTTGGGTTTATTCGTCAAGAGATGGTCTATATCTTCTTTTGACAACATGTACCCGAAGTGTGCATTATATGATCTGTGAGTAAGAAATCATATCAAATATTTTAAGCACTGAATGTTGTCAAAATTAGAAGGAAGAACACAAACAGAATTGTGTCAACATGTAAAACTAAGAACAAGACAACAGCTGGACTTCAGAAAGGAGGCATACATATGAAAAATCATGCAAATATTTTCTTATAAGATCAAAACTGCATTGCAAATACAGTATGCAACTGCAGCTTATCTCCTTGTCCTCCAGTATAAATTACACACAAAGAGCATCCAGCATTGACATGCAATGGCATGACCGCATTCAGACAAACAGACAGAGGGGAACAAAAATAAAGAGGGTTTTGGCAGAGGGAGGAACCATTAATCTAGCCTCAACTTTCACTATGTTTGCTTGAACAATGGGAATTCAGAAATCAGCCCATATGTTGGCTCTCACAGTGGGAGAAAGAAGAGCCATTGAAAAGAGGGGAGGGCTAGTCAAACTGCATGGTTCTTGTGTTGATTGATGAATTAAAGGCAGATCTTGCATCTGTCCCTTCACCCTTTCCAGGAGCAACTACCCATTAATTAAGCATCGAAAGTAGGCAGTTCATTGGGAAGATAAAAGCTACATTTAAAACACAGACCTTAACATATTCCTAAGTTGCTATCATATACATACAATAAAAGAGTAAAAATAGACCTCATGTAAACTGGTTCCTTGACCGAATCGTCATGATCTGAATGAGCTTCCAGCTCATGATTTGAATTAGAGTCAGAGGAATGATTATCGTCTTCAAACTCAAAGCCTTCATGCTCCTCCAAATCAACAGACATGCTCTGATGTGGCAATTCACTTTCCATGGCTTCAGCTTTTGGAAAATCATCATCAGTTCATAGAGTTAACAAATGCAAATATATGGAAAAAATAAGTGAAATACAGAGATAGATACGGTGTTAGTTCTAATCTTGAGACCAATTTGCAATCAAGTCCTAAACCTTTTGAAATGCTCACTTGTTGACCAATTCTTTTAAAGGCTTGCAATTATGCAGCATACGACATGTCATATCAAGAGAAGTCAGTCACCCAACATTTTGAAAGTTTAGAACTTATATTTATGAAGGCTATGACTTTATTGCACTTCAGAGTAATCAATTGAACCACAATAATAATTCTCCATATACAGACTCTCTCATCAATTCATAGCAAAAGTAGTGTTTAGCGTATGTATATGATCCCAACAGTTGAGTTTTAAATGGTAAAAGGTAAGAACATTAGCTTATGGACAAAAATTAGGAGACAAAAAATGATAATCATGAAGACCATGAGATACACATTGCATAGATGAAAACCAAACAAATTATGAATCATAAGTCTAAATCTTAGCAGACTCCCATCAAATCATCCCAACATTTTGGGACAGTGCATAATAGGTTGACAGTCAGTGACATATCCTTCTGTCAGGTAGATTTCTTTTTTTTTTTGGGATAATGTCAGATATAATTCATTTCAAAAAATGTATATGGGGAATATATGAAAACGAGGACACAAGAAACCTATAAAACTGAACTAAGTATTAAAAAAGATAAGGATACTTAGTTAGATTAAATGGCCATAACAACTCTACAATGCTCAAGGAAAAAACAGACAAAGCATAGCTGTTCAAAAAGCAATTACAAAATGCAATGCAAAGCAGTCCTTAAGACTATTCTAACAATCTCACTATATTCGGAAAAAGTTAATGGAGCTCCACTAGTTGGGCATGCTTTAATATTATAAACTGTGCTCCAAGCATTACACCATAAACCGCAATCAAATACTGGAATATAGAATGAAGAGATAATGATGAAGAGGGACAGAGAGTTTTTAGGATTTGAAGGGCATATAAGTGGGATTTCCATCTTAAAATGTAAGATTGTCTTCTTGATTACAAAGCTAGGAGAAGAAAGAAAACTTTCTTGAAATAAAGTTACAATTGTCCCAAGTTTACAATAGTTCAAAAAATCAGCTTAAATTCATATAACCAACTTCTAACAAATCCTAATCTTAGTGGAATAAGCTATGCAATAAAAACCACCCAACTACCTAAACACAGCTAACACAGATCTCAACTTAAAAATGACTTTTGAATTTTAAATCCTTGATTTGCTACAGTGATGCTAAAGTGACTTTATTCTCCAGCAACAGCTCAACACACATAAGGTAGATCTATAATTTATAACTATGAAGCCCTATTACAAGAAGTTCCAAACTCAAGGCCCTTTACAGTTCCCCCATCCATGTATGGGACCTATGACCATGCAAAAAGAATCGATATACATCAGAAGTATTTGTACCCAGTCTCCAACTTCACATGAAATGATAAATATAATTAAAGGAAAGAAAGATTGAGATTGAGAATTTACAAGCAAATATGATATACACTACCATGAATAATCACACTTCCCCAAACTTGCATCTGAACATGCCTTAACATTTTGCACAAGTTCTGCTAATAAAGCATCAAAAAGACAAAACGTTGCCTCTTGAAGCAATCAGGGAGCCTCTTTATATAGAGGCAGTAAGGCATGAAGACCTTTCATATTTCTTCTGAAAATGGGTTCTTAGACAGCCTTTTATATTAAACTAAGGCTAAATAAAAAATACTCACCCCCCGGAGATTCACTCTCATTCAATTCACTATTGGCATAAGCATCTGAAGGCAACTCGCTACCTGATTTTAGGGATATGAGCAAATTTTCATATGCCGAGGACTCTTTATGGAGAGCTGCATCTTCGTTGTATTGTTTCAAATGTGTATCATCTAAAAATACAAAGACACTATAAATTAATGAACCAAGTAAATGATGATAATGATGATGTTTAAACTACATTGCTTTTTGTTAATATACCAGGAAGAATCTCTTCAGCTTTTTCTTCAATTCGGGGAAGTTTTCTCTCTCTTGCACCACTCCTTGTCTCCTTATTGTCGGACCTTTTTGGTCTCTTAACCCCTGTTCAAGTGTGCATCTCTTAATTTATTTATTCAAAAAACAACCATTTAAATCATAACAGAGAAAGCATGCATACCTTGTTGGCGGTCCATCTTCTTCCCCATTGAAAAAAGAAAAGAGCGGGTTCCAAACTGACAAGAGAGTTGGATTGTAGTGAGAGGAGAACGGAAAATCGGATTGGGAGGGAAAGGAACAAAATAAACAGAGAAACAAAAATAGCGATTTTGTTTCTGTTTCTTAAGTTGTACATGCTAAGTCCAATCCTTATCCCAAAAGGAATCTTTTTTTTTTCCAAATAAAATAAGGTTCCTAAATATTCGGTAAGAACACACCATTGACTGCCCCTACCAAACTCTCAATTCAAACTAATGCCTTTTCTTAATGAACTTTATCTCAATCATATTTATCTCCACATTCCCCAAACTTCATTACTTATATGAAAAAAGAACAAAAAAGTTAAAAAAAAATAAAAATCGCATAACCATGTCAGAAACATTAAAACCAGAATAATTTCTAATGATTTTGAAAGAAATGTGAATATTTACGACAAAATTGGCTTACCTACGGCGTCAACCGTATCAGTCTCTGCTTTAATGAGCAACGCTTCTATTAATCTCTCTCTCCACTTTCTTATCTTTCTCCGCTCTCTCTTTCACTGCCTGTGGTGGGGATAGAGACTCCGGTAATGGCAATGGCAGTGGCCGTAGGGGCACAGAGTGCGGTGCTGACTCGTGGAATCGGCGGGTCTGGACTCAGGAGGGGCTGGCGTTTTAAGGCTTGGATGGAGAAGGGTTTAAGGGATGGAGGGTATGTACGACAACACTGTTCCGACTAGACGACCTCTGGCAATGAATTTCAAAATACTAGGTCATGCGATTATATATTTTCAGTCTGCAGTTAAATGATTTCGTCAAGATACTTTTTCAAAAAAATATTACGAAAAAATGGTTTCAAATAAAAAATATTACACTTTCAATGTTTTAACTTGAACTATATATACCTCCAATATTATGTATTTCCTCTAATTCCATATAATTAAAACATATACTTCCACTTATACACTATAAATCGAATGAAAAATTTACTATAAAAATCAATTATATAAAATAACAATTAATAAAATACCTCAACAAAGATAGTAAGTAAGAAAAAAATCGACGTAGAAAATAATCATTCATTTATCATAAGAGTTGGTTATAATAAAAAATAATTGAAAATTATAATGCTGGCATAAATAAAAAATGCCACGCCCTGCGATCTTTGATGAAAACTAAATTGTATTTTAAATAATTAATATATATATATAATTTTTCATAACTCAATTTTAATATCAATACAATGGTAAACAAAGAAAAAATGGACAAAACATATCTACTTTGCCTACGCCATATAAAGATCCTCATGGTATGAGACAAAAGTGAACGCCCCCATCCCTCTCATGACTACATAGGTTGAGGCGATAGATCATTAAGATCAAGATCCCTAAGAGAAATTAGGTCGACTAAAGGGGTTGAATACAATTGAGTGATTCCCTTACCTATGGAAGACTGTGTGGGGATAAAACGTCACTTTTAAGGTACTGGTAGAGTTACAAAATCAAGATAATGCTGAAACTTGAAAGTCATGTAAAAGCTAGATCCAGCCCTAAAGCTAGATTTAGCTCCCGAGGTGGAAGTAACTCCTAACCTAAGATATGTACCGTATTCCTCGCTAATTTACTCGAAGTCTATGGAATAATGCCTATGTGGTAGAATATCATTATCGAGGTTTGCTTAGCAACGTCTCGATTGAGTCTTACTTCCACGAACTCTAACTCTGCCCCTAGGTGGTACAAGATGAGCTGGCATATCCTCGTCCGTAAGTAGTCCCTACTCCCCACCATGGTCCATATGAGGTGGCCACTATACGCACTCATACTGTGGGTAGAAGATGAGGTCACTATGCTATTCAATAAATTGCAGTGCCCCATCCGCAATACTTAACACTGTAGGATAATCAAGTACCAATCATATACTCTTAAGCAAGTCCACCTAAAATAAGTAGAAAAATAGGTGTTAGAATATATGATAGCAAGTATGTACGAATATAGAAACTAATGGATGATTTCACATGCACTTACTAGCCGACCGATGACAACTCCCTAGTGTATAATATAACGCCGAGTAATCTATCTGTACTATAGCCAGTAACTTTCGTTGACCCTTCGAAGACCCTAAATGTATACTAAGAATTCGTATCTTTATCCCCAAGTCTGGATATACACAACATGCGTGTTAATCCAGTTAACTTCCATCCTACCTTGAAAGTCTAGTTGGTAGAGTTGCTTAGAGGTGTCAACATCCTGTAGGGGGTACCGATACCTACCAAACTATCAAACTACATAGTTTAAGAAACACCACTCGATAATATGGAAACATATGAGTATTACCCGAGCAACCCACATATATCGCCCAACAATGTAAAAGTGAGGCAGCAACTATAACAACTCTTCTGTGTATTGCCAATTTATTGTCTACCCTCATACTTGCAGTAGCAGCATATGCGTAAGAGTAAGGGATCTTATATATTTACTACTTTTAACACGTGTATGTGTAACCCCTGAAGTCAACTGTATGTATCCTTCCTCATCCCTTTGAGCTTGTCTTCATCATTCGATTGCCAGTCAAAATCTCGAAAAGATCGTTTTGGAAGCTGAATGAAATGACGTTATGTACACTTGCTCGCCCTCTCTACGTTTCATACATCCATAAAGCATAGTAAATGTAGATCTTGCCAAAATCGATTGCCTCCCTAGCATCCTTATGTCTCTCCTCCCAATAGGTAATGTAGTTGTAAAATATTTTCTTCACTAATGCAATAACAAGTAATCTACGCACCGATTTCAAAACAGAGTTATAACTTTCAATAATGTTTGATGTCATTTATCCAAAATGATAATATCTGTCATATGCAAGCATCTACCTATCCAAATCCACATTATCAAACCATGCGAGAGCATCCTCCTTAACCCATGCAAACTGCTCTATAAAACATTTGAATTTCCTTTCCTGTACTTGAACACTTGCAAACCAAACAAGTTTCTTGCACAATTAGTTTTTGTAGGCCGTATTGAAGTTTCTATCAACATACCACAAATAGTATCTCTAAACTACAAATAGAGACTGCCACCCTACTGATGGTTCCTTATATGCAAAATTAATGTCGAATGCTTTGTCAGATAATAGACATAAAGTTTCCCCCTTCTAACTAACTATGTGTACTTTAAGCTTCTGTAGGAACTACGCCCAAGTTTCTACCGATTCTGTATGAACAAGAGTAAAGGCAAATAGAACTATTAAATTATCCTCATCCATGCTATAAACCACCAAAAACTTATGCCCATATTTTTCATATAAGAATGTGACATCAATGCATACAATAGACTCTTATTTGAAGGCTTCTACACATGACCCAAATATTTAGAAAACCCACTTGAACTGAGATTTACCTTGCTTTGGTGAACTACTCCAACCCCAATCCACTTGTGTCCCTAGATTGCTTACCTTCATTGCATTCAATAGCCTCAACAACTTATTATACGACTTCTCCTGGTTACCGTATACCATTTCAACAACCTTCCTCTTGGCCTCAAAAAATCTCCTATTTCTTATTACATATCCATACATATTTTGCACATTAGTTACAAGATCAGGTATCTTCACATCGAGATTATTCCATACAATATCGATGAATAGCCTAGTCATTATGTTATTGTTAATCTAAAGATAGTCTTGGTTCATCATCGAGTTCACACAAGTATGTAGGCCTTCTAGAAATGTGATTTTGAAAAGAACCTCTATCTTCTTTAAACAAGCTCATAGCCTCTATTTACAACCCTATTCCTTCTTCTAACAATAAACGGCATATACAATTGGTTTTGATATCTTGACATGGAAATTATTGTGGTTCCTTATGTGGAACGACTTCACTGTATCTATGAGATTCTTCTTCGTATTAAAATGCATGCAGACACTCGAGTCATCAGAACTGCTGATGTTACTGCACATTTTGTTAACATCTCTCTCAAATGTCACATATCCTGGCTATTGTCAAATGAGATAAGATCTTTTATAAGCATGTCCACTAGTTCATTTGTTTGAGGAAAGTCCTGCAATTAACAATTAGATAATGCTTTACGAGTATAACAACAAGGCCTGCTTAGGTCGTCTTCGTGAAATGGTCAAATAGGCATACTACTACCAACAACATTTGATCTCATCTAGGGTTCCCCTAAATCCTTGCAACCCTCAACACCGTCATCTTCGAGACCAACATGATCTTCATCACCATCTCCATCTACCTTATCCTGCCCATCATTGTTAACATTTATGTCCATGTGCATTCTCTCTACATATGGATCATAAGATTCTTTGCGTTTAATAATAGGACCCTATGCTTCGTCAAGCTACTCTTTTGTCATATCAATGTGCCCGTACTCAGTTAAATCCATATATGGTTCATTTGATAGATCCACATTCGTCTACTCTGCACCGGTCATTGTAGAATGCACATTGGGAGCCGGAAGGGTCGTATTGTCTAGCTCATGTATGTACACTTCCTGAATACTCCATTACCCAAAAGACTTGACCATTTTAATGAAATTCTCAACATCTTCATCGTCTCTAATGGCCATTAATTTGTAAACAACTCTAGCATCATGGAAAAAAAAGATGTTTGTGCATAAGTTCAACACCATTCGGGTTAACTCTAGCACATTCACAAATTTTCCGAATGAAATAAGAGAAGTTTAAATCCTTCCTAATCTTTAGCTTATTAATGGGCTCCCTGTCATACTTCGGCCTCTAATTACCCATCATAATATTTTATTCGCATACACAATACTTTCACGTAATCTGCCATTTCCACACTAGTAATATCACGATGAATCGAATATTTAGATGACATAAAAAACTTCAACTACGTACTGAGTGACAAGTTAACAAAATGCACGAAGTCATCTCGTTAAACTGTATTGCGTACTACTTAACTTTAACTCATTAATTTAACCCATCACATTGCAGATGCCAATATATATATATATATATATATATATATATATATATAAATATCAATAAATTATACAACTTACGATACATTCATGACTACTCAATATACATAATGTAGTAACAAATTTTTTTTTTTTAAAAAAAGCGCATGATATGGATCACTATTAAGATTAAAAAAAAATCTGCGAATATAAATTATAGACTATTACTTGTTTTAGACGTACATTAGCACGAAAAATTGACCGAAACTTTAACTTTAGGTTTCCTCTAGTTTTCTCTGCGTTTTAGATGTTTTAAAATTTAGTTAGAGTGAAAACAAGGCTAGGCAAATGCAAATGGGGTATATATAAGTGGTATACTACAGGCGCAACTAATTCCTACTCCTTTAGTATACTGAAGGCACATGCAGTACGTGCATCTTCAGTTTAACTATTAATAACTGAAGGCACATGCATGTGTAAAAAACAAGAAAAAGTGAAGGTGCATGCAGATTCGTAACATTTTTCATATGAGGCTCTTTTTTGTTATATTTTTCAGAAAAGTATCCGTATTCGTATTTGTATAAAACTTTAGTCATTTGATAAATGAACCTAGTTATTTTTTAATAAAAAGGAAAAATATAAATTGATTCCGCTTTTTTTTTATATATTTTAACCATCTTTTCTTTTATTCAAAATATTGTCATAGCCCAAATTAGGGAGTCGTAATAATATCACCATTAAGGATACAATCGAGGTGAGTTTTGTGAAACCTAAACCCACCCTTATAGGGTTTGATGTTTCCCAAAACCCTATAGGGTTTTACCCCTTTTTCCCAAAACCCAACCCAGGTTCTTTACCTTTTAAGAGTAGGTTTTTGTAGAATTCAAAAAACCCTATAAAAGCGAGTTTTTATAGGGTTTATATGAGATAAAGAAGATAATAGAAGTGAAGAAATTAAGTAAAATAAAAATTATATTTATTAAATTACACAATAATAAAAAATGAGAATTAAAAGTGTTATACAATATTTAACTTATATAAGATATGCATGTTGCATAAGTTAAGAGTAAATATTTTTATTAATATATAATTTTTTTATGGAGTCGAGTTTTCCATCAAGTTTTTTTTATTAATCCCAAAACCCAACCTTAAACTCTATATAATCTTGAATTATGTCCCAAAACCCAATCCTAAACTTATAAAGTAATATCTTATAGGGTTTTTATCGAGTTTAGCAGGTTGGATACCCTTTAACGACCTACCCTATTGCGTCTACCCATCCTATAAACTAACCTACGTTAGAAGCTAGTTACCTTAGTTGCGAACATAAATATAGCCTACACAAGCCATTCATCACTCCATTCCTTAGAAGCATTTAATTTAGAACTTAGTAAGAATCGACATGTAGTATAACCTTTCAAAATAGCTATTAAAAATAATTTTTATAACTTAAATTCTAAGGAAGAAATCGAGTTTTATAAATTGTACAAAGGATGAAACCTTAAATTTAATAAAAATTTCAAGAGTTACATTCCTATGAAAAAATAAAGTATTTACTAAAATTTTACTAAAATCTACAGGCTAGTAAAGTATGGAATAAATTTCATTAGCTAAAAATCTAGGGGTTACCCGAAGAGACCTTATTAGTGTTTTTAAAGGTTAATAGAGTTAATAAACTACACAGAAATCCAGTCAGTGGTCTTAAATCTCACTCCTCGACCCCTTTCTCTAATCTTTTAGAACTTGAAGTAATATTAGTGAATCTATTAGAAAGCCTGCAAAACAATTATAAGGGAATAAGTGACAACTTGCTCAGTAAGTAAGACGGAAACAATAGTACATATCCGACACAAAGCAACCAGAGTTTCAAGCAAGTTTAATTAAATGTTATGCATGTATAAGCAAGCACCATTGCACTACGTTATTCAATCTTTCATAAGGTTAGAGAAATTGTGTTCACTTTAATTCGGATTGAAGAGTTTGATACCACACACTTTACGGATTAGAACCAAAACCGAGGCTTGTACAATAGAAAACACACTCTACTTGAGGCTTCACTTTAAATCACGATCCCTAACCTTATTGCAAGCTCTTCTCTTATATCTTAATTCGACTAAAGGTGGGAAATAACTAATTCAACTATCCTCATTAAAGGGTCCATATTTAGGCTAAGAATCCTAATCGTTTCCCCTAATAGGTTGCAATGCAGGTTTAGATAGTAGTTAAGCTGAATTTGTGTTAGATTGTTTTTAGGATGATCAAGCAATTTCAGACAGTCTAAAGCAAATAATATCTTAAAGCAATCAATATACAAATCCAGCACTCAAAATAGCAAAACCTTATTCAAACACACACATTGCATATGCATAGGCAACTATCCTACAACCACAAACAAGACATACATAGGTCTCCAAATATTCTTAAATAATACTTTAAAGTGCGGTGAAACACTGATCTCATTTACCTAGATACTAATGCTCATTCTCCTCTTGTGTAGCTCTCTTCTTCCTTTATTATCCTTAAAATTTAATGTAACCTCTTTAGTTTCCAACCCATATATAATATATGTATTCATTATGAACATTTAAGTATGTTTTTAATTATATTAGGTGAGTTTTCTAAAATGTTTATTAGGTATTAGTCAAATAGGGTATATTTTGACTAAGGTTCCGAATTGACATAGGTTACTACCCAATAGTTTCTAACCTAAGTTCTAACTTCAATAAATTCTTAGAAGGCATAATCAAGCGACTTTCTAATCTACTCTCTGACTCCTAATGATCCAATATTTAGTGCTAACCATCTTCAAACTTCCAATTGTTGCTCCTACATTTTGCATCTTCCATTGAACTACTTTCTGATTTAGGTTTTGACCTAGCCTTATGGTATTGTTTGAGTAGCTTGTAACTCATGTTTTAACTCTGATAAAGGTATAGAATTCATATAAAAATCACTTGCTGACCTCCTGTCGGACTCCTAGTGTAATAAAAGATTTTAGATACTAGACCACATTTTGACTCAGTTTTTTATGGAGTTTTTGAACTTCAGTCCAAAATTAGATTCTTACTTAAGAAGTTCCTGACTTGCAGCTTGTCTCTAAAAATAAGGTAAAGTTCAAATATAAGCCACTTCTTGATACAAATCTAATTTTCTTAGCGTACTCAACATATTCACAGTAAATGACATTCTGATTTACTTCCTAACACAATTTATGACCTTGTTACTACTAATATATCTAATTACTTCACATATACTCCACTTACCCTGAGTTTCTAGATCTCCAAATCTTGCATATATAGCAAGTACCAATTAAGTACTTCCACCATTTATACCCCTTCTCGTTATATCATCAACTGAATTTCAATTGCATTAAAATTTGACAAATTTTACCTTAACCATCAAATGCCCAATTTTATTTAAAATCATTGTTCCTACACTTATGATGAACCACTTTTAGCTACTACATGTAGGTGAACATAGATTGTACCTTAATTTTATGAAGTGTAGATCAAGCTCCTTAACAAAATACCTTATCTAAAGTACTGATTACACAAAAATGGAAATTTCTCAGAAATCTAGTAACTCAATTTAAAAAATTTTACTACACCAAATGAAAATATAACATCTTAAGAGTATATCCATAAAATTTTAAGTTGAAATTACATGAATTGGTCTTTCAAAAACCCGATTAAGAATTGATGTGTAGGACATTTTTCTTAAGGACCTCATATCCATACTCAAAATTTTGAAAATCTAGTTAAAGATTTGAATTTCTCATAAAAAAAAACTTAGGGAAGCTAAATTTCAAAATTTTTAGAGCTTGTTTGATATTTTTAGTTTATTTTAGTTAAAAACGATGGAATTAAACACTTACTCGAAACTAAGAGCTCCGGCCATTGCGAAGACGAGAGTGCTTGTTGGCAGCGACTGCCATCGACCATCCCTTCAAGAAACCACCTAGTTTTACTTCCAGTTGATTGTTTTCCTCAAGAGCCCCCCAAGCCCCTATTTTGTGCAGTGTTTTTCCTCAATTCTTTTTCCCTACTTTTCTCTCTTCATTTTTCTTTCTTGGAATTTTTTAGAGCTCAAAATAAGCAAAACCCTCATCTAAAGCACATATTACATTTTACATTATTGTCTAGTGTTAGTTTGATTTTATTAGCTTATAATTTACATGTGTTAATAGTTTAGATTAACTGACAAAAAAGTGATTCCTTTTCCAATCTTGTTTCTCCCATCTTGCCATGCCTCAATCAGGTTTCCTTAGTTGTTTGGGAGTTTTCTATAATTTTCCACATATTTTATCTATTTATTTAATGAATTTTACCCATTTTCAAGTATTTACAATAATTATAGGTATATATATTGATATAATAATTATACCCGATGTATATAAATTGCTTTTATATATTATTTTATGTACAACATTAATTATATTACTCTTATAATTTATCTCTAAGCGATCATTAATTTCTAAAACCTACGTCATGCATTATCATTAATTATATAATAATATAATAATTTTTTATTATTTTAGTTATATTTTTAATATTTTATTATATTTTTAAATTTCAAGCGTACAAGAACTCATCGATTAATATTTTTAAGCCCCTCATAAATTTCTAGCCTAATTGGATTACCTTCCTGAACACTCTAAATCAACTACCAAATCTAATCGCACCAGTACGGATCTCACAAATATTCTACTTAGGTCTTATCTTAAAATTTTAATCATCACTTATAGTTATCAACTTATTATTAACTCTTATCAATATTAACAACAGGAAAGAAAAAAAGGAACTTTGGAATAAATTTCCATCATCATATCGTAATTAGCCATGTAACTTATAAATGGTTCTCCTAAAGGTTTCTTATTTCTACATTTTTTGTATTTTTTAATTTTTTTATTATGTAATTTAATCAAACATATTTAAAGATAATATTTCATCAAAGTAATTGTTATGAGGAATTAAGAGTCAACACAAGTCAATGAGGAGTAATATTAGCGCATTTGGTACTAAGAATAACATATAATGGAATCCGATTGGAGTCTCATTCCAATTCCTAATTAGAAATAATTTTAAAAGTGGAAATTGCAATTCTTTTTTATTTTAAAAAGATTGCATGATGATTTCATTACATCCTTTTTTTTTTCAATAAATGCAAACATAATTATTAAATAAAAAGCAAAGGTCTTACAAGCTGAAGGAAGGGTATCCCCTTCCAAAATTACTGTCTATAGGTATCCCATCAAGAAAATAAAAAATAAAGTTTAGAGAACAAAAGTTAGATAAAAACATCAAAATAGAATCAGCAAAAACATATTCAATCTTCTTTTCTACAACTTCTTTTGCAAATTTGTCAGCTACAGCATTTATCCTTCTATCGACCTTATGGATTTCGACATGAGAAGAGGGAGTTAGAAGATGTTTACAATCAGCAAGCGTAGGATGACAAATATCTAAATTCACATATGAGTTTTATTGCCAAAGGACTAAACGTTAAGAGTCTATTTCGCACAAAATACTCCTTTTTCCTAACTGCTGGGCCAAAAGCAATCCTTCTTTAAAAGCATGCAGGTCTACTTCAAGAGGCGAAAGGTTTCCCCAAGATTTATAGGCTTCTCCTAAGACTAGTCCTTGAGAGTTCCTATAAATTAACCATGTTCCCGCTGTCCTTATATCTTTAGTTACTTCACTCGCAGTATTAATCCTTATACAATCTTCACTAATCTTCAATGACTGGAGAAACTTAGTGACATTTAATTCGTGCAGTTTTTCTTTTCGGAAATACACCACCATTCATTTGCTTCCCTTCTAATCATCGATATCTAGATAGGGTTGGTTCAGCTCATTTTGAAAATTTTGTTGTTTTGTTCCTTCCAAATGTTCTTCAAAACAAAACAAAACAATACTTCCCTCGGAGTTATCTATGATTCCTAGGTTTTCTTAAATTTCCTACATCAACTCTTTATCCAAGAAGATATGTTATCAATGGTCACTTGCCCCCGAGGCAAGGATAAACCCAAGCTTTCCCAAGTCTTCCTAGTCTAAGGATAGTAGACAAAAACATGTTCCATGTTACGAACTTGGCATAACTGATCAATCCGGATCCCCCTATGAAGCAAATTATCCTTTGTGGTAAGGTAATAGTAGAGTCTCTAGATTAGCATTTAAATATTTAGAGGATAAGGAGCTTTCCAAATCCAATTCCAATCTCTCGTTCTTAACTCGTCTACATTTTTCTTGCCTAGCTACATATAAGCTGACTTTGTTGTAAGTTCCCCATCAAGTTCAAAAGGCTATTTATAGCAATCAAGGGAATTATCATTACTTTCCAAAACAAAGCTTCCTAGCCTAGCTTGAATCTCTTCATTAAGCGGGTGTCCTATGACTTCTCCGTTCCACCTGTGATGATTACTCTATGCTTGACATAGAAGTGTTTAACTACTTTATTTTACAAGAGGCCCATACAACCAGCTATTTATAGATGCTCTCTCATCTTAAATATCAAACCAAAATTTGGTGTTCTCCCTATTCTTAACCTTCATATGTACATGCTCTTTTAACCAATTGGTCAGTTTGCAAATTTTCTTGTATAGATGAAAGCTTGTTTTCAATCTTTTCCTAAGCTTGTTGAATTTGTACTTATGTTTGAAGAGTTCTATCCATAAGAGTTTTTTTTTTTCTTCAAATGGCATGCCAACTTTAGGAAATTTGCTTCATTTCTTCTGTGCAAATCCATCATTCCTAACACCCCATGTTCTTTAGCCAATTTCAATTTCTGCTAGCTAACCCAATGGATCTTTCTCCCATTCTCATTTAATAACTAGATGAAATTACAATAGATTCTTTCTACTTTTTTTGTAAAATTCTTTAGCAAAGGAATCACCTAAGAATAATAGTTAACTATATTCTCCATAGATGTCGAGACGAGCAGTTTTCTCCTAACCATAGCAAACAAGCTTTCCATCCTGATAGTTTCACTTTCAACTTGTTAAGAATAAAATTTAGGTTGGAAGATTTGAGCTTCCCATCTTCTTTCATTGGGATACTAAGATACTTGCTAAAATTTGCATTCAGTTGAATTCTAAAGATATCTACAATATTTCCTTAATTGATCCTCCTAAGGTATGTGAGAAAATAATATAAGATTTCTCATAATTGACACGTTGTCCTAAAAACTTACAAAAGAAGTCCATAGTCTCTTTCATTTGACTAGCATTTTCTATTGAAGCTTCCCCCTTGAGTAAAAGATCATCTGTAAAGAGCAAATGAGATAGGTTTAATTTTATGCATCACAACTTTAACGGTTTCCAATTGCTATCTACTACTTTGAGGTGAATTATTTTACCTAACATTACCATAGCTAGGATAAACAAATATAGGGACAAGGGTTCTCCTTGTCTCAAACCTTTACTTGCTAGGAAAGACTCTATCATTGCTCTATTGAACAAGATTTAGAATTGAGATGAATTTAAGCATGAGCTTATAAGATTCAACCAACTGTTAGGAAAGCCTAAACTTTATAAGGCGTAATGAATGAAGTCCTACCCCATTCTATCATACACCTTCTCCAAGTCCAATTTTACAACCATAAATATACTTTTTACATTCCTCTTCCTTAATGAATGGAGGACTTCATTAAAGACTAAAAAATTATTGCGTACTACTCGGCCAGGAATAAAGCTTGCTTGTTCAAGACTTATAAAGGTGTCTAACATTGGTCTAAGCCTATTTACCATGCATTTAGTCACCACTTTGTATAAGATGGTACACAAGCTAATAGGTTTGAAATCCTCGACTTTATTCTCCCCAGGGGGTTTAGGGATTGGGATAATAAGAGTCCTATTTAATTCCTCTGGCACTTCGTCCTTGGATAAAATTTCCTCTACTATGTGACAAATAATGCCCCCAATTGTGCTCCAGTAGGATTTATAGAATTCTACATATAGGTCATCAACTCCTGTGACTTGTGATTATCAATACACCAAAGCCCTTTCTTTATCTCCTCATTCGTCCAAGCTTGCTCCAATTTATTAAGGTCCTCTTAAAAAAGTTCTCTCTGTCCACTTCTCTACTTACTTAACTATAAATGAATAGCTATTCTATCAGTATTGAATAGACCTCTATAGTAGCTAACCAATAAATTTTCTATATCCTTTTCCTTAGAAACCCAATTTCCAGTTGCATCAAAAAGCCTACAGATACAAGCTTTAGATCGTCTTGAAATAACACTTATATGGAAGAACTTAGTGTTTCTTTCACCATTAATAATCCAGTTTGAATGTGCTTTTGTTACCTAAAGGAGCTCTTCTTATTTCTCTATCAATCATAGTTCATCATGCAATTGTTTCCCTTTCAAAATGAGATGTTGGTTCGAGTAATTAAACATTACCTTTCTCACTTCATGCAAAAGGCTTAAGATAGATTTCCTTCTCGTAGGTAGCAAACCAAAAACCTCCTTATTCCAAGCTCGCATCTTATTTATAAACTCCTATAGGTCTTTCAGGATATTAAAGCTTGGCCAAACCCAATTATCTACTAGAAAGTTTTGAAAAGATGGATAGGTTAGCCGTATAGGCTGAAAGCGGAAAGGTCTAAGAGGTTTTAGGCTTCTGCGAGTACTTAGCTAGATGTTAAGCAGGATAGGTAGATGGTCAGACTAGTGTGAGGCTAAGTGAAAAAGCTTAGCCTCAGGGAAAAGACATCTCCACTTAACATTTCCCCAAGCTTGATCAAGACAGGGTTTCAACGAGCTAACTAATATTTTTAGATCTCTTGGGCTATGTAAATTTAGGTCCAACAAATCCAAGATCGGCCATACCAAACATGTTCATCCCTGTTGATAGGCTAAGACTCTTGATTGGTTGAATTCCACTCCCTCCCCATTTTTCTTCTCTTGAGAGGATGTCATTAAAATCTCCCAACAAAAACTAAGGTCCATTTTACTCACTAGCTTAGTCACATAAATCATTCCATAACATACATTTAGTTTCCTAAGTCGGACAAGCATAGATTGCTAAAAGAAACCAAGACAAATTAGTTTCACAGACCTGTATTTCCATAAGGATTTATCGGTGGGAAATCTATAGGGGATGGATGATCACATCTTCCCCATTCTAACACATCAAGTGCTACTACTAAACCCTTCCACTTCAGAGCAAAGGAAATGATCAAACCTTAGATATCGTTGCAACTCAATAGAAGCCTAACGTCCTGTTTTTGTCTAAAAAATTATCAACACCTATAGCTCATACCGTTGGACCAACTCCTTAATGGCTAAACGTTTACAACTAGAACTTGCTCCCCTAGCATTGTAAGCAAAGGCTTTGAAAGGTTTCCTTTGCATGTTTGATGAGAGGGTATCCATAAAATCTAACATAATCTTTCAAGCAGAGACTCTATACTAGTAATCTTCCATATAAACTTGTTGGAATCGGTTAATGGTCATCCTCCATCTGCTTAGCTTAAAGGGCATATGCAACATTGCAATCTGCATCTCCTATGTTGTGATTAGCATAGTTTGCACATTCTTGTCCATTAATGATAGGGTAAAAGGTACCATATGAATTTCCAATGACTGCTTTTGAAATAACATCACTTTTTCTTCTATTATGAGACATGTCCATTTCATTACCTTGAGTACATCCCTTCCGAGTGTATCCATCTTATACATTGGCATTTTGACTACAAAGATACTCTCCATTGGCACTCAAATGATTTTTTGGCATTTGTACTAAAACCTTCGATGATTGGATAAAACTTAATTTCTGGAATTCTATCCCTTCTCCACTTTGTCTCCTTCATCATGATGCTCATTAGTTCTACGACTATTCTCTAAGTTGAGTTTCCCATACGGACCTCACAAATTCTCATGTCTGAATATGTTCGTAGAAGATTCGAGTTGTTGCTTAGAAGCTTGATGCTGATTTCGATATATAAAAGAGGAACCATTGTAGTTCTTTAGTTTCTTAGTCAAGGTTTTCTTTTGGGAAAAAACAAGAGGCTTTTTTCATACGAGAAGGAAAAGACAGTTTTTGGCTAAGTATTAATATCTTTTGATTTCAAAACAAAGGTTGGTATGTCAAAAGTCACACCTTTATCTTTTCGCAATGTATTTCCTTATGGAACCTTATCACTTCTAAATTTACAAACTGATGCACCAATTCGAGAATGGAACTATGTATGTTGGGAGATATTCTCTTTCCCTTTTTGGTTGGTTTCCAAACTGTCATTTGTTTCCTAGGTTCTTGTTTTCTTAGTACCACTTTTTCGTATTGTACTTTAATCCAATCACCTAGATTCTCCTCCTTTAATATACTCCTACTCACATCTGCACTATTTACAACCATTAGTTATGACACATTAATGTTAGCTTCCCTATCCTTCACTTCTTCTGATGGATAAACCGAATCCAAGATTACTACATCTACTCCCTCATTAATGGTATTAAACTTTTATTAATTTCTCCATCTTCCCTAATTGGTGGAGCAATGCTCTCCCCATTAATATTATCTTCTATACCCCCATTACTCTCCTTTACTGAAGGCTCCTCACTGGAATTTTTTAAAAGTGTAGTAGTACTTGTTATGGCTAAGTCTCCTATAGTACTCACATGAACAAGGCAAATCCTCATATTAAACTTGGTATCGTAAATTATCAATGATAATGGTATGCTTAAGGGGAGTATTAGTATCTACCTAGAAGCAAATCTTCACAAATTTTCCACATTTAAGCCCTACCATATAGGCATGATATCGAAGAATTGGTCCAATCTTCTCACAAATTTTCTGAATTGCTAAGGGTAAAAAGTACTCCATCGGTAAACCAACAATCTTAACCCAAATTGCAATTGAATTAAAAGAACTCTGATTCATTCAAAAATTTGGTTCTTACGTTTTAGAGCCAAATAATGCTATTAATGAAGCATGGTCCATTTTGAATTATTCATTGAAAATCAAAATTATTATCTAACACAAGACGATAAATACTCAATCTAACCATAATCGCTTTCAAATTTTCTATAGCTCTTTACATTTTCCTAATTCGATTGGTCAGAATTTTAAACCCCCTGGTTGGGTACCATAACCTTTCCAATAAATGCATTTTGCTACAGTGCACATATGCTACTTTTTTTAGATTTCGAAAAAACCACATGGCAAACCTTAGGATTAGAATGATTATTTAAATGGTCTTCTTCTTTTGTCGTGTTCTCAATATCATGATCATTTTCATCATTATTTTACATATCTTGAAAACAATGTCTAGCATATGCCCTCAGTTGTTTATAAGTATGGAATCTCTAATGGACATACATATTGGTTCTGACTAGAATCATTTGAATCAACTACTTTTGGGTAATCTTGTTCATCTAATGCTAATCTCTTCCTGCTTTGTGTCACTAGGTCACTAGAGACATCTTTAGAGAGGCTAAGGTTTTTAGAACTCATAGTGTTTTGGGTTTGAGTCTTAGAATCGTTTCATTACATCCTTAATAATTAAAAAATTAACAATATGACCACTTTAAACCTTAAGCACATATTCTTTATTTGCACTATTGTTGTAGCTTTAAACTTCTATATTTGGAAATATTTTTAAAAACTTAAATTATGATTGTCTACTTTAAGGTAGAATTCAATTCCATCTTTGAAAAGGTAATTGTAACTCCATATTCCCCTTATTAATAGAAAATTAAAGATAAAACATTTTAACCCTATGATTTGTGTGTCATCATTATAATACTTTATAATGAATGACACACAAATCATAGGTTTGTATGTTATTTATATTTATATCTATGCATGTATATGTATATATGAAAGCATAAATGATGTCATCATTGTTATAACATATTTTATATATATAATAGATATTATAATAGTAATGTAAAATTATAAATATTATAATCAATTGCATGGATTGGAGTATTCCTAAAAAATTTAAAAGTTACATGGACCTTCAGCTTTCTTAAAAATTGGGCACATACCTTTTGAAAAGTTGACATGGTAGTTTATGTGGAAATTTTAGCTGACAGTCAACACATGGATGCTAGCATAACAATTATGTAAATATATTTATTTGGTTAACTAATCTAAAAATATAAAATATAGCGAATAAAAAAAAGGAAGAAAATAAGAAATGGTAGTTTTCAGCTATCCCTACTCTTGGTTAGCCACCAACAATTACATTTGTTTAGTGGGTCGTATTTTTAAACTTCTTGAGGTGGTAAGCAGTCATCTGCTACTAATGGTGGGTCATAAGCACTAGATACACATGGCCATTGCTAACTACTTACGGGTAGCGGTAGCTTGTAACAGTCATCTCTTTTCCTTTATAGTTGGTTAAATTAGCTTTATAAGAGTAAAGTAGAATGGTTATTATTCACCTACTTACCTATTTTTAGGTTAGCTATTTCATGGAATTGCAATTCTTGTTGAAAAATAAGGAATTGCAATTACTATATATAACCAAGGGAATAACCATTTTTTTATTTTTATTTTTAAACATATTTTCAAATATATTCATGATATCTCAAAATGACTACAAGAACAGTTATTAATTGTCTATTTTACTCCTTAAGAATTATAATTCCATTCTTACCTTATTCTAATTCATAAACTAAATGTGCTATTAATTTTTCTTTTTATTATTTTTTTTTACATTTTCATTTTATTACTTTTTAAAGTTAATTTAATTAAATATATTAAGTAAACCCTATGCAAACACCCATGTATCGCCACGTCATTTAAAATTTCTACATTAACTTTCCAATAAGTACCTATCGACTTTTTAAAAGGCTAGAAGTCCATATAATTTTTGGAAGCTCTCAATGATGCTCCCTTTGATTTTCCGTAAATATTATATACATTTGTATTGTATTTAGATACCTCATTAAAGCAATATACATATAGCAATATACTATATTATGATATAATAATATACACATAATGTCATGATAGGAATCAACCTCTTGGACCGACACGCGCAGCTGAGTTAGATGACTCCAAGGGTTTGCTCAAGGACTTCAAGGATTCGCTCGGAGAATACTAGTTCGAAACTAAAGCCAAGATGGGGATTCCTATGTCAAATTGATCTCCTATTGACCTGAGCCTTAGGTCCTTACTTGTGTCAAATCCGCCCCTAATCAACAGCAATTCTCTATCCTAGAAGACAACTCAAGAATAGTGAGGCGAGCTCCTGATCCAATCATGAACATTCGACCCCGAAGCAAGTAAAACTTTTTTCAGAACTAATCGGTCCCCAACCTGATCTAGATTAGGTCGGCCCCTGATTGTTAGCACTTGTTTCACTTACCTTGTATCATATTTCTAATATCTAGCCACTAAGTGATACGTGTCTTCTGATACAATATTCCAGAATAATTCTTTCTTTTTGTACTGAATATTCTTTGTCTTTTTTACCCCTTTTGTTATGTTTCATATAACCTAATTGTAAAATACCCTTCTGTTTTTTCATACATTTAAAATAACCCTAGTGGACAGGCATATAAATCCCTACTTCCTTGTATGCAAATATTCAACCTTTAAGATAGAATTACTTACTTGAGCAACCTTAGTGTTCTAGTTATCATTCAACTTTTATCTATTCCCTTTAGTAAGGAGTAGTGGTGAGTGACCCTTCAATTCGAACTGGTGTGTTATATCCTGTGAATTGTAGGCCAGATAGGATCGAGTGGTGCGTCATATTCATTCGATAGCTATCAGGCTTTTGTTAGCTTTTCTTCTGTTTCTTTTTAGTTCTCTTTATTGTGATGCTTCTCTGTGTATTTGACTTTGGAGACGTATTAGCTTTGCTAATATCAGACCATGGTTCCATGAGAGAGTGTATGAAGTTGTAGTGAAGTTTTGGTTCGTTTTACTACTAGTAGCTGTTGTGTTTCTTTCGTAGCTACTACAGTGTGTTGGTGTGATAGCAAGAGTGATTTTATTGTTGCTTAGTTTTTCCTCTTTTTGTTATTGCAAAAACAAAGCAAGTTTGTTTTAATTCCTTCTAAGTGACTATCAGGTATTAAAGTTGTTAACAAGTTGTCAATTCGTTTGGGAAGTACTGTACCATGTTAGATTCAAGTGTTCAAGATGTCATTGGTGACCAGAGTAGTGGTGCTCAACCTGGTTGTGGTCATAATGGTAGTAACACCCTAGGGTCAATTGACGATAAACTTAACAAACTCATAAACTTTGTTGAGAGTTTAGTCACCGCAACACAAGTTAATAGATAACTACCTTAAGGTATGTAGCAATAAAACCTACAGGAAGACGCCCCTAAGAGATACTATGGCCAAGGCAATCGGACCAATCGCTTAATTTAACCGCCATAAGTTAGAAGAGTAGCAAATAGAGTTGCTAGACGAAGACTGGAGTTGGAAGAGATTAGGGAAGATGACGAGGAGATGGATTTCGAAAAGTTTGGTGAAGAAAAAGTAGACTATTACCAAGCATAGGGATGAAGACTCCGAGTTCCTCGAAGGCTAGACAATGTTAAGGTGAAAATCTCACCCTTTGGTGGAAGTAGAGATGTAAATGAATACTTGAAGTGGGAAGAGAAGGTCGAGAAAGTATTTGAGTGTTATGGGTATGAGGATGTGATCAAGGTCCAACTTACTGCATTGGAGTTTACTGGATATGCCACCATGTGGTGGAAGAATCTAAATGCCACCAAAGTAAGAGATGGAAGACGAGGTGTTAGAACTTGGGATGAGATGAGAAGGTTGTTAAAAGGCAGATTTATACTTAAAACTTACCTCCAAGATACGTTTGCAAAGTTACAGGAGCTTCACCAAGGAAGCCAATTTGTTGATGACTACATAAGAGAGTTCTGGATGTTAATGATTCGAGCCGAGGTGGAAGAACTAAAGGCCCGTACCATGTTGAGGTTCATTTTTGGGCTCAAGTATGAGATTCGTAATGTTATGGAAGTATAGAGGTTTTATACGTTGGAAGAGGCCATCAAGGTAGTATAAAGGGTCAAAAGGCAGAGGAGAAGTGTTCCGAGTTGACTTAAGTCGTCACTTTCACAAGTCCCAATACTACGCTGACCTGTACAAGTCGAGCCGAGATGGCCACACAAGGTAGAGGAGAGGAATGGCCAATCTGAAAACAGCCGAAGAAACCAGTAAGGCTGAGTCAATCATCTAGGCTAAGCAGAGTGTAGGCTTACCTAGAGGACATATGAGAAAGGGCAGACCTCCAAATGAAAGACTAGCGAGATGAAATACTTTAAATGTTTAGACTTTGGACATATGGCTACTAAATGTTTGAACTAACACGTCATGGTGCTTCGAGGAGATGTAGTAGAGCATCGACAAGAGTAAGTTTGAGAAGGAAGAAGATGTTGGAAAACTTGAGGTTGAAGAGGAAGAGGAGACTTATGTTTATGCTGACCAGGGAGTAGTGATGACCTTAGTCCTAAGGCGAGTATTGAGTTCGATGTCGAACTCTGAAGAAGACCAGAGGGAGAATTTGTTCCATATTAAGTGTACCGTCAAAGGCCAATTATGCACGATCATAGTGGATGGAGGAAGTTGTACTAATGCGGTTGCATAATCCTTTGTGCAGAGGTTAGGTTTGCTAACCTTAAAGCATCTTCGACCTTATAAGTTGCATTGGCTTCACGATAAAGGTGCTATACATATGACTAAACAAGTGACCATGCTATTTAATGTTGGAAATATATATAGGGATGAAGTAGTGTACGATGTTATCCTTATGGGAGCTTTACATCTGCTGCTTGAACGAACTTGGTTATTCGATCAACGTGTTACGTACGATGGGTATAAGAACACCTATGCCTTTATTAGGGGTAGAAAGAGGATAGTGTTGCAACCCCTGACCCCGTCCTAAGTAAATGAAACCCATAATCAGCTCACTCGAGATAATAAGAAGAAAGCCTTAGTGATGAGTTGTAGAGAGCTCCAATTTGCTGAGAAGGCTAATGAACTGATGTTCTTGTTGGTTAGAAGATTGATGGAGATGAGGGAATTGTAGGATGTCCTAGAAGAAATCTAAAGCTTGCTAAATAAGTTTTCAGACCTATTTCTGAAAGAACTGCCTAGAGGACTACCATTAGTCCGAGGCATAGAGCATTGTTTTAATCTATAGCCAAGCGCCGCCCTACTGAATCGACCTACACATAAGATGAACCCTAAGCAGGCTGCTGAGTTGAAAAAACAAGTGGACAAACTCATTGGGTGAAGATATGTGAAGGAGAAAGCATGAGCCTTTATATTATACCAGCTCTGCTCATTCTAAAGAAGGATGGTTTGTGGTACATGTGCATTGACAGCCGAGTAATCAACCGAATTATTGTTAAGTATAAATACCCGATACTGAGGCTTGATGATATGTTAAATGAGTTTCATGGTGCCAAAATATTTTTGAAGATTAATCTACGGAGTGGCTACCACCAAATTCGCATAAAGCCAGGCGATGAATAGAAGATTGCCTTTAAGACTAAGCACAGACTCTACGAATGGCTGGTTATGCCATTTGGAATTACCAATGCGTCAAGCACGTTCATGAGATTAATGAACCATGTAATGCGGCCCCTAATTGGAAGATGTATGGTCATATACTTTGATGATATATTGGTATACAGTGTTGACTTGAACAAACATGTTCAACACCTTCATGAAGTATTTGACATTTTGCGAATTGAGAAGTTGTATGGGAATGTAAAGAAATGCATGTTCTGCCAGAGAGAAGTGATATTCCTAGGGTTTATAGTGTCAGGGGAAGGAATTTAAGTAGATGAGGAGAAGATCCGAATTGTTTTGGAATGGCCAATGCTAAAGAATGTCACTGAGGTTTGAAGTTTTCATAGCTTAGCTTCTTTCTATAGGCGATTTATTAAGGACTTTAGTATAATAGCCACCTCATTGACTGAGTTGAAAAAGAAGAGTGAAGGATTCAAGTGGAAAACCAAGTTGAACAGAGCTTCAGAGAGATTAAGGAAAAACTCACCACGGCACTTGTCTTGTCACTGCCAAATTTCGATAAACCCTTCAAATTAGAATGTGATGCATCGAGAGTTGGAATTGGTATTGTCTTGATGAAGGAGTGACGACTTGTCGCCTACTACAGTGAGAAACTAAGTGGCCCTGCCTTGAATTATTTTGTATATGAGAAAGAGTTGTACTCTCTTTATTAAGCCCTCACTGTTTGGCAACATTATTTACTACCACGAGAGTTTGTTATTTATATAGACTATGAGTTTCTGAGGCATCTTAGAAGTCAGAACAAGCTTTTGAAGAGGTAAGCCAAGGTTAGAGTTTATAGAGGGGTTCTTATATGTCATTCGGCATAAGAAGGAAAGTACAAATGTGGTCGCCAATGCTTTGTCGCGATAACAAACTTTGTTGACTACTTTGCAGACAAAATTATTGGGTTTCTTACTCATCATTGAGTAGTATACTGCTGACCCTTACTTTGGTCTTGTTGTTAAACAGTGCTGAGAAAGGGTACTAGTTGGGGGATATTATCTCAAGGACGGCTATCTGTTTAAAGATCATAGGCTATGTATCCGAATTGCTCCACGTGTGAGCTATTGAACAGGGAAGCTCATAGTGGAGGATTATTTGGTCATTTCGGGGAGACTAAGACAACCAATCTATTGAAAGAAAACTTTTATTGACCTGGTTTGGCTAAGGATTTCCATAAGGTAGTCAGTGTTGTGAAGTTTGCAAGCGTGTTAAGGGAAAGAAAGAACCTTATAGAGAGTACATGCCACTGGTAACACCCACTTTACCTTGGGCCGACCTCAACATGGACTTTGTCTTAGGGTTGCCCTGAACATCTAGAGGGAAAGATTCTATTTTTGTTGTAGTGGACTGCTTCAATAAGATGGTACGCTTCATTCCATGCCATTGGACTAAGGATGCTTTAAATATTGTTGATTTGTTTTTGCAGGAGATTGTCCGACTACATGGAGTACTGAAGACTATTGTCTTAGACTGGGATACAAAATTCTTAAGCTATTTTTGGAAAACCCTTTAGAGAAGACTTAGGACTAAACTTGTATTCAGCTCGAGTAGCCACCTTTAGACCGATAGCCAAATTGAAGTGGTAAACAAGACACTAGGCAATTTGCTTTGAGTTATTGTAGGGAAGAATTTGAGGGATTGGGAATTGTGCTTGCGAGTTATAGAGTTTACATGTAATCGAATTGTCCATTGCACTACTGGGAAAACCACATTCGAGGTTGTCTATGGCCTCAACCTTACCATTCCCTTAGATATGATTGGCACCCCAACAGTTATTGAAGAAAGCCAATCTAGAGTGGACTAAGCCTAAGAATTGCATAAGCTATACCAGTCTATAATGAGGAAGATCACCAAGTTCAATTAGAGACAACAAGAGATTGATAACCGAGGCTGTCAAACTGTTTCTTTCCAACCCAGAGACTTAGTATGGATTCACCTTAATCGAGAGCAATTTTTGCACTTGAGACAAAATAAACTATCTTCATGAGCTGATGGTTCATTCAAATTCTTGAAGAAAATCAACTGCAACGTTTACCAAATCGAGTTGCCTAATGACTATAGAGTTTCTTTCACCTTCAATATGTCCAATTTGATCCCTCATCAACCAACAGAAGAAGACCCTACAAGCGCCCTAGAAGAAAGAGTAGAGACCGCTTTAGATTTGAGGATAAATCCTTTTGACTGCTAAGTAGATGATAGAAATCAACCTCTTGGACCGATCATATGCAACCAAGCTAGAGGACTCCAAGGACTCACTTAGAGAATACTAACTTGAAACCAAAGCCAAAACGGGAATTCTTATGCCGAATTGATCTCCTACTAACCTAATCCTCAGGTCCTTACTTGTGTCAAATTCGCCCCTGATCAGTAGTAATACTCTGTCTCAGAAGACAGCCCAAGAATAGCTGAGGTGAGCTCCTGATCCAACTATGAACATCTGACCTCAAAGTAAGCTAACTTCTTTTCAAAACTAATCAGTCCCCAACTTGATCCAGATCAAGTTAACCCCTGATTGCCAACACCTATTTCACCTACCTTGTATCGTATTTCTAATATCTAACCACCAAGTGATATGTGTCTCCTAACACAATATTTTAGAATGATTCTTTCATCCGTATTGAATATTCTTTGTCCCTTTTATCCCTTTTAGTATATTTCATGTAACCTAATTGTAAAATACCCTTTTGTCTTTTCATACATGTAAAATAACCCTAGTGGACAGGTATATAAACCTTACTTCCTTGTATGTAGACATTCAACCTTCAAGACAGAATTACTCACTTGAGCAACCTTAGTATTCTCGTTATCATTCAACTCTTATCTATTCCCTTTAGCAAGGAGTAGTAGCGAGTGACCTTTCAATTTAGATCAATGTGTTATATCTGGCGAATTGTAGGCCGAGTAGGATCGAGTAGTGCATTATTTCCATTTGATAGCTACTTAGGCTTCTGCTAGCTTTTCTTCTATTTCCTTTTGGTTTATTTCATTGTGGTGCTTCTCTGTGTGTTTGATCCTAGAGACGCATCATGTCATATCTAATGTACAAAGTAATACTAACAAACGTGCACCTGTGCTATGATTGAATGTGTAACATAATACAATGATTGAATTTTGATTAAATCATATGAGATTGAATATGTTTTAAAAGAAATAGGGGAAATTACATTTTCAATCCTTGAATTTTACCATTTTTTTTCTAATTGAATCTTCAAACTTTATTTCTTTCCAATTTCAATCATCAATATTTGGAAAGATTTGTAAAGGAGTCTTCCGTTAGTTAGTTGTTACTTTTTTCATTAAAGAGGATACAAAGTGTGATTTGATTGGTCCAAAAAATTAATTTAATTAAATAAATTAATAATCATATTATCTAAGTAAAATTATTAAAAATATATAAAAGAATATAGAAAATATTAAAAATTAAAAAATAAAAAAAATAAAATAAATGCAAAGAAAGAACAATAATGTATATATACAATATGCACATATGTATATCTACATTAGTTTTAAGCCCACACTATGAGCAAGTTTCAATTCAAAATATATTTATGATAATAAAAATGATGTATTTATACATCATAACTAATAAGTTAATGAATTCAAGGCTTTAACTTTCTAAACATAAAGTAACTTTTATCTTTTTCTTAGCACATATCTTGATTTGTCATTGACGTTCAACTTTTGGATTAGCTCACGGTGCTTTAGATTGCAGGTATGACATAACTTACATGTTGTGCATTAGTAGTAAGCCTTTGAACTGGACTAATATGTAAATTTAGCTTAATAATAACTCATGTGCTACTTATGCGTGGTCACTTGATCTGAAGGGTAGCTAAAAGACCTTTTCTAGATAAGGTTCAAGGTTTGTGATCCTAAGTACCTTAGAGATTAGGCATTTAGGCCAATGTAATGTGACAAAATTTTTTTTTTTTTAAGGCCTAAGCCATAGAGGTGGTGGGGCTTTATTTTGTTTAGGCCATAGAGGTAGTACGATACTCGAAAGTAGTTTAGGCTATGCTAGTACAGTAGGGTAATCATAAAGAAGGGCACTTCGAACAATTTAGATGACGAGAACTTGTGATGCATTATCTAAGTGTATGGATGCTTGAATAATGCAAAACATATGGATAATAACCTAGAAAGGGAAGCGTTTATAATCATTTAGATTACTTTGTACAGATGATTTAAAGACATGATAGTTGGATATGCCTCGTCAATGTTAGAAAGCTTTTTCCCTAACTTGTCCGAAGTCATGAGTACTCTTGTGCTACTTGTGTAAGCCTAAAGTAATTCAGATAAATGAACCTTAGTTGCTGCATTAGAATTAGAGCATGTGCATTTTAGGTGTAGTTGTCTCATGTTAGTCTTTTGGCTTATTCCCCCTTCTTACGATTTTCAGGTGATAACTATTATACTAACAACTACTGTTACAGTGTTATGGGGTTTGTATATGATGATGAATGGGACTTTGATGGCGATGACTTACACACACTAGCTTCATAGACTTTTTTTTTTTTTTTTAGAGTTGTGTTAAGAGACATTTAGATGTTTTGGGCCTCGCCTTGCTACCATATTCATACTATTTACTGACTCTTACATTGCTTGGTTTTAGACTTGAGGCCCTAAAGTATTTTATTTGATGGTTTGAGTGTTTTTCAATCTTATATTTTGCTCTAAGTGTTTCATTGTAACTAATAACAATTTCATAACTAAGATATGAAATAGAAAACTACTTGTAAAGTAGTAAGCCTTAGTGTGTAATCATTATGGTTACACGTGGCGATTTGTCACTAATTTGAATTTCGGGGGTATGATATTGGGCTTGGAGGCCCATGTCCGAAATAGCCTATCAACCATTACTACTTTATTATCGTATCCTTATATAACTGCAATCCTGTTTAACTTCATAAGTATAATGAGGAATAATTTCTATTACAAAGTTACTATGTTTTACAATTTTTACCTTAAAATTTGTTCTGGAGTTATGTATTATACTTTTTTTTTCTCTATATAATATTAATGTATCTTTCATATCATTATACTATTATTAGCTTTTATAGGTTAAGTCAACAAGTTGTGATTTGTTAGCTAAATATTATATTAGTTGTTGTCTATAGATTCTAGCTGGTAGAGTGATTGGATAGTTATTCCCTTGAGTGAATGCGATATGTTTGCAAGATAGAGGGTTTTAGGCTTAAGAAGTCTTCATAGCCTGATAAAAGTGATTCGTAGAGAGTTAGGGGTTGTCTAGCAAGACCACTTTGATATTTAAATCAATCTTAAGTGATGGAGACAATAAGAGCGAATTCTAATAAAGAGTGTGTTAGATTATGTTTGCTTTCATACCTTCAAGAGGAGAAGAATTGGGATATTTATAGTTAGAGTCCAAGTTTCAATAAACTCATAGCTTATAGCCTAAGACATCTTATCCTAAGTTTTAGGGGCACAAGGTTTGTAAGATCTTTTAATATAGCTAGTATAGTACCGCTTAAATACTAGGTGATAAAACTCCAATCATCGAGGCACCTTTTAGTGTAATGGCTTAGAATACATTGAAACTTCAAAGTTAAGCGAGCTTAGGTTAGATCAATCCTAGGATGGGTGATCTCTTGGGAAGTTGCTATACCCTAGGACAAAACTGTACGACATTCCATGCTAAAGTAAATAATAACTGGATAAGAGAAGTTTCAATCGAGTCGTTATAGGTAGTATCATAGCAAGTTCATTAGCTGAAAGGGCGAATTCCTTACTTGGTGGTGGTTTTGGACCTGTGTAATGAAATTGATAAGATGTCAATTCTTAAGAGAGATGGATTGTAATATCCTTTAAATAATAGGTAATTGAACATTAATAATTGACGTACCTTTTAGTGTAGTAGCTTGAAGTATATCATAACTTTAAAGTTAAGCGTGTTCAAACTAAGTTAATCTCAAGATAGGTGACCTCTTAGAAATGTGTTGTACCATAGGATAAAACCGTAGGGCGTTCTAAGCTAAAGCGGACAATACTTTGGTAGAATGAGTTTTGGTTGAGTTATTGTGGCAAGGATATGATTGCCTTAGATATGTGTCATAACCTAGAATAGTAAAGTCGTATCAAAGCCGCCATGCAAATTAACTTAGGATAGAGGTTAGTTGCCAATCCACTACCATAAACGGATCTATACAAGGCGTATTCAACTAAACGATTCAGAAGAGTCTCACTCATTACAAATATAAACATAATAAATGAATTTTAGCTAAGGTTGTTAAGTTATTCACATAGGAAATATTTAAATAAGTTGTTTAACACAAAAAACAGCACAGTAAAATATTTATAAAAAGTTGTTTACTTCATAGGTACATAAGTTGGCTATTTGGGTTGCCTAAACAACCCATCAAATTCACCCTAAAAAGAAAAATAAATAAAAAGCTCAAAAGATCATGATTCATCTTCATTCCTTCACACTTTTAGCCCCTAAAATGCCAATGACCTGTAGGTATGAATAGCGCTGCATCTTTACCATGTGCCTGCAAAACAATCTATAAGGATGTGAGCAACCAACCATTTGGTAAGATGGAACTGAAATAGAAGTGTACATAACACAACAACAAGCAAGGTTGTCAATTAGTTTGTTAGATGCAATGCAATGCATTAAGACATATGTTATCTACATAACGTTGTCCAATTTGTTGTAAAGTTAGAGAAATTGCACTCGTTCTAACCTAAGTCGAGGAGATTATATATATTGGTGCGATGCCATAGCCTTAACCAAACCTAGGTTTATACAATAGAGACCTAACTCTTTCGATGACTACTTTTGAACTCAGTGGCCCTAACCTCTTCGTGACCTTCTCTCCCATCACTTATTTTGATTAGAACTAGGGAAATGCCAACTATGCTGCCTCGTTGAAGTGTTAATATTAGGTCGAAAAGTCTTAACCATTCTACTAGAAGGTTGCAATGCATGTTAGGATAGGATTTATTCGTAGTTTAGCTTAGATTGTTTTAGGCCTGACCAACCAATTGCAAACAATCAAATTAAATAGTGAAACACAACAAAGCCATCCCAACATATAGCATAACAATCAACAACATTGCAAATAGTTTCCAAGCATACACATCACATGCACACAATTAACTACTTTATAAGCAAAAACAATATACACTTCAGCCTCTAAGTACTTATAACATAATACTCCAAAATGTTATTAAGCATCAATCCCACTTATTTAGATTCACTACTGCTCTTTCGATTCCAAAGCTTTAGCTTCTCCTTATTTATTAATCCTTATATTATAAACTATATTTTAGTTCCATGTAATTCATTATAGTAACAGTGTTTTTATCATTATACTTATATTTAAGTTTGACATTCTTCTAGTATTAACTAGATATTGTTATGAGTATTAAATTGTTATTACTTTTTATCGGTTAGTGGAACCTTTTATTTAACCTTCTATAAGGGTATCCTACGTTTTGGTACCTTTTACTCAAACTTTTAGAAGGATCTTTGTTTGTATTCTATGTCTAGGTAACCTTCTATACACCTTCTATTAAAGTTTCTACTAAGCTTTTAAGTATAGCTCTTCTTTAAGAAACCTTTTACCAAAGTTTCTATAGTGATAGTCTTAAGTAAGCTTAGTTAGGAAAGCTTCTACAGAACCTTCAACTCCTCGTCATCCTTCTACAAAACCTTCCACAATTGCCAAAATCACTACATACCAGCAAAAACTCCACAATTTACCCTTTTATTGCCTTAATCAGTTTCAACTTAAACAATACTCATCTAACATCAACTCGCAAAGCTTAAGAAAACATAAGTCAAACCCATATGATTCAAGTATTCACTAAATGGGGTAGTTAACATAATTACTCATTTAAATAATCTAAATTTCATATCTCTAGCTTAGAAAACAAAATTTTATGGCAAAAAATAAACGTATAGTAGCATATACCTTGTATTTAATATAGATTATTTGGATTTTAAACCAAAAATAGTTAACTTGCTAACTTAACAAAGATCAACACTTGTAGTTTAAATGAGAAATCACCAAATCTAAATTTAGAATGCCCATATTTTCATGAAATTCATCATTTCCACTTAAAAATCATAATCGACATATTGTATGTAACAAAAATTTACTAAGGAAGTGTTCGGTGGTCAAATTAAACAAAATATATTGAAAAATAGTGAATTTCTTGTAAATTCCAACTTAACGATTTTTCTTAAAAGAAAAATTAACCTAAATAAAGCAAAATGTTTTAGAAAAACTTTTTATATAGAAATTGTCTATATGTTATGTAATATTTATAGAAAAATTTTGGTAAGGAGACTATATTGTTTGGGTTTTTGAAAATCAAAACGAAACTCAATTCCTAATGTTAAATTTCTTAAGATTGATACATAAAAAATGATTGATTTTTGTAAAAACAACATTTTTACATGAAAGTGCACTTAAAATAATGTTAGAATAATTTTTTTCATAATTTTAGAAAAGAATTGATAATTTTTACAAATTTTTGAAAATTGGACTAAAAATCAAACTTACTAGTAGAAGAAACTTTGGCCACTTGTTGTGGTAAGGTGTTTGTTGGCTAGAAATGGCATTAGGTAGTGGTTGTTTGTGGTTAAGAATATAACCGGATGGGTCGTAATAAGGTACCAACCTGTTCAACCAGTTAAAAACCCTATAAGGTTTAGGGTTGGGTTATGGAAAGTGATTTAGAACCCAATAGTAATTAGGGTTAGGTTTTGAGATTTAAAAAAAAAAACTCGATGGAAAACCAGATCTAGAAAAAATAAATAAAAATAATAATATAAATATTGATTTGATTATTATTATTAAAAAAATAAGAATGCACTTATGTTTAGTGTAAATTTAGAGGACTATTGTGGTATCTTGTTTCTTCCATTTTCTTTATCATAAAACACTATTATGGTATTTTATTTGAGTGTAGAGGACGATTAATATAATATTATGATTTAAAGATGTTCGGATAATCAAGTGTACTATTGGAGAATTTTGAAGTACCATGGAGTCCTTTGAGCGATGGATTTTGTTCTTTTAAATGTATTGTTACATATTTTAAGGACAAACATTAAGTTTTGGTTGTTTGTTTGCAACATTAGTTTCATTTTTTTTTCTTTTTTTCTTTTTTTAAGACTAAGGCTTTTAGGAAATATAAATTATAGCAAGGATAAGTGTATCGGTTTTTCAATTTAAAAACTAGCCAACAGTCGTGGCCTCAGTTATTATAACTGAAGGTATACTATGATTTGTAAACGTTGCATAGATTTTCATAATTATGTTTGTGAAGTTGTTGTAATTACACATATTTTTTATATGTTTCATTGCTGCCATTAGCATTTCCTTAATAAAAAAGAAGAAGAAGAAGAAGAAGAAAATCAAGGTTTTTCATAGGTTGAGTCAAGTCAGGTTTTAGGTTGGCTTTTTTCTAATAGGGGCGGGTCATGGGTTACTCCTTAAAAACTTTGTAGGATTTTTCATGAGTTTTAGAAAATGATTAATGCAACTGGGGTAGGTTCGAGTTTTACGAAACCCGTTTCGAACCCGACTTGGATGCATCCTTATTTATGATCAGGTTGTTCTTAAGTTTGGGAACCCCAAACTTGCTTATCGTCACCTAATTTTTCTTAAATTTTCTAAAATTTTGCTAAAATCCCAAAAATATCCATACAAATTCTTCACTTTTTAGAACTCCTAAAGAATCTAAAATGGCTAAGGGGAAGGGTATTTATAAGTATAGATTAATGGGGTAATTTGGGTGCTTTTAGGATAAGTGTAAGACCTTCTAGTTTTCTTATGTTGATGGGTTAGTATCACGGTCTACACCTCAACTTTACTACTTTTTGTAATTATACACCTAAGGTTTTGATTTATCTAATTATACATCTAATTAAAGTTTTAGCTACCACCATCTACACCACAACTAACTATAATTCATATCGTTAGTCTAGTTGGCACGATCGGCCAATATAGTGGCTGCTTACAGCCTCAGAGGGGTTATATAAACTCTTGATAGGTAGCCACCAGTAACCCATTACGAAATAGCAGCTTGCAGCTCTCTTAGAAAATGTACATTGTGAGACCCACTAATGGCCTTAGGTAGTCGCGTTTAACCCTAGGGTATGTAACCTGCATAACACTGTAGGCAGCCATACGATTAGCTTATTGTGCTGACTAAACTATCGGTATAAATTATATTTAACTAAGGTGTAGACGATGATAACTAAATCTTCAATTGGTGTATAATTACATAATTTGAAACTTTAAGTGTATAATTGTAAAAAATAACAAAGTTATGGTATAAATCATGACATTACCTCTATGCTAAGTGGTAATGATGTCTCAAAAACCATGATTTTGTTGATGGTTTTCATCCAAACCAGTAGCAAAATCCCTTGTTTTTAAAGTAAACTAGGTTCCTTGACTTGCTAACGAAGTTACCTAACTTATTTTTTTATATTTTAGTTACTTAGGCTAGTTTTCATTTAAAGTAAGAGTTTCTATTGAAACTTCTACAACCCTAATTAATCAAATATACTTTGTTAGTATTTTTATTTATTTTGTCTTACAATAAATATATTTTATTACTTTTCATTTCATTTATTATTTTTCTTATTTATTTAGTTTATTTCTAACCTCTTCTTATATTTTGGGTTGGTTTTCAAAATTTATGAAATTTTATTAACAAGCGAGTTAGTTTCATCATTTTAGCTTATATTAATATTTCAATATTCTATTTCAACAATTGAATCCATTAGATCATTTTAACTAACTTTTGGATAGCTAAGGCTAGTTTTAAGACTAACTAGATTGATTTCACAAACGTTCTAAATTTTCGGGTGCTAAGTCTAAGTTACTGATTTCATAAGACTTGTATTTTCGTCTTCCTTTCGAAAAATTTTGTCCTTAAAACTTTTATATACAGATTGTATATTAAAGGGTATTCACTCATACAATAATTAACTCTTTGGTGTAGATAGTATAAATTTACGATCTAGAAGAGCCATGGGCATAGTTGTTCAATGGCGACTTTTGACTCCTAAGTTACTTCAGCTTTTAAACTGTTACCCATTGGACTTTCACATACTCAACTTCTCTGTTTCTTAATTCCAACAAGACCTTAAACTAGTTTCTAGAATGAGGGTGTGAAGAATTCTCTCAATCTACGTAATAATTATTGTAATTGTATCTTGGAATTAGTAGTGTAGAGTCATGCTTGGTGTTTAAGATACAGTCACTTTGGGTGGAAAGATTAAATCATTTTATAGCTTGAAGATTCAATTCATTTTTTTATTTTTCATTCCCCCTCCCAATTTTGGTATATTTTAGATGTGATTTCTATCGATTAAATAGATAAAATCAATCTTCTACGTCTTCTTGCTAATTTTGGACATTAAACACGTAGAGAGATTGCATCAAGAGATTCAATTTTTCAATTTTTTGAAAGTGTGCAAATCTTGTTTTATAAAGAACTACCTTTTTTATAATATTTTATTAGGGTGTTTTTCCTTTATTATTTTTCGAGATTTTTAGAGCAAAATAACATACACATATTTCCCTCTCAATTTTATTTTTTTTTCCTTATTTTTAGATGTAAAAAATGGGATCAAATATAGTCTTTTTATAATGTACCTTTTGATGGGTAATTTCCTTTGATGAACAAGCTTCCGAGCTCATAAAAGGAAACAAGGGGAAGAGAAGAAGCAAGAAGGATTTGAGGTGTAGGGCACTTCAAGCGCCCCCATACGCGTATTGCAAAAATAAAGGGTACGCTAGGCACCCTGATTCTTCTCTCTCTTTTCTTTTACTACTAGCACTACGTAGCGTACAAACAAATGCCTACATGGTGCCAACTGTTTGGCTATAAGGTAAATAAATTTTTCTTTTTTTTTTTTAATAATTCTTATCTTATTTATCTATATTTTCTTTTTCATTTTGTTCCCTTTTTTTGGCACTTATTTACTTTTTCCTTTCCTCTTTTGAGTATTTTTGAGAAAAAATGGAGTGTTTACACCAATCTCCACCAAAATCTAATACACTTTCCCTTAACATATTTTCTAGAGTTTGAATTGTTCTTTCAAACTAGCCATTTGACTATAGGTGATAAGCAGTCATGAACTGTAAATTAGTACCTAATGCTTGGTGTGTATGCTAGTAAAACTTCGATAGAAATCGACTGTTTTGATTAGAAACGATACTTACTGGTACTCTATGCAATTGAATGATTTCTCTAATGTACAACTTGGCCATCTTTTCCATAGGAACTCTAGTTCGAAAAAGTAAGAAATGTGCACATTTAGTTAACCTATCCACAGTAACCTAAATTGAATCATGCCTTAATCGAGTCCTTGGAAGTACTACTATGAAATCTACAGTAATATGGTCCCATTTCCATTGTAGAACTTCTAATGGTTGTAATGAATCAGTCGATCATTGGTGTTTAGCTTTAACTTATTGATAGGTAGTGTACTTTGCCACTATTGAGTTATATCCCATTTCATGCCATTCCACCAATAATTTCATTTCGCATCTTGATACATCTTATTTCCACTTGGGTATGTTGTATATCTAGCAACATGAGCTTCATCCATTATTTCTTTTCTTTAGCAAGAATCTAAAGGTATATGTATTCTTCCTTTGAATTTCAATGTTTTGACACCATCTATTTGAAAATCAAGTACTTCTCCAGATGTTATCTTCCTTTTAATCTCTTTAAGATTCTCATCTTCATCTTGTTGCTATTTAATCCTCTCCAACAAAGATGGTTGTACTACTACAGTCATCAATTGGACTTCATATCTATGTCACTTTAATCCAATCTTTAATCTTTCAAACTTTCGTACCAATTCTTGTTAGGTGGTGAGAAGTGAAGTGACTTCATAATTCTCGTAACAAAATGCAACCACAACATTTGCCTTTCTGAGGTAGTGATCAATTGTAAAATCATAGTCCTTAATTAATCACAACCATCTTATATGTCATAGATTTATCTCCTTTTGCATAAAGAAATATTTTAAATTCTTATGATCCCTATATATTTCATAATATCATCTATACAAATAGTGCCTCCAACTCTTCAATGTAAGGACCATTACAACTAACTCTAAATCATGAGTCGGATAATTTATTTCATATGGTCGTAACTGCCTCGATGCATATGCCATCACCTTCCTATCTTGCATTAGAATACATCCCAGTTTATTCCGTGAGGCATTAATATATATACTATAGGGCTTATTGCGATCAAGTACCACAAGTACTAGAGCTATAACCAATTGATTCTTAATCTCTTAAAGCTCTACTCATAATCTTTAATCCATACAAACTTAACATCCTTCTGTGTTAATCAGGTTAAGGGCTTTACTATCTTTGAAAAATCCTTTATGAAATGCTTATAATAACTTGTTAGGCCTAGAAAACTTCAAATTTCCATAACATTATTTGGCTACGTCCACTCAATAATAGCTTTAACCTTTTCAAGATCAACTGAAATTCCTTTTCCAAATATTATATGTCCCAAGAATGGAGTTTTATATGAATACAGGCTTTTTTCTGAAAAATATTACGGAAAATGGCTCGTTTAAAACAAAATTACGAATATAGTATATTGAAGGCATATCAAGTGAATGTACCTTTAGTATCTTATGATTTTTATACTAAAGGCACATGCAGTGGATGCACCTTCAATATCACAATTTGATCTAAAAGTGCATCTACTGCATACACCTTTGGTATCACTTTCTATTACCCCTACCAATTTCCTCCTTTCCGAAATGATAAAGTAATGTTCTTCCAACCCTTAACTTGCAAATAGAATGGAAAGTTTGATATACCTTCAGTATCACTTTTTACTAACCTTGCTAATTTCCTATCATCCAAAACAATAAAGTAATGTTCTTCTAACTCTTAACTTGCAAACTAAATGGAAAGTTTGATATAGTAATCAATTACATAAAATCACAATTGGTGGAACACCTCAACAAATATGGTAAGGGGGGAAGAAATAAGCGCATGGGATGATTATCCAATGACCATATGAGTTGAATAGAAGAAAAAGCAATTGTAAATTGTAAAATTAAGATAAATAAACAATACATTGAATGTAACATATGATGAAAAGTGAAATGTATTTCGAATAATCAGTATATACAGAAAAGTTGTAATGAGTCAACAACAAGATCAATATAATGGAAAAATAAAGAAGAAAACAAAATAATAGACTAAACATATCTACTGATGCCTACTCCGTGTGAAGGTCCTCACAGTACGAGAAAGAAGTAAACGCCTTTGTCTAGTGTGTGTTTGAGTAAGTTCATATGGTGGATCGTCGAGCTTAAGTTTCTTAGGAAGAATTGGGTCGACTAGATCGCCTGGATACAGCTAAGTGATGCCCTCACCCATGGATGACTGTATGGGGGTAGAACATTGCTTTTGAGGAGCTAATAGAGTAACGAGGTCAAGATGTTGCTGGAACTCGGGAGTCATGTATGCGTTAAATCTAAGCTTGGAGCTAGATTTGACTCCTGAAGTGGAGGCAACACCTGACCTAGGGTATGTGCTATATCCCCTACTGATATGCCCTAGGTCTATGGAATGACGGGCATATGGTGAGATATCTTCACCGAGGTCTGCCTAACGACGTACTGCTCGAGCCTTGCTTCCTTGAACTTTAACTTTAGGTGCACGAGGAGCTGGCATCTCCTCGTCAGTAGGTGGTCTCTGATCCCCACCATGGTCCATATAGGGTTGCTCATGTACACCTCCATGCTGTGGGTAGAGGATAAGGCCACTGTACTGCTCAACGAAGTCAAGTGCCCCATTTGCAATACCCAGCACTATAGGATAGTCAGGTGCTTGTCTGACACTCTTGAGCGAGTTCACTTGAAATAAGTAAAGAAAACAGATGTTGGTATATATGATAACAAGTATAAATGAATGAAAAATAAAATAATGGACAATTTTAGATGTATGTACCGATTGACTAATGATAGCTTCATGATGTGTAATATAACATTGGGTGATCTGTCTATACCATGGCTAGTAGCTCTCATCGACCCCTCGAGGACCCTAGATGTGTACTAAGAATCCATATCTTTGTCCCCAAGCTTGGCTATAGGAAGAGTGCATGTTGATCCAGTCAACATTCATCCTATCTCGGAGGTCTAGCTGGTGAAGCTGCTTTGAGGTGTCAACCTCTTATGGAATGTACTGATATCCTCTAAATTGCTGGACAATACGGTCCAGAAAGCACCACTCAATGATGTGGAAACATATGAGTGGTACCCAGGTAGTCCAAATGTGTCACCTGGCAGTACAATATTGAGGCAGCAATTGTAGCGATTCCTCTGTATAAGACTCCCAAACAACCCAAAGGGCAGAAGATAAAGAAAAAAAGAATTAAACAACTAGTCAAACAACAATGGTTATCACTTACGATCAAGAAAAAGATAGCAAAGAGGATAACTTATTATATCATACTTACTGCATCGTCTGCATGTCAAAAGTTGTGTGATACACATCTACGATATGCATCGGATGCTGAGTCGTATTCTACACTACCTTCTATCTGGCTGCCAATGGCCTATCCTCGTCGATAATAAACCCATATCGACTAGGAGGGGGAGGGTGCCATGTGGGAATTTATCCCAAGCCCAGACCAGCAGTAGAATCACAGCCCCTCCTAGCTCATGTACGTCAAATGAGAAGGCAGAGCACAGTTGTCAGTATAACCATGCCAGGCATGGTTGCCCCAACTAAACTGCTCAGTTACTAAGAAATCCTCCAGCAATGGTAGGAACACCAAGTGGATAAGACTGGAGGATTTATTCACAAATATAAATCTTCCCATCAAGTTGAGTATGTACACAAGTGCGTACTGTCGGACCATCTTGTCATCCGTCTCATGAGGAAGTATCCAGAATTGCTCTCATAATCACATCAAAGATAAGCAAGCACCCCTCATCCGAGTAGGCCTTACACCGAGTAACCTCTCTCCTACATCAACCTAGCTTTTCTCATCATCCGTCTCTATTCGCCCCACCACTGTGAACCCCTTAACTGGAAGTCCAAGCTAGACCTCAACATCTCTGACGTGGTTATGGGCAGAGAAAAAGTAATTGTAAATTGTAAAATTAAGATAAATAAATAATATATTGAATGTAATATATGATGAAAAGTGAAATATATTTCGAATAATCAGTATATACAGAAAAGTTGTAATGAGTCAATGACAAGATCAATACAATGGAAAAATAAAGAAAAAAACAAAAACAATAGACTAAACATATTGACTAATGCCTATGCCGTGTAAAGGTCCTTACGGTACGGGAAAGAAGTAGACACCCCCATTTAGCGTGTGTTTGAGTAAGCTCAGGTGGTGAATCACCAAATATATATATATATACTGCAATATAAAAAAAATTCCTAATTTTATATAGCATAAAATATATTTTCATCAAATATTAATAATTTATTCAATTTATGATACATCTATAATTATGAAATTGACGTTATTAACTAATAAATTATTTTCTAGAAAAAAATATTGAATAATGTTGATTATAAATAAGATAACAAAAAAAAAAAAATTCACATAAGTTATAGATTGTTACCTGTTAATGATGTATATTCACATTAGGAAGTGGTTCGGTACTCTAACTATAGCTTTCTTTGATTTTTCTCTGTGTTTTGAAAATTTTAGAAATTAGTATAGGTAAGAATGGGCTCTGGCTGCGCGAATTGGGCTTTATATTGGTGGTATATTGAAGGTGCATTTACTGTATGTGCCTTCAGTTATAATGATTTTTACACTGAAGGCACATATGGTAGATGCGTTTTTAGTATAATTGATTAGAACTGAAGGCGCATGTAGTGGATGCGTCTTCAGTGTAATTGATTAGAACTGAAGGTACATCCAAACTGAAGGCGTATGTAGTGGATGCGTCTTCAGTGTAATTTATTAAAATTGAAGGCGCATCTAATGCATACGCCTTCAGTATAAAAATATAAGATATTGAAGGTACATTTATTGTATGCGCTTTCAGTATACTATATTCGTAATTTTTTTTTAAAGAATGATATCTAACTAGAATTTACTTTTACTCAATTTACCATATAGCTTATTCTCTCTCATCTTTTGTAATACTAGGCATTTTCTTCCTTACTTTTAGAATAAATCAATATGTCATCACTAAATACAATAATGAATTTATCCATATAGGATTGATAAATTCGATTCATTAAGTCCATAAACACAACCAGTGCATTAGTTAAATCAAAAGCCATCACTATGAATTCATAATGTCCATATAGTGTTCTAAAGGCAGTTATAGGTATGTCTTCAGTCTTCACCTATAGTTGATGGTATCTAGATTTGAGATCAATTCATGAAAACACCATTGCTCCATGCAACTAATTAAACAAATCATCTATTTGAGGCAATATATATTTACTTGTAATGGTAACCTCATTTAACTCCTTGTAATCTATACATAGCCCCATGGTACCATCCTTCTTTGAATGAATAGAATAGGAAACACACTTGGTCAAGTAAATCCTTTATTTAATAGCTCTTGAAGTTACTTCTTCAATTCTTGTAGTTCTATAGGTGACATTCTACATGATACCTTTGAAATAGGTTTTATTCTTGATACTAAATAAATAGAAAATTTTGATTCCTAATGTGGAGCTAAACTTGGTAACTCTTCAAGAAAAACATTTGGAAACTCACATATTATATGTATTTTAGATATTTTAGGTGCTTCCTTCTTCCCTTCCATTGAAAAGACTCAATAAAATACCCAATCATCATTATCCTCAATTCCTTTACAAACTTTAATAATAGCTAACTTCATCTTTTCTTTACCAAACCTTCTATGGGACACAATATTTCCATAGTCCAAATTTATCTCCTTACTCTGACATTCAACATTAGCTTCATGTTTGGACATCTAATTGATTCCTACAATAATGTCATAACCTTATAGAGGCAAAATTATTAAGCTAATTGGAAAATACTTTCCTTTAATTTTAATCTATCCATTTCTTACTATTTTTTAAGTTGATACTTTCTCTCCAGTAGGGGTTGTAATCCTATATGTTGTATTGATTTTAGTTATTCCAATTCCGCTTCCTTCTAAAAATCATTAACTCGTAAAGAAATGCAATTCTCTTAGTGTCAAATAATGCATAAGCAATTTGTCCATTCATCTTAATCTTCGCTAAAATATTTTCTATTATAATTACTTATTGGTTCATTAGGTATTATCAATTCAAACTTACTAAACACTTTACAAAATACAAAGTCTTTAATTTACTAACATGGACACATCTTTAATTGATGACATATAGATTGAAATGATTTACATACTTGTTACTAATCCTTCTTCAATGTCCTTTGCCGCTCTAAGATCTCCTTTTGAATCATCTTGATAGTGTTCTTGCATATAATCATTAAAATCTTCCATATCCTCCTCCATACTTTCCATGGCAAAGACATGTGCTGATGTAGTTGTTGGAATAAACCCTCCAATATTTCTTGCCTCTTGTCCATATTGAGACAATAATTAGGAAAATGCCCATTTCAATTGCATGAAACGGTCTTCATTTGAGGGAACTTCACATCTCATGGTTACTATTTCCACAAAGGTAACATTTACCTTTCAAGTGGGAACATAATCGAGGATAATGACTGCACTTCCAACATGTAATGCTGCCATCTTTATTATAAAACTTCCCTCCAGATTCAATTGGCATAGATTTACCTGCCATTGTAGCTAAGTTCTTCCCCTTTTGTCCAAAACTGCTTGAATTAGGATAATGTCTTTGGAATGATGATCTAAGCTTAAAATCATCGCTTAGCGTTTCGCTCCATTGAGCTTGCATCCTTAAACGATTATTTTCCAACCAGTGAATCGTGTCAACTATCTCATTATATGTGCTAAGACCATAATCTTCTAGCTTACATCACATGGTGGGATTAAAACCAACGAGAAGCAAATCTTTCTTAAGCTCCTGGTTATCTCTAAGAAAATAGAGCATATTGCAATAATTTATTGAATTTCATTTCTTCTTAAGCCACAACTATATTCCCCTTCTTTAAGACATATAGATTTCTAACCATCTCTATTTAAACATTCACATTTGTGCTCTTCCTTAAACCTTTACCAAGTGATAGGTTTACCCAGTTGCCTTGTTTTAGAATCCCACTAAACACGTGCACCTAAGTTTAGCCAAAAAGTTACGTAATACAATTTCTAATGTTTTGGGATTCTAAAAGCCTTGAAAATCCCCTCAATTTGAGCCATTCAATCATCGGCTATTACTAGTTTACCCATTTCTTATTCAAAATACCAGGTAACTTTTATGAACTTTGAAAATTTACTTAAATCTTGAGATCTATTTCCCCTCTTAGGGTATCCTCTCCCCTACATTTCCACTTGTTAACAAATGTCATATTGATGTTCCTTATTGCTATATCATTGTATGCACATTAGCTAATAGCCACCCATAATCAATGGGGTAAGGGACTTGTCAATGTAGTGGTGGCAATTCACCTTCGCGTTGTTCTTATGGTAATAGAGGGTCGTGAATAGTAATGTAGGATTGTCCCCTTGTTATCCATTATGGTTTCTATCTTCATTATTTGCTGTTACTAAATTATTGGTCCTAACTTACCATCCTTATATTCATAGTTGTCCATATGTCTAGGTAATAGAGTAATAATCCTTAATTATAACCCATAAGTTGAAAACATCTTGCTACATAAACATATAATTTGTAGAAATACAACACCTATCATTAAGTAATAGAATAAAAACATGTCACTAACTATTCCATGGCATAAACTTTCATTAAATAAATAAAATTAGAGAGCAAATACATTAACCGGTATTTACACACTCTTTGCTTGCATCGTTAAGTTCAAAAGATACTCACGTAACCAAAAGATAATTACATATTTGACATTTGCATGGAAACATAATTACATTAAATTCCTAGTACAGTTCATCTATTTACATCAAAAGATAAATACACGAATGCTAAATACATTTGTTCTACTTACATCTCCCTTTCAAAATATACATGTAAATATTCACATTATCTATACATCTAGAATTAAAAGTGCATCAAAAAGCCTCTCGATACATCAAAAATCTCAAACTACATCAAAATGATTCAAAAGCACATCTAAAATAACAAAAATATCTTCAAATGTGTCAAAAGTACGTTGTAAGATCTATGTACGTGAAAAATTCCTAAGGTCTCTAGTTTGTAGCTAAAATAGTTAAGATTCAAGCAAACAAACATGTTGTCCATCTTAGGGGTCATCATGTATACTTGAACTATCGAAGGTAGTATCTGTTAAAGAGGAACCCAATTTACTACTCTCAAGTTATCTTCTACCTTAACATCTATCTCAGAATTTAAACTCAATTGCATAATCTTAGGATTGTTAAGAAATAAACCACCTCACGAACATCATCATCATTAACCTCTATCATCTTTGGATCCTTGTCCACATCACTATTTATAACTATTACATCATGAACTAACTCTTCATTCCCATGCCAATGCCCCCTAAAAAAGCTTCTGTTGCACTTAGCCCATTAGGTTTTACCTAGTTACCTTTTATAGGAGTTTCTATAGAATCCTTATCAGGGTCTTCCTTACCTTTTATATAAACTTTTATAAGATTATCATTAAGATCCATCTCACCTTCTAGATAAGCTTCTGTATAGTCCTCTTTAGGAAACTTCATTGAATCATTTACATATCCTTTAGCAATTACTTAAGCTATAGCTGCATTAAGGTCCTCCTCCTCCTCAATCTTTGGATCCTCCTATCCCTTAACCTTAGGATCCTCATCACCCTTTAGACCAATTGTTGGAATATTTACTTAAATTCCTTGCATCTTTGGTACTTCCTTGACTTCCTTACCTAGATAAAGGGGTACCTCAATCCCATCAACTAGTGGAGGTGGAAAATGGGGAATTTGATCTATGATGCTTGGTGGATAATCTCTTTGCATGTGTGGAATATCTATAGGAATGTGATCAATACCTATAGGATATGACTTACCATCCTCCAATGTAGTAGAAAAATAAAGAATAAGAATCATCATTACATTTGCTTCAATACTTTGCAAATATACCCTTTGAAAAACTACTATTGCAATATATCAATTGTACTGTAGCCTTAAATCCATCTCCATAATCAACCATATGTCTCTTTAACTATAAGGAAGGCATCTACGATAAGTATCAATAATCTCATTCATTGTTCGGAATATCTCTCAATCAACTAACTTTAACAATTGATGCTATAATTGAACCCTATACTTTATCACAAATATCCCACCATACCATTTAAAATCCAACCAAGATATTATAAGCTCTTCTCAATGACCCTATAAATTAATCAAGAAAAATAATTAGAATATTATATATTCTTATATTCGTAGTTAGTTTATCCTAAGGTTCTTTTACTCTTATAATATAAATATATATTCCTATGTCTAAAGCTTTTATTACCTACTTAGTACTCACATTCACTTTTACTTGTGATATCCACTTATTTTTACTTACGATGCTTTAGAGTTGGCTCTGAAGAACCTGGTTGTGATATTATTCTGGAATTGTCACACCCTATGATAGTATAATTGTAGCGGTCTTGTCGTGTAAGTCAACTTAAGATAGAGCTATCCATTGAGTCACTACCATAATTGGATCTACATAAGATGTATAAGACCAAAAGATTCAAAAGACTCCATATCATTAAAAATATAAACGTAATAGATGAATTTTAGTGAAGATCGTTAAGTTATTCATATAGGAAATATTTACATAAGTTGTTTACATCAAAAGTAGCAAATTTAAATATTTACAAAAAGTTTTTTACCGCATTAGTACATAAGTAGTCCAGATAGGGTTTTATTTTATGTTTAACTTAGTTCATTTTAGGGGTAACCAACCAATTGTAAACAATCAAATCAAATAGAGAAACATAGTAAAGCCATCACAACATATAGCATAATAATCAACAACATAGTAAATAGTTTCTAAGTACACATGTCGCATACGGACAATCAACTACTTTACAAGCACAAACAATATACACTTTAACCTCTAAGTACCTAAAGCACAGTACTCTAAAATGCTATTAAGCATCGATCTAACATACTTGGATTCATTGTTACTTTTTTGATTCTGAAGCATTGGCCCCTCCTTCTTTAATAATTCCTATATTATAAACTATATTTCAGTTCCATGTAATTCATTAGAATAACAGTGTTTTGATCATTACACTTGTATTTAAACTTAACAATCTTTTAGTATTAACTAGATGTTTTTATGAGTATTAAGTTGTTATTACTTCTTATAGGTTAGTAAAACCTTCTACTCAACCTTTTATAAGGGTATCGTAGGATTTTGGTAACTTCTATTCAAGCTTTTATAAGGATCACTATTTATACTCTATGCTTAGGAGACCTTCTATACACCTTCTATTAAAGTTTCTACTAAGGTTCTAAATACAACTCTTCTCTAAGAAACCTTTTACCAAAGTTTCAACCATGTTGGTCTAAGGTTGGCTTAATTAGAAAAGCTTCTATAGAACCTTTTACTCCTCATCAACCTAGTTTGTAGCTTCTACAAAACCTTATACTATTGCTATGATCACTCCATATGACCAAAAACTTTACAATTTACCCTTCTCTTGCCCTAATTAGTTTCAACTTAGTGAATATTCGTCTAAAATCAACACACAAAGCTTAAGAAAACATCAAGTCAAACAACATGATTCGGGTATTCACCAAATGGGGCAATTAGTACATTTACTCAATTAAATAACTTAAATATCATATCTCCAGCCTAGAAAACATAATGTTATGGCAAAAAATAAATATGTACAATAGCATATACCTTATATTTACTACAAATTATTTGGATTTTTAACCAAAAATAGTTAACGCACTAATTTTTCAAAGATCTATGCTTGTAATTTAAGTGAAAAATCACTAAATCTAACTTTAAAATGCCTATATTTTCATGAAATTCAGCATTTCCAATTAAAAATCATGATTGAACAAAAATTTACATAGAAAGAGTTCGATGGTCAAATTAAACAAAATATATTGAAAAATAATGAATTTCTTGTAAATTCTAATTTATCGATTTTTCATAAATGAAAAATTAACTCAAATAAAACAAAATGCTTTAGAAAAATTTTTTATATAGCAATTGTCTATATGTTGTAGGTTGCTTAAAAAAATTTTTGTTAGAGAAACTACATCGTTTGGGCTTTTGGAAATCAAAGCAAAATTTGGTTTCGAATGTTACATTTCTTAAGAGAATTTTACAAGAAAGTACACTCACTTGCAATAAATTTTTGCACAATTTTTAGATAAGTTTTGATAATTTTTACAAATTTTTGAAAATTGAACTTATTGGTAGAAGAAGCTTTGGTTATCGGTGGCTAGAAATGGTGTTAGGTGGTGGTCCTTGTAGTGGTGGTCATTCATGATTAGGTTGTTCCTAAATCTTTGAACCTCGAACTTATAGATTATCGCCTAATTTTTTTTTAAATTTTATAAAAATTTACTAAAACGTCAAAAATATCCATACAAATTTTCTTCACTTTTCAAAGCACATAAAGAGTTTAAGATGGCTAAGAGTAGAGGAATTTATTGGTACAGATTAGTGAGGTAATTTAGGTGCATGTAGGACAAGTGTAAGACCTTCAAGTTTTCCTATGCCAATGGCAATGATGATTCCAAAACCATAGTTTTGTTGATAATTTACACTAAAACTAATAGCAAATCCTCCTTTTTTTTTTCTTTAAAAAAAATTGGGTTCTAGTTAAGAGCCTAGCTTCAACTACTTCTTCGTAAGTGAGGTAAGGTACTATTTTTGATTTGGATGGGCCATGTTTGCCGAATGATCATAGTATGATCGCTCATCTAATATCAAATCAATTGGTATATCTCACTTCCCTTCCTCTATACCATAGCTAGAAGGGATAGCCTATCTACAGAAGAGAGAGTACGAACCTTTACCCTTAATTTAGTTTAGACACAACTCGAATGTCTTTACGCTATAGGTTGTGTTAAGCATGCTTCTTTGACAAAAAACATCTTTTTCTTTCTATGACAATAATCGTGACTATAAAGGGCAAGGTGGTAAAGCTCTTTATCAATAACAGGGGGGCTGTTCTCCTTTGTCAACTCCTTGCTTGTGTTGTCAACTTTTTCAATCGAGCCTAACCAAAGCGTCACAACAACATCCAAAGGTTGCCTTTGTCAACACTATGACTAAGGCGAGTAGAATTTAGTAGAGGCTTGAAGAAGGGCTTTCTAAGCAAAGGGTTGAAGGCGGCTTTACTCATGAGTTAGCGATCAAGCAAAAAAGGACTGGCTGACTTTTTTTCTTTCTGGAGCAAACTTGCTCATAGCTCCCTATTAATATAAAAGGGGATGAAGTGAAGGGTGAAAGAAAAATGAGAAGCAAGTCTTGAGGACATAAACAGCTACCTTAGGTGGTTCTGTGTTAAGAGCAATTGATTGTCCTTCCTTTATAGATTGAACTACTGTAAATCCACTCAACCAAAAAAGTAAATTCCATACAAAAAGTTAAGTTATAGTTCAAACTCAATATATATAAAAACTAAGTAAGGGGGAAGACCTTTTTTTTTTTTTTTTTTTTTTACTAAAGCTGAAAGGCATCCTAAAGGAATCTTAGCACCAGAATCTACCCAGATGTGGCCATCAAAAATGTTTCGTGCGATTGTGGTGGTGGTAGGTTTGGGATAATCCATTCAATCTTTTTCTTCTTTTGGTGGAGCTTACTCTCGTTGTTCTTCTTATAGCCTTATCTTTTATTAAAAATTCTTCTTCCCTTACGATCACCTTTTAGAAGCCGAAACTTAGGGGTTATGATGATCTAAGGGGAGGGATCTTCCTCACAAAGCAAGAAAGTTTAAATAGCATTCATAGTAGTGATGGTAGTAGGATGTTAGAAATTGGACACTTCCTTTACTCAGCATGTTGAGACCAGAGCATGACTGGGGTAGAGTTCTTAAAAACTCCCATTTTCTCGTTGAGGTTCTTAGGAGCTTTCTGTTCATCCACTACGTTGATTTTTCCTTCTTCTATCTATAAGATCCTAGATTTTTTGCTTCAAAGTCTAGCTTGCATCTGTCGCATGACCTAGTCCTCCCTCATTAGGACCTAATAAAATCTTGCCAATTCCTTCCAGCCTTACTCACCTCTCTTTATAAAGCCCTATTAGTTAAGCTTAGAAGCTAGTTGATAGAAGTAGCGAGCTAACACTTTACTAATATAATAGAAAGTAAAGGCTCTTCTCATCGAGAGTAAGTTCTTTTCAAGTACAAAAAAGAAATCAACATTTGATACCTCTTCTTCCTTTCCATTTTCTAACTGCAATTACACATTCCCTCGGCCTCTAAAACCAATCGAACTGCCATGGCCCATATATGAAGAACTTAGTTCTTTAATCAAATCATATTTGCACATAATTCTTCCTTTCGTAAGAAATTATGATGCGAGGACTAGATCCACCAACTATCTGAAATGTTGGCAAATAGGGCCATAGTAGTGACCAAGACTACCTTTTCCTGATCATCATGGCTCTTTTCCCTTTTCCCTTCTTTCATGGTCACTCAAACCTTAAGTGACCTTTCTTCTTAGAGGACCGACAACACTCTATGTTTTTTAGGTCCTTCAGTACTCACTTTGTGCTTATTCTTCTTTTAAAATATATTTTGTGCAATATTAATCTTTTTAGATTGCTGTTAAAATCTCATTTCAACTTATGCCTTAAGAAAATGGTTAGATCAATCAATAGTTAAAGGAGGAGTTTCACAGGAGAGAGTGGTTGGCAGAGACTCAAACGGCTTCAGTAGACTTCTTGGTTATTGATCACGATTAGTCATTTTTACTCTCATTGCTACCAATTCTTTTATCATCTTCTCCATCTTGTCTAAGTGCTGAGGTAGGCTTGTGCCCTCTTGCATCTTGCTTGGAAAGAAGCGTTGCTGAAGAAACTTCATGTTTACTATTGTTACTGACTGATACATTCTTTGTGGAGTCTCTCATTTATCTCATGCGGATTTAATGTCTCCCATTGAAATTAGTACCTCATCCTTAATCGCCATTAGCATTAGATCCACGGGCTTCTCTTTTCTTAAGCATGACAAAAAGATCCTGTTCTTTAAGTTGAGAAGGAGCTGCATTCTCATCTTCTAAACATCTACATTTAGAAGTTTAATCTTACCTTACGATGCTTGACAATTGTATGCATTAATGTAGCAATCATATCGGCAACAATAGATTTAGAAGATTGTATCACTACCATATCTTCATAACTTGGGCTCTTATACCAGATGAAAACAATCTTAAGTTGAAAGAAAGAAAAACTAAGAATGTGTAGAGCTAAGACCGGCTATTGTTGAGTGGTAACTAATGAGCAAATATAGTTTGATTTGATTCAAAAAACTATATAAATTTTTTTTAAAAAAGTCAAATATGAAAATAGAAAACTCTTTGAGATCACTCCATTCTCTTTAGACAATGGATTTTTTCAACGTATATATCCTACTCTCATCTCAAAACCTAACCTCAGAAAAGCAAGCAGCAGGCTTTCTCTTCATTAATTTGTGCCCTTTGATTGTGTCCTTTTAAAAGACCCAAGAGATCCCCTAAGGGGTGTGTTTAACTACCTCATAGATAGAGCATCTACAAGACATTGAATTTGCTTAGGAATGGATGCATCTTTTTGCTATCTCTCATGACCTTTTGGTCCTTGGGTTCATTGGAAAATTGGAAGGTCACAAGCTACCCTCTACGGTTGCAAGCAAATGTGAAAGGGTACTAAAGTAGGACCTATGATTATGAAAAATGACTACTCCATCGAGACTAGAGTAACCTTAGAGTTAGTCAAGCCACATACTTAACAACGTCTTTGTCTAAACTGTAGAATCCCTAAATTGAAAGACACTAGAATAACTTCAAACATTGGATCTACAGATCTATGTATATTAAAAAATTATGGTCTTCTTCAATCAGGTTCTCAAACCAATCATGGAACTTCCAAAGACCAAATGATTTCATCCCAAACTCTTTCTTGTGGAAACTTCTGAGTTTTGATCTATAGACTATGCTGAATTTTTGTGAGATTTTGAAACAACTTGTTTTAATGCGGCAAAACCTTAAGATACCTTCTTTTGTGTCTACTCGACTTTTGTAAGTAAGTCCTTTTCTCAATAAAATTTCCTTACATAAAGTCTCCTCTATCTTCGAGTTTATTCTAAAAGAAAAAGAATCTACTATAGCAATCTATAATGGATTAAGTTAAATAATGCCACTCAGGTTTGAAACCCACTCTTTATAAGTTTATATGCACATATGTATGTGCCATCACCTCATTGGTCAGAGGTCCAGGAGTCCATAAAAAAAATATTCTTTTTATATTTATTTAGATTTTTAGTTGTTCTTAGAAGAAAGAAAGAGTATAAAAAAAGGGTTTGCTCTTTAGAAGATTTGCTTGGGGCTATTCACTTTCACTTTGTGGCTCAGTATCTTGAAAGCTCTTTGCTTGTAGGGGTAGGAGTGGAAACGTTTGAGAGAACGCTTCACGAAAGAATCGTGTATCACGGTGAAAGGTTTCTCGTTGGTCTTTCTAGCCCTCTTAGGCTTGACCTAATTGTGGAAGAGGGGAGAGGTAAGTTGGGTATCAACTTTCTCTTGCGTACCTTTCTTCAGCTTGTTCCTATTTATCTATTCAGGACTGGGGAAGCAGCCCACATACATGAAGAGAAGAAGAGAGGGGGGAGTTTAATCACCTTAAGGGTTATAGTCGAAGAAGGTTACAAGTGGAAGCTACTGATGCTTTTGTGATTTAGTTAACTCTTTACTACTAGTTTGTGCTTACTATCATGCTGGCAAAAGCAAAGGTTTGGATTGGTTTACCTCATTTGGATTTGAACCAATGACTCTCGTTGTATGAAAGTCATACTCTAGCCATTGAGTTAAGTAAGAGAAAATAGACCCCTATAAGAGAAAGCTACGCAACCAGAGTTCCCCAACCTATATAAGAAGGGGGGGGTGGGGGGGTGGGGTTGAGGTGTTGGAGCACTAAGAAAGAGAAAGCATTCTCACTATATGAAAATGAAGCAGCAACTAGCATGATAAGATCAACCATTTGGAGAACGTGGAGCCTTTCTTTCTTGGTAATTCGTCTTAATAGTTGTGGATTTTGATTAATGCGATCGTTCTTTGTTGCATTGGTGTTTTCACTCCTTACTCCCCACCATAACAAAATGTTTCCACTATATCTCAAGAGTAGTCAAAGTAGGAAAAAATTCACTAATAAGACATATAACAATATATCAATTCATTCAACAAGATCCATTCGGATCGGACTAGGATGAATGGCATTGGTCTTACCTCTCGCGAATGGTTGACTCCCACCGTCGATAGATGTCCTATGCCACGTTTCGTGAACAGCTATGCTCGAAAATGAATGAATTGTGATATAGCGTCGAATAGGCCATTAATTGCTCTATTCCTGACTCGAAATCCATAAAGGACTTTTAAGGATAGAAAAAGGGGCCCTATACCATACATCCTGCTGGCTCGAGATCATTACACGTTACATCATAACAGCATAACCAAATAAAGGCGAAAAGCCCTTGTATAGGTTGGGGACTTGGCATCTTACATGAAAAGGCCCTTAACTATAGAATGAGCAATGGATTGAGTTGTACGAAAGCCTAAAGCGTTAGCGCATTCATTTTCTTACTCGTTACTCGCTTGCTAATGAAGTTATCTAACTTATTTTATTATATTTTAGTTACTTAGGTTAATTTTCATTTAAAGTAAGAACTTCTAGTGAAGCTTCCATTACATTAATTAATAAAATACACTTTATTATTTTTATTTATTTTATTTTATTATAAATATATTATATTACTTTTTGTTCCATTTATTATTTTTCTTATTTATTTAATTTATTTTTAAGCTCTTCCTATATTTTGGGTTAGTTTTCAAAAATTTTCAAATTTTACTAACGAATGAATTAATTTCATCACTTTAGCTTACATTAATATTTCAATATTCTGTTTTAATAATTAAATTAATAGGGTCATTATAATTGACTTTTGGGTAGTTATGGCCAATTCTGAGCCTAAGTTGATTGATTTCACAGATGTTCAAAATTTTTGGTCGCTAAGTTTAGGTTGTCGATTTTGCAGGACTTACAACATGGTACTTATCTTTTGGCATTTAATACTTTAGGGTTATTGTATAGTTTGGCAACGTAGCCATTCGTAGTATAACTCTATTTGTCATGTCGTATTGAATGCATAATAGGTGCCATACAAATGGGTACGTTGCTTCCCATCATAGAACGTACAGGTATTGCTAAGCTATGCCTAAAGATTCATTGCTTATGGAGCATGGGAGTTGTGCCTACTATTCTTAGAGCCATTCTAAGGGGACTAACTTGAGAAAGGTCAGCTTAAGCATTAGAGATTTTAGCTTATAAGCCAAGGAGGTTAGCTCAGGCCTTAGAGTCTATGTCTAGAACTAATCATCAATAACAACGTGAAAAAATAAATAAATAAATAATATGGACTTACTATATTCCTCCTTCCCCCAAACCCCAAAACAGAAACAAAGAGCTTATAATTATTTGATCTTATGGTGTCTCATAATATGGAAAAAAAAAATGTTATAAAGATACTAACGACTAATTTCATAACTTTGTACATTTTTTATATTATAGGAGGGAAAATTTCAAGGTGAGATTATCAACGTTTGGAAATAAATTCAAATAAAAAATCAATATTTCAATAAGTTCGAATAAAGAATTAATATTCCAGCAAGTGGTTTAAATAAGGAATCACTATTACACTCAAATAATGTGGCGGTTATCTACTATGTGGTGCTTACCTAATAGACACGTGGTGCTTACATGTATATTTAAATATATATATACATATATATAAATAGACAAAATTAAAAACATATAAAATTATTAAAAATAAGGAAAATTTGAAAAATAATGAGAAATGGGAAAAAAATATAAAAACTAAATAATATAAGCAAATATTATGTATAATAATGTAACTAACAAAAAAATATTATATATATAATAATGCAATTAATTAAAAAATAAAAATAGAAAAATTTAAAAAGTTTAAAAAATTAAAAAATAATAAAATAAAAAAACTCTTCAAAAGAAAGGACTACCCTTAGCCTTAATGTTGCTAGTTTAGCTTTAAAATTGTTGGTGTAAATACCTTATTTTTGCCTTCTCTATATTCATTTTTAGTTTAAAATTTTCTAATTTTTGGAAAATACCAAAAGAAGGAAAAATACAAAAAAATAAAATAAAGGAAAAATTAATAAAATAAAAAAAATGAAAAAAGGATAACATAGAANTAAAGGAAATAATGCAATTAATTAAAAAATAAAAATAGAAAAATTTAAAAAGTTTAAAAAATTAAAAAATAATAAAATAAAAAAACTCTTCAAAAGAAAGGACTACCCTTAGCCTTAATGTTGCTAGTTTAGCTTTAAAATTGTTGGTGTAAATACCTTATTTTTGCCTTCTCTATATTCATTTTTAGTTTAAAATTTTCTAATTTTTGGAAAATACCAAAAGAAGGAAAAATACAAAAAAATAAAATAAAGGAAAAATTAATAAAATAAAAAAAATGAAAAAAGGATAACATAGAAAATATACGAAAACTGAAAAATGAGAAAAGATAAAAAAAAAAATGAGAAAACCAAAAAATGAAAAAAATTCAAAAAAAATTGAAAAATCATAAAAAGTGTTGTGTAGTGATCCATTTTTGTCAGTTTGAGGTGCAAATCATTTTTTAAGGTCAAAAACTGTTTCTAGAGTGAAAATAAATTATGTGATTTAATCAAATTAGAAATCTTAGATAAAAATGGGCTTTTATTGAAAATAAGTTTTTTTTGACCTGGTTTCACCTAACTAATTTTAAAATATTTTGAAAATTCATATTTTAAAGAGTTGATGGTCTCAAATTATGCCTTTATTAGAGTTAAAATAAATATTTTATGACTATTTGAAATTTCAAATAAAAAGCCAAATATGAGTAAAAACTGAGATCATAATTTGATCAAATTAAGAAAATTTTGAAAATATCTTAAACATATGTTTATTGGACTCTACATTTATTTAAAGAGTAAAGTTTAATTTTTTAGATTTTTAATAATTAATTAGATCTTATTTAAGCGTTTTTGGAAAAAAAAAAGAGGAAATCAAAATCAATAATGCAATGAAATAACATTAAGGGCAAGAGAGGGGAAGAGGAAAAAGAAAAAAGAATAATACAAGGAAAAGAAAAGGGGGGAAAAAAAAGAAGAGGGAAAAAAATATATATAATAGGTGACATATGGCAACATCATAAATTGCCATGCCCATGCATTAGCCGTTAGGATGTGCTACGTGGCACATTTCTAAAGGTGCCACGTGGCGGCACCATTAAGTGGACCAATGCTACGTGTTGGTTGACTTGGCTCCATGTAGCACCACTTTGACTTAGTTAAAGCCTTACTTTTTCTTCCTCTTTCTTGATTGTTGAAAGCTAGAATGTGTAAGATTTGTTTTACCATGAAAATGGTAAGTACATGTAGGTATATTTTACTCGATTTCACTTACTTTTTTATCATGAAAAAATTTAGAAAAATATGGAAATGAAAGCTTGGGAAGTCTTCTATTTGGGAAGGTCCAGATTTTTAATTTTCATTAAGGGAAATATGAGAAATAACAAAAGAAAAATTGCGTAATCGATAAATAGGTATATTTGGTGCCTAAGTTAAAATTGGTGAAATCGAAGTATATTCTTACAAGATGTCTCAAGATACTTAATAAAAACATGAAAAAACATTTTCTATTACATGTATACAAATTTCCATTAATTAGTGCAAAGGCGTGTTCAATTTTCTAAAAAAATAGGAAGAACTGAGATACACACTTAACTTTGCTATTCTCATTAAATATTTGATTTTTTTTTTCATACATGGAAGTTTCTTAGCTTATACTCACACCTTAACACTATAAATAAAGGCCTGCTCCATGCATTTATTTAACTCCCGAGCATTAAAAATCTACTCTCTTTTTTACTTCTCTTATTATAAAGTAAACCGATTAGAGATAAAATAATGAAACATTCTACATTCATCCTAGAACAAAGCCCAATAGGTAGATTGTTTCAATTTCAAGGTTTAAGGGAGCAATTTAAATTTGAATCAAAATTGAAATTTTTAGGGTTTGGTTGAAATTAAAGTACCGTTTGGTTGTATAATTTTTATAGTATTGGACTGAACAAAAAATTTTATTCCATATTTGGTTTGTAAATTTGCTTGGTGACTGGACAAAAACTAGGCTGATAAACTAGATAAAATGCCTAAATTTTATTCTATTTGAACCACGATACAAAAATGAAATTTACTGGATAAAAACAAAAAATATTTTGTATTTCCAAAAATTCCCCTCCATTTTATAATATTAAGTTAATAAATATTATTTTTATTAAATATTACAATAAATTATTTATTTTATAATATAAATAATTAATTTTTTAACATAAATTTTTGTTTAGTATTGTGCAAACCAAATATAATACAGCAAGATTGTACTATTCAGTTCTTTTTATACTTGTCCTATCTAGCTCTCTTTGTTTTGTCTAATTTTTATAACCAAACGTTATCTAAAAGAGATAGGCTCGCGGTTTTCAAAAATCAACTTGGAGGTTTTTTAGATTGATGTCTTAAGAGTCTAAAGTCACTAGCCTCACCCTAGAACCGCACCAGCTAAACTACCTTCAAACTAGCAACGGTTCAATTAGCGCGCAAGGTAAATCTTCTTTCCTTTGCATGTTGTGTTACTTGTTGGTTCAAAAAATAAAAAAATCTGAAGAAATAAATGTTTTGATTTTGTCTTATCATGTTTTTACTCGAATAATATGTTTTAGTTATTTTAATATCATGTTAATAAATAATATGTTGGTTTGTTAGTTTGGTGATATGTTAGAATTGATTTTTATGATAATAAACTTGATTAGGATTTAATAAATAATATATTTATTTGTTGTTTTCACTTAAATAATTTGAATAATAATTTGTTAATTAGATAAATTTGGGCAATTAGTATGTTTGATTTGAATAATTTGCATGATGATGATAAGCATAACGTTAGTATGTTAGTTAGCATTGTTGGTTAGTTTAGCTTTAATAATTTGTTGGTTAGCATGATCTTAATAATTATTATATTGATTAGTATTATCATGGATATGGGCTTGATTTTCTGAATAAAACTATTTTCAAATTACATGGGTTTTTTTCCCAAAATTAGTTTTTTCACACATAAAAAAGTTTTTCATAAAAAAAGAGAGAATAAATTTGCCTTTTCCAAAGTTTAGGGGCTTTTTATAATTTTCCAAAAGTGGGCCCAAAAAAATTTTTTTTTCTTGCAAAATTAATAATACTTAATGAACTTAAAATGAAAATATTTTTTTTTTAAAAAATAAATCAACCAACTTAAGTTTTCTTAAATTGAGAATTACATGTACTTGATCCCACTTAGCAGGTACATAGACACTTCGAGCAGCCTAAAATATTTTTCCCCCCTTTTCCAATTTTTTTTTTCATTTTTCAAATAAAAAATAAAAGAAAACCCATTTTACTTGAAAGTAAACTTAAAGGCCCACTTAGTTATTTCATAAACTCTTTTATGGAAACTTTCGGGTTTTAATAAGATAGCCTCCAAGTGCATATTTTCTTTGGTTTTTATTTATCTAATTATTTTTTTAGAAAATTGTAGGCTAGTAGTTGGAATTACAATCCATTCAACCATAGACGCTAATTTCACTTTTTTTCCAATTTCAATTGGATGACAACTCCTTTTTCAAAAATTTTTTTTTTGTTAATATTTTCTTAATTTGATTGAGAGTTTATATTGAGTGGACTAAACTTAATATTAATTGAGCTAAGAAATGAGAGACTGATTTTTTAGCTCAATAGTTAGTAAGTCGCAACCTACTTAAAAGAGTAAGTCTTAATCCAAAAAGTGGGGGTAGGTGGCTACTTACTACTAAAGGGCCCCTTATTGGTAGGCAGCTACCCCACTGTTGTTTAATGGGTTACAGACCTACCTTTTTGAGTGGGTCACCACTTACCAATGATTTTAAGGCTAAATTGACCATCTAATGGATCACGTAACCCCTCGTAGGTGGCCATTAGCTACCCTCGGTGTTAGGGTGAGTGGCTTTTTATTTTTTTTAATGTGTTGAAATTCTTTGTTTTTCTATTTTTTATTTTTAATTAATTACATTATTATGTATATGTATAATATTTACTCATACTATTTACTTTTTATAGTTTTATATTTCCTTTTTTTTTATTTTTCAATTTTCTTTATTTTTTAAATACTTTTATGTGTTTTTTAATCTTTTTTATTTACATTTAAATATACATGAAAGCATCACATCTTTGCCATGTGAGTGCTACATGAGCATCACATGGTAGACAACTGCAACATAAAGTTAACAATGTTATAATTATGATTTCTTATTTTAATCATTTATTGAAATATTTATCTTTTATTTGAACTTCTTAAGATATTCATCCCCTATTTAAGTTTACTCCAACTGCTGATCTCCTTACGTGTAATTTTGCCTATTTTAGGATCGGATTGAATCTTAACTATGTTATAAAAATGTGCTACCAACTTAGTAATATAGACATAGATAAAAGTAATGTGATACTAAAATGGGATATAAGAACATAAGTTGTTAAGTTGTTCGACATTAATTGAATGTAGGTTTATAGATTGTTATGATTAGAATAAAGTGCTACATTCTATGCTTCAGTAAGAGTCAATTTGAATGGTGTTTAGGCTTGTTCTAGTTGAGGTTGCTCCATTGCTAACGAAAGTACCCATTCTCACTAAAAAAGCCAAGTAGATTCACATGGAAACTTTAACTTTTTTGGTATTGAATTGAATGTTTGCACACCTAAGATTAACTAATCATTTGTTCAAAAATTCTTAGTTCCAACTGTCTCTTCATATTAGCATTCTAATTTAAAAAGGAGATCAAACTTTTAAATGATTATAATAGAAGATTAGTGTTATAATAAGTAATTCAAATAGAAAATCAACATTTTCAAGTGATTAAACCAGATAAACAACATTATGGAAAATAGTTCAAAGGGAGGATCCTAGTTTAATTTCTTAACTTCCCTAATTTTAATCTTTTATTTGAACCACTCATTATAGTATCAATCCTCCATTTTAACCCATAGAAAGTTCAATTATTGACATGAATCACTTAACATAACATTGACTCTCTATTTTAACTACTCAAAAGTTCAATCTTCTACTTTAATTTAGCTCTAATGTTCATCCTCTTATACATAATTTTCCCAATTCAAAAAGTTAGGTGGATTTTTATTAGATAAATACACTTTTCCATTGAGAATTGTTGTTGTGCCCCTAAACAGGAAGATTCATAACAATCCCCCTTATGTAAACTATCTTATGGTAGAAATTGACTTTATAGTTGCTATTGTGATGTAGTTAACATAAGGCGTACTAGGCTTAACCAGCTTTGAAGCAATAAGTTAGGCATCTAGTATTTATAATATTATGGTGCAACATTTCAAAATGCTTTATAAAAGAAACTTACAGTATAGATTACAATATTACAATTACATCAAAAGTTACAGTCTTAAAAAGAAAGTTCACAAAAAATTACAGGCTCTAAATAATAGATAAAAGCAAGAAGTAAAAAACTATTGGGACACCTAGGGAGCCTTAAATACTTTTTCTCATAAGATACAAAAGTCAACAAAAATAGCAAAATATCCAGTAGTCTTTGTCAAGCTTGGTTTTTCACCTTCTTGGTTTTTTTATAAAATTAGGTTTTCTTTAAACCAACCAGTATTAAACCCTACTCATTTAATACCGGCTATCGACTAGGGTTTAAAAGAAACTGTTTCTTTTTATTTTGAAAACAACTTTGGAGTCGCCACCCGACTAGAGTTGGGAAAAACAATTAAGTTATAACCAATTTGGTGGATTGGTTATAACTTAGCTACTAGTCTAACGATTGAAACCAATTTTTGAAACAGCTTTTTAAAAACCATAGCTTTGGGTTTGGGGGTTAAAGATTTACACTCTTACGGATACCATTAACTTTTCAAAATTAGAATTAAATATAAAAATCACTTTTTAATTTTGAAAGACAGAAATTGGTTATCGATTACTTTACTTAGATAAACAAAATAATCTAGACTACATAAAAAGGGAAATTATTATTTTTTTTTTAATTTTTACCGTTGCCTCGTAAGTGCTTATGTATCTGCTATTTGAGATTAGATGTACGTACTTTTACTGAAAATATAGCGAGTTAATTAATTTTAAATTTTGAAAAATTATTGAGTTTACGGTTTTACCCATTTTTTACTTATTCGATGAAATTTCCTAAAGAGCCTTAAATTGGAACTCTTATTTGAAAAATTCTAAAATGCCTTAATTTAAAAAAAAAATCCAATTATTTTTTATTTATTTTCGAAAATCCAAATTTTCTAAGCGTTAAGAACAATTTTTATTTATTAACTTGTTTGCTTATTTTTTATTATTTTTTTATATTATCTTATTTATTTTTGTTTTCTCTATTTTTTACTAAACTAAAAAAGGAAATGATCTCTTCTTCTTTTTTCCTTTTTTTTTCTCATTTTTCTTTTCTTTTTTCTTTTTCTTTTTCTTTTTCTTATTCCATTTACATAAATAAAACAAATAATTAAATAAATAAACAAAAAAAAGCAAAGAAAATAAGCTTCGGATGGATACAGTTGGATGCATGGGTCAAAGCAGTAGGGTTAGATCCGAGTCGTCAGGTCGGATCGGTTAGGTCGGGTCGGGCTCTATTGAATTTGACAACAGTGGCAGCTGAAGGGTGTCGTTCAAGGTGATTCGAGGGGAATTTCTGGTAGGTGAGGTTGGATTTGTGAGTTTAGGATTGGATTTGGCGAGGGTAAGCTAAGTGCCATAGAGTTTGGAGGTGGTTTAGAGGGTTGTTGGAGGTGGCAGTCAGCAATGGAGCTTGGGTAGCGTTGGAGGGAGTTGCTGGATGTGGTTGGCTGATTGGGGTAGGGATTTTGAAGTGTATTAGGTTCAGTCGTAGGGTTAGTTTGGGTCGAAGGTAGCTGAGGGTAGTGGTTTGAGGAGAGAGAACGGCAGCGGTTAAGGTTTGGTTAGTAGCGAGTTGGTGGTGAGGTCGAAAGTGGTCGGGTTAGGGATCTAATGGAGTGGAGGTTATGACCGTAGTGGTGGTTGGGCTCAGGTTAGAGTGGAGAGAGAGGATCAAAGAGAGAGAGTGCGGGTTAGAGAGAGAGAGCTTGGGAATTGCTTGTAAATAGTTGTGTGTAGTTGTGTGAACTCCCTAAAGCTCCTTTTATACATGAGATTACCCTAGTAAGCAAAGAAAGTCAAAATCGTAATGAATGACAATTTCTGAAATTTAAGTTTTTTCTGAATTTTCAAGACTCATTTAATCCTCACGAAAGCCGAATTTGGACATGTTTTTTTTATCTTAATTCTTAGTAGGCTATCCGTAGTTTGCAATTTCTCCATTAATTTGGCAAAATTGTAGCTTGAAGGGAGTAAAAAATGATCAAAAAGTGGGCTAACTAGCTAGGCTTCGCATGAGAAAATCTGGGGAAAAGGAAGGAATTCGTGGGAAAGAGAGGAAAATGAAGGGAAAAGGAAAGAAGGGGAAGGGAAAAAGGGTTGATGTAGCGCCACGTCAGCCGTACTTACCAACTCGGAGGTGCCACGTGTCATTACGTGACACGTGGCAGTGTGCTAGTCAATAGTAAACAAAAAAAAAAACAAAAAATAAAGAGAAAAAAAGCCTCCCTAGGTTTGCCAAGATTTGAACCCCTGACTTTGCACTCAATACCCAAACCAAATCTATATGCTTATTCATTAGGCCGTTGACATGTACCTTATCCATATATGCAATGGATTCGGTTAGCCTAGGTTAGATTTAAATCTAAGCTCAAGTTTAACGGCCCAACTTCTAAATCAAAATTAAAATTAAAATCTATGCTAATAAAAAGTTATTTTCTAAAATCTTTTATTTTTCTCAATTTTTCTAATTTTTTTTTTAATTTTTCAATTTTCTAAATTTTTTCCAAATTTTCCTATTTTCTAAATTTCTTAATTTTTGTGTTTTTTTATCCAAATTTCATATTTTTTATGCTTTTCTTATTTTTTCCTAAACTTCATATTTTTGGGGTTTTCTTATTTTTCTATTTTTTTTGTACTTTTCCTAATTTAAGGCTTATTGAGAAAAGAAAGAAAAATAATAAAAATAAAAATAAAAGGGGCAAAAATTAGATATCTACAATCTTCTTATGCGTCACTCCCCTACCTATTGTGCATTAACTTGGGGATGATTATTGCATCTTTTATCTTTAATCTATACTTGCAAAATCATTTATAACAATGTAAGTGCAACTAGCTCAGTAAGAAAGATGGAGACAAAAGAGCATAACAAACATAAACATGGTTGTCAAATATTAATGTAATGCAATGCAACAAGCAAATGAGATATTATATAATAATAACTGTTTATTGTGAAGTTAAAAATTTTTCACTTGTTTTAACTTAGATTAAGGAGTTTCGCAATTTTTGGCTATATGAGGCTTATGCAATGGAGACTTGGATCCTCATGTGACAACCTTCGAGTTAAGGATCTCAATCTTATTACGACTTTCTTTCTTATCACTTAATTTGACTTAAGGCATGGAAGGAACCTATTCTTGCTATCCATTTTGAAGGGGTCCATTTTTGGCTTGATAATCCTAACTATCCCCTAGTGGGTTGCAATGTATGTCTAGTTAGGGTTTAAGTCACGTTTTGTTAATTCTAGTTAGAAGTGATCAACCGATTTCATAGCAAAGCAAACAATTTAACCTTTGTCCAAGCATTGACAATATGAAGTTCAATCATCAACCAACAAATAGAAACCCAAACACACACATCACATGCATATAATAAGCTAAATAATAACCATAGACAAATGTACTACTTGGCCTCAAGTACTCTGAAATAGTATTCCAACATACTAATAAGGTACCGATCCCAACTTACTTTGATGTTGATGCTCACTAACCTTATGTGTTACTCTTGTCTTCTTCAATTGTCCCTAAATATTTAATATGCAACCTTACTTTATGTCAATTTTAAGAAATAAGAATTTATTTTAAAAATTAGGTGTGCTTTTCATTTAGGCTAAGTATGTTTCTTGTTGATAGTTGAATTTCATTTACTTGGCTACTCGACTGTTGACATGCCCAGTAACTTACTTCTCAACTAACGTCGATTAACATAGGTCCATATCTGATTTGAATTTTGGGAAAGTGGAGTAAACAGTTATCACTTGATACAGTTATATTATAAAACTGCCTACTATTTTTACATTTGAGGAATGTACCTGGTCGAGAGGTCTCCACATGTCCCTAATAATCATGCAATTAACTATTGTGTCGGACACTCGACATTTGCTTATAAATACGGAGAAGGAGTACTGTATGAATGATATGAGGCCCCATAATTACTTGCTTTATTTTTTTACTAAATTCATTTACTGACATAGGTACCGGAGTGGTCGCACTGGATAGGCTCCGGTACCTTATAGCCTTTTCTTTCTTTGCAAGAACAAAGTCTTAACCTAAAATCACCTAATGATATTCTTAAGTCAATTATTTAGTGAGACTTATGTAATGTAGGTTTTGACTTTAAGGTTGATATATAATTTTGGTTAAGGAACCCTTTGACTCAAGTTTTGACTTAGAATAGTTTTAGAGTTTGAATAGCGGTGACGTTTCGACTCATTATTTCACTTCATACCATTATTCCTCCTTTATATTTAATAGCCAAAGGGACTTAGCCAACACTTTAATCTCAATATCAAACTTACATTTCAGGCTATATTTACTGCTAATTACATTTATACAATTTCATCTTTACACTTTTATGTATATTCTCTAGTGGAAAAACATGTAATTTGACCTTAAATCTCAATAACCTAACTTGTAAACCTCTTTTTCTCCAAAGATCAGAAGATCCATTTATTGTATTTCAATAATGATAACAAAACTACTCAAATTATAATAAGTCCATATAGGATTCCTTGAACAACTAAAGAAAATCAACATCAGCTTATTATTTTGCCTAAAATTATATTTTATCAAAAATCCAACTTTACAATTTCAAAAAACTAATTGTATATGTTAAGGTAGATTCTTTGTAGAATTATACACAAAAATTCAAGTCAAAACAACATCATTTCAGTTTTTGAAAATACAATAAAAAATTGAGTAATGGGGTATTTTTCTTAAGGAATTTGCTAATAAGCCATTCTAAGACTAAGTACCAAAGGCCCAAGGCTAAGTGTCTCTACTTGCTTGGGTACCATTAATCACTATTTTAGGCTAAAGAACTTGGGTCCCTTCAATGGTTGGACTTGTCAACCCCTTTGCGAGCTTACTTCAACCCAAGTTAAGCAACTTGCTTAGGTTCCCCTAAGCACACCCCCTTGGACCCTACTTGATGAAGTGTCCAGTCGAGTTTACTTATGAGTAAACACATCTTGCTTGGGCCTACCTTGAGCACCCTTCCACCTTGACCTCCTTGAGAACCTTGAAGACTATATCCAGTACCTTATGTGAGCCCGACTCCTTAGGCCCAAGGCCTAAGGACCCCTCACTCCTCAAGTTACTCCGATCCAAGCTCACTGTGTAGCCTAACCCCCAACCCTCGAGCACATGCTAGGTGCTTAGGGCATGGATAGAAGCATTCGGTGTCTTTATTGCTCTCTCTCATCATTAAATGCTCCATTACATTTGTGGTATGGCCTCTTTACTTAACCGCCCTAAATATGACCCACATTTTAGAGGTAATAGTCATTCTTCCCAAGTTTTACTAATTGGTAAGGTGGCCCTATCCTATCTTGTACCGCACATACATATCATGACCAACTATGTACAAATTAACTTAGCCAACTAAGTGTCCCTGATAGGTAAGCTCTATGTCCTATAAATAGGTCATGGAGCCTAAGGTACAATCTCTAAGCATTTATCTTACTCTTTTTAGAAGTATAATCTCCTTCAATTTCCTTTCTTTGCTAACTTAAGCATCAGGGGACCTCACTAGCTTAGCCATAAGGGGGTTTCTTTTAGGTTTACCACTATATACATTTGTTAGACCATTAGTCACCTCCTTCTTGTGATCGATCATCACCATTTGGCACCCACCTCTGTGGTATGTCCACCACATGGCTAAGAATAAATATACTAACCCATAAGCATCCCATCAAGAAGATGGTAGTTAGTCATCACCACCACCACTACTATCACCTACTCTAACTTCTGAGTTCAAACAGCTTAAGGGGATGTTTAACTAGATGGAAAGAAAATTGCAAAACCTAGGAGGTAAATGCTACTCTTCAAAGGGAGTTTATTGCCTTCCAAAAGGCTGAAGGAAAATTCCCTTATGACGACCTCTCTATCAGCTTATTCAATAAGTTAAATAGATAGAGTAGACACTTTATGCTACTTCCTCTACTGAACCCAATGCACCCATGAAATTGTGTTAAGCCGAAATGCCATCAACTCGAGTACCTCCATAATTAGATGACCATGAACTACGATAAGGCACTTGCACTAAGTGAATAGTCGGGCACTAGTAGGGTGCCCAAGGAGCTTTCTTCGCATTACTCTCAAAAGCCAATTAAGGACATGAACATTCAAGAGCTAGAAGAGTACATCTATGGCACCTTGACCATGAACGAGCAAAAGAGAGCCAGATCCATGGCTTGCTTATTGAGACTAGGCACAAGTCGATGCCCATTTGCATTCATCATCTTAGAGGATACTTTCCCATAAGGTGTTTGGCTCCCATACCTTAAAAGCTATGATGGCATGGGTGACTTTGATGACTATCTTATCCACTTCTACACCATGAATGAGCCTCCATAACTTCTTGGCTACTATCATGTGCAAAGCTTTCCATAAGCGCCCTGATGAAGGTAGCAATATTATGGTTTAACACCCTTTAGGACAGCTCGATCTAATCCTTCGATGAGCTTTTAGTCAAGTTCTAGCAGTACTTTATCAACAATTAAGTGCCATGCAAGGACTCATCCACCATATACAAATTTAAGTAGAGGTCTAACGAAACACTTAAGGCCTACTTAGAGTGTTTCAACTAGGCTAAGCTGGTACGCTCTAAAGTCATAGAGTCACAACAGTCCGGCCGTGTAAACTGACCTATGATAGTAATTGACCTCACAGTCCCTATCATAGATATAATTTACATAAGACGTCTACAACTCCTCATTTTGAAGTAAACAACTCAATTAAAAATTAAGCTAAAATTTACCTAAAAGCTAGAACCTTAAGTCATTTATATATATATATTTACATTCACATTATTGTAGAATTCCCAAGAGATTTTCCATGTTACAATAGTCTACTAACTTACATATCATGTATCAGTTCATAACCTGGAAATACTAACAAGACCTTAAAGAACTTGATCATTTAGTTGGTTGATCCTCACTCCCCATAGCTTCAAAAGAGAACTGACCTTGGGATAATTGTAATTCGGCATATTAGTCAAAAGTCAGAACTTGTAAGAGAATCTATATGGGTTTGAGAAACTACAGCTTAGTAAGTCGAATTGAAGACTTGTGAATGTATAACAAACATAACCAAGGTAATCAAATAATTAATTATATGCAATGCAACAAGCAAGTGTCATTACACAACGTGATTTGGTTTGTTGTGAAATCAAAGTAATTTCACATGTTCTGATCTGGGTTCAGGAGTTTCCATTAATGCAATAACTCATAACTAAAGCTAGGTTTGTGCAATGGAGACACCGCTCCCTGCAAGACTATCCTTCGAACCAATGCTCTCATCCTCGCCGCGATTTCCTCTCGTGTCACTTAGTTTGGTTAAGGATGAGGAAAAGGCTATTATGTTATCTAAAGCTATCTTTTTTAAAGGTGTCGGTGTTTGGTTGGAGAACCCTACTAATCCCCTAAAGGGTTGCAATGCATGTCAAAGTAAGGTATTTAGGTCGGTTATGATTAGGTACAGTTTTGGGTGATCAAACAATTTCATACCATTCCATTCACATCAATCACCAAACACAACATAGAATATAATATGAAATCAAATACCCAAGCACATGCGTATATAATTACTTATAAACACAATCAAATACAATCCTAAGTCTTCGAGTACTTTAAAATAATACTCTAATATACAATAAAGTATTAAACCCAACTTACTTGGAATCCTTGGTTCGCTCGTTCGCTTGTTCGCTCACTTGTCATAGGTTGACTCGTCTTCGTGTCTTATAATGTAAATACACTTTTAGTATTTATATCTTGATGATATATATATATATATTCTAGGTTATGATTTAACTTAATTATTCATATATACATATTATTTATTACTATTCATCCTAGGTTAGTTTAAGGTTCGATTTTCGAATTCGGTTTCGATTTAGGTTCTAAATCAATTCCATTTACGGGTATTACATGTAAATCCTAAAAATACATTCTAAACACTAATGTGAAATTAATCACATTAGGCTTAAATATCATAATTATCACTTTTGGTCCTAAATTAGTAGTTTATTCTACCTAGTACACTTAAATCTTTAATAGTATACCGAATTTATTCCCGATGTGAGAAAATTTTACATTTTTCATATAGTTACCTAAATTGATGTTTCTTACCAAATTTATTACACATTAATATTATTATTATATTATCCATTTTAGCCTAATATTTTATATTTATCATAATTCAAATTCTTCATATTATCAAAATTACATATATTTACTACATAATACCTTTATAATTACATTTAATACCTTAAATACCACAATTACCATACCATATCAGATATGAACATCTTAAAATACTTAATAATTCACTAAATTGGTAATTATTCAATTACTATTAATTAAACCCCAAAATCTCTAATTATATACATATTTTACAGGCTTAAAAATTATTTAAAAATTTCAAAAATTAATTTCTAAAAAATAGCTTTATAGTACTATTTTATATCACCTAAGTAGTTTATACAAAACAATTGAGCTTAAAACTACACTCCTAAGGCTATTTAATTTTAATTCGAAACTTGCTCAGTATTGTACAGTTTATTAAGTATCATATATTTTCAGATGTAATTAAATTTAACTAATATTTTTTCCTAAATCTACATATAATAAAATATTAGAATAATAAAATTTATAATTTTCTAAATAAAATTAATAATTTTAATAAATTACACAAAATTAGGTTGGAATCGGACTTACCTAGCTATTGGACTTTTGGCCACCAGTAGTGGTCCTAGGGGTATCGGTCGGTCCAGGCGGTAGGTGTGGTGGTGGCGGTGATTTGGTTTCAGTTGGTAATGGGTTGTCGGTTCAGTCCAATTGCCTTAATTGTACAGTTTTTTTTTTTTTTTATAATTTTTGAAAAACAAACCCTAACTCTCTTATTTCGGTTCTCTATAATTTTCCCACTTCACAAACTACTTAAATTAGCTTCTGAAGAGATTTGGCTATGTATAGAGCTCTAGGGAATTTTTGGTGTATTAATTTGACTTAATAATTGCCTTATCCACTTTTAAATTGCCTTTCTAAGTGGGTTAATTTAATTGGTTAGATTTTTTCTTTCTTCCCCCCTAACCTACCACGACTTTAATTTGGATCATTCCCACCTTCTCTGATTTTTTTTATAATTTTCTTTAATTATTTAGCATTTTTCTAGTATTTTTCAAGTATTTTAGGCAATTTTACATATTTTTACCTATACGTAAATATATATAAAGTATGAGTAAATATTCTTAAATATTATTTATGTTATTCTATGATTTTTAGTGTACATATAATTTTTTTCTAGCGAATTTTTAGTTATCGAAACTCATTTTATTCGTTTCCGATAAATAATGAGTAATATAGTTAAAATTTGATATTATAATATTCTATTATTTTATTACTTATTTTCCTAATTTTAAACTTACAGGATCACTTTTACCAATATTTCTAACTTTATTTTATAATTTAGGCTCGATTAGATCCTTTAATTAATCGCCCTAAATTTTACGCCCTAAATTTTACACCCTAAATTTTACAGGGCTTATGTAAGCTTCTAAAATTTTCAACATAATACCTAAGGTAGACCTTAATGTGCTAGAAGACTCTAAGAGTCGATGAGACTAATTAAGAGAAAAACCCTAAAATAACAATCGAGGATTCAATTGTGTATAAAATTTTTTAAACCTTAAATGTATGTAAACACTAGAGATTACTTCCAAAAGTGATAAAAACCCTAAAACTATAACTTTAAGGATATAAAAGCACTAATTCACTATAATCTACCCTAAAACCCTAATTAATTATATATCCTTAATAACATTCCAAATCATATAAAATCATTAACAAGTAACCAAAAATAACTTCCAATTATTCATAAATGTGTACAATACTAATTTAATTGATTAGAAATTAGTAGATTATATTCATCTTCTAATTATATAACTAAGTTAGTATTATATAGAATTAAGTGCTTAGTTAATGTTTACATTACATATAAGCAATGTTAATATTATAAATTGTGTTTTTCATGCTAATTACATTAAGTATGATACTAAATTTTATTTAGGGATATAAATAGTTATAAAAAGATTCCCATAACTATTTTTACTAATTATTTCATTTAACTCCATATCTCTTGTCATTTCCTTAACTTTTCTCCTAATTATCCTTAATTTTCTTATTATGTATATTAATTTCATACAAATTTAAGAGAGTTGACTAAGTTAAATGTTAATCAAGTCAAATGTTGACTAAGTCAACAAATGTCCCTTTCAACTAGAAAATTCTTCTCTTTTATAAAGATTTCCTTCTTTTTTCACGTGTGTTTTCTTCCCTTATCCCCTTCTTGTCGTCCAACATTTGGGGCCTTCTAGACTCTACTTGTCTCACTTATAAAATATAAATTAATAAAAAGTAAATCCCTTTTTCTTCCCCATCCCTGAACCGTCCCTTTCCCTTTCTTCTTACTCCCCTTCAAATTCTCGTTTTTACTTTTTACTTCACTCATCAACAACTTCCAAATCGCCACTCTACATACATAAACTCCGATTTCATATTACAAGGAGAAAAAGGTACAATTTCATTTCAATTTCTATTTCAACAAGCAGTTAGTTATCTAACTTAGGTTAGTATAGAAAGTTTATGTAATATGTACATGTATATTGACACAAATAAGATTCTTATATACATGTACATAAGTGTAGAAATACTTAGGTATAAGAGTAGAAATACATGAGTACATATACTATATGAATACTTGTGAAGTATATATGTAAGGATTTTAGTAAAATACTTAGTATAAGTATACGAATCTTTAGATAAATAGAGAAGGAACACATATACATATGCTCAAGTATGTATATACAAGGGTATTCTTGATGTACACATGTATGAATACCCTTATACATAAGTATCTTCTAAGCACATAACTTAAAATAAGAAGTATACTAAGTATACATACATATAACTTGGTAAATAAGCTTATAAGATGCAAAAATATGGATTACATGAAGATTTATTAAGAGAGTATACAAGGCATACGAAAATATGTATAACATTGTATGTATGTACAAGTATATGTATAAGTATACTATTATACATACAAGCATATTAGAAGTATATGTATACACATAACATATGTATAGAATACATAAGTATAAAATATGTATATATGTAAGTAATGACATAAGCATTTAATATAACAAAATAAAATATAAAATAATGAAACAGTAATATATATATACATGGGTGGGCCGAAATCATCATAAGCCCATAAAGCACATATTAACTTGAATTAATCTTATTTAAGTACATATAATAGTAATAGTAATGTAAAATCATTTATGTATAAGAATCTAATGGTTAGTTAGATCATAAAGTGCTAAAATAAGATATAAGAATAAATAATAAGAATATTTAAGCTTTAACTGTTAAAATTTCAAAAAATTTAATTCATATTGTCAAACATGGGTCTTAACATCTAAAACAGACACATCGTGTGAATGTACGTTTGAAAATGATAAAAAATGACTATAAGCTTGTAAATATCGGAGATAAAATACAAAAGTTAGATATGATTAGCAATCAAGTTCAATCAGATAAAAACTGATAGTAACTTAAGTAGAATTAGGTAAATAGATATTTGGAATTACTAGTTAACTAAATTACTTGTGATTGTTGCTATTTGGTAATGATTAGATGATTTCGACGAAGGTGTGGATCTTTCGATCGATTACTATGATTAGTACGAGGTGACATGGTCGAGTGAGTATTTACCTTATGATTTCATACTTGTGTATGTTTATAGCTAATGAACTTAAATGATTCTGTTAATTGAATGTTGTATGGGGTCGAGAAATGCTTGTGTGTGTTATTGTTTGCTGAATTGTGAATTTACCTGAAATACTGATGATAGAGTGTTTGTTGTATAGTAGTATAGAAAATGCTTATTTGTGCTATTGGTTGGTCATACCCTGATTAGATTTAACTATACTCGATTGATAAAAAGAAATTGGAACATGCATTAACACGTATTGCATATATATTAATTCCGGCCATCACATTATACGGAAGTAAGGAGAGGTCACACGGAGGTTGTTATTTATAAGTATATTAGTTTTATACGGTACACGTATACAATATGACCTTACCTTAGCCCAAGAGAATACTAAGCATTGGAGGTACTAACTGCCTGGCTACGGGTTGAGTCTAGAGGCCTTCGTTTAGAAGTTATTATGGACTGCGGGGACCCACTCGCAATTATACTTAGAATTTGGTTTTTATGAAAATAAAAGATTTATTTTGTTTAAATACGAAACACGGAGTTTCATAGAAAATAAGTTCTAGTATAATACCCGGATCTAATTGGTGCTATGTATACTCTAACCTTGACTTCGGAGGGCGTTAAATCTGAGTTGCATATAGAGACTAGTTAACAGTACGTATTGCTTGGCATGCTGTTTGCTCATTCATTCATAGGATTGAATTTAATGTATTTGTAACTTGCTTATGGTGTGGCTGAAGGTTTTACTCGGTAAGTGTTAGCTTACACCTTCTTAGACTTTTGTTGCAAGACTACTTATTTGTCGACGCTGGCCGTAGGATGCTAGAGGTTAGCATGGGGACCTAGGTAAGAGCGGGCTATTCAAAGTGTCGAGAGAACTCACTTTCGTAGACTTTTATATGTGTACTCTTCATTTTCATAGTTTTATAGATACAAATATAATAGATTACTATATAATGTAATCTTTATAGTTTGAATTTTATATAATTATGTTTATGTGATGATATCATTTTGATCTGTTTGCCTTTGGGAAGCTAGTGGTTGTAGAAGCCTTATATATTGTATGAAGGGTTTATGATTAAAAAGGTGACCAATTTGTGGTTCATGCTAAATACAATGTTTGCCACAACTAGACTGTCTCCCAAGTCGTAACGGCTTACATAAGCTCTAGGTCCTGAAGCTTGACATAGGGGTTGTGCTTTAGAACATAATCAATGGAGTTTACCCCTCTAGCAAACTCTTCAAGGCTATCGCCCTCAACTGCCTTAAGACTCTGGATGAGTTCATGAGGTTGGTAGAGAAATACGTTGCTTAGGAAGATGCCATTCAAGATAAGTTCAAGATCGATAACCATAATAAAAGACGTTCAATTAAGGATTGCCTTGGTCGTAGAGACAATAGACCATCTTCCTTGAGGAAGGACCACAGAGTGAGGTAGAAGCAGAAGTTTGTTGACTATACCACTTATACCCTATCGAACTACCCTCTTAGCAAAATCCTTTATAAGGTTTGAAGGCAACTCCTGAGGCCTCTCAGGTTTGAGAAACACCAGAAGCTGTAGAATAGGCATGTTTTGCAACTACTATAATGCGTATAGGTACAATACAAATGGGTGTCAGCACTTGAAGAACACGGTTAAAGGCCTCATGCATTGAGGCTGCATCAATCACCTCATCGCAGAAGAGAAGAACTAGTTTCGGTGGCCATCGTAATGGTGCTAAATCGATAAGCAACAATAATAGCAATAAGAAAACCTCAATGACTAGTAGCGTCAAGGTAAGTGAGGTTAGGTCCAAAAGATCATTGGAGTCCCAAGGATAAGAGGTGTTAGCTCCTCCTTTATAGTAGAGCATGAAGTCCTCTATGTTTGAGGCAAGAAACTCAAGATAAATACCACCATCTCATTCTCTGCCTAGGATACAGAGATTACCTAGTACTTACACATCGATTTATTGGTCATCAATGCAAAGATAGGCTACTTCAATGTCCCTATGATGTTCATTGACAATGACAGCTTGGCTGACATTCTCTTTTATGATGCCTATATTCAAATGAAGGATCAGTTCAAGGAGCCCTTAGAACCTTATAGGCATATCTTAACTAGTTTTAGCGACATACCTATACTAGCCAAGGGCTTGATCACTCTCCTTGTTTGGCTAGGTAACAATGAGCATATTACTACATAGCTAATAGACTTTATGGTAGTTAACCAATGGTTACCATATATTTCCATATTGGGAAGACTAAGCATCACTGAATTTGACATGTTCATTAGCTAGTAGTGCCTTAAGGCAAAATTCCCTATGCTTATGAGACTTGGCATTGCTTGAAGTGACTAAAAGCTTTCTCTATCACTTTAACTTAAGGCCCTATCTCATGATAAGGTGATGCACATTGAGTTAGGACTAGAGGAAACACACAGCTCATAGAGAGAGTTGACTGAGAAGACTAAAGAAGTTTAGCTCGGAAGCAGCCTCCGAGTAGATAATGCGAATAGGGACATCGCTAATCATTAAGCATAGAGACCAGCTTGTTAACTTTCTTTAGTCTAATGTCAATGTTTTTGCTTCGTCCCCCAAGGACATGCCAAACATCATCAACATCCCTGAAGCCATGTACCACCTCCAAGTTATTCACTAAAGAACCTATCAAACTTTACTAAGACCAAAGAGTACTATACTACCTTTGAGAGCTCAAGTGATTCTTCACTACCTCACCCGTGCTCTCTAAACTAGTTCCCAAGGAAGAACTCTACTTGTACTTGGTAGTTAGTGACTGAGCACTATCCTCTATCTTCGATTGAGCAAATGGAAGAGAGCATAAGGCGGTTTACTATGGCAGCCACAAATTGTAGGTTTGAGAGACTAGGTCTACATGGGTGGAGAAATTTACCTTAGCTGTAGTCATCGTTGCGAGGAAATGAAGGTCATACTTTGAAGCTCATCCTATTGTTGTCTTTATTGACTAGTTACTATGGACCTTCTTGCAGAAGCTTAATGCTTCTAGTTGCATGATCAAGTACTTACTGAAGCTCATCGCTCATGGGGTTCGATTTCGACTGAGGTAGGCTATTACGCCATAGGTCATAGACTTTGTTGTCGATACATTAGAGAGAAGGAAACACCAAATGAGGTTGACATACTAGTATGGACTCTTTATGTTAATGGATCCTTTACTCGGAAGGTTTTTTTTTTTTTTAGGAGAGGGGTTGGTGGGTTTTGAGTAGGCATTGTTTTACATGGGCCTTATTGTATTAATGTCCTATGTGCACTTAAGTTTAGATTCCTAGTAAGCAATAATGTAACCAAGTATGAAACTTATTGCTAACCTAAAGATTACCAAACACATCAAGGTTAAGAAGGTAGAGATCTGTTTGGACTCCACGTTGATGAAATAATAAATGAAAGGGGATATTAGGTTAAAAGAAACCATGACAAAGTATCTCTAAGTAGTACATGATCTTACTTAAGGTTTTACTTCCTAGAAAATAAATAAGATCCTAAGCGGAGAACTTTAAATCAAACAAATTCTTAAAGCTCGTATCTATGGCTATCCTACCGCCCTATAAGAATGATAAGCAAATCTTCCTATAGTATCTCCTTGAGCCTGTGGTAAAATAATGACAACAAGAAGTACTTAAGATCCAAACCTCTCTCATCGAGCCTTGTTAGATAGATCCAATCATTTATTATCTTAAGACTGGGATGCTATATGAGAATAGAAGTAAGGCCAAGAGGTTAGCTTATAGCATGACAAAGTACATTATCATCGACAACATCTTTTATCGCCGTGGGCATAGCATCCCACTTCTTTGGTGCCTTAGACCTATGGAGGGTGCCATATGCCCCTTAAGGAGTTGTATACTGAGGTTTGCAACAATCACATCTAAGCTTAGATGCTTTACATTCAAGCCTAAGAAGACAATAAACCTATGGTATAGAAATGTCATAAGTGTTAGAAACATGCTTGCATTAGCCACACCCCAACCACCGCTTCTACTTATTACGAGTCCATAACCATTTGCCCAATGAGAACTTGACATCCTATGACTGTTCCCCAAAGCATTCGGGGGCTGTTAGTTCATCCTGTTGGTTGTTGATTACTTCACCAAATGGGTCAAAGCTTAGGCAGTTGCCAGCATTATTGCTAGAGTAGTCGAATGTTTTGTCCTTACCTATACTCTCACTAGGTATGGGGTACCTTACGCCTTGATCATAGACAATAGCAAGAAGTTTGACGGTACCAAGTTTAGGGAATTCTATGAGAAGCATCACATAAGGCTTTACTTCACTTCAGTGGCCTACCCATAGTTTAATGACTAAGTTGAATAAATTAACAAGTTCGTCCTCGACAACGTAAAGGAGAAAGTACAATAAGTAAAGTGGAAGTGAGTCAATGAGCTCCCCTACATCCTTTGGGGTTATTAAACCACTCATAGAACTTCTATTGGATAGATACCCTTTTGCCTTACCTTTGGCTCTAAAGCTGTCCTACCTATCCAGTTAAAGCTCCCGGTGAGTAGGGTTTAGAACTTTGATGTTGACACTAATCATATGGCCTTGCAAGTGAGACTCAATACAATTAACGAGCTGTACAGCATCACCAAAACTTGGATAGTTGCTTATCAATAACAGGTAGGCTAGTACTATAACAAAAAGATTAGGTATAAGGTCTTTCACCCTAGAGGCCTAGTGTTGAAAGGGATCATGGACTAATTATGTGCTTCTGAGCTCGAGGACTTACTTAGATGGTTTGCAGAGCTGACACTCGAGGAAAGAAAGGCCCGAGGCATGATTGAATTGATTCACATCTTTGATGCTCAAGCACTCTCTTTGATCCATACACTTAAGAGCCCTTGGCTTAGAGAATAACTAGTCGATTTACACCCCTAACCTTGAGTACTCTAGCGGTAGTTACATCTAAGGGTTAATGCTTTGAACTAAGTACATAGGCCTAGTCAATACACTAGTCCACTACTCTTCGGTTGCCCATAAAGGGTTCATGCTTTAGACCAAGTGTGACTTAATCACGAAGCCTATGAGCCTATCTACAGGAGTCCTTAATAAAACAACTTTCCCAAGGATACTTGGACACTTGTAAAAGGAAAAAAAAGAAAATCAATTAAAGTGCATGCGCCTAGGCTAACATGAGGAGCTACGAACAACCTAGTTAAGGAATTACCATAATGAGCACTAGGCATGACTTGGTGCCTTAGACACTTAAGCAACCTACCTAAGCTTAGGCTTAAGGGCCACCCGACCCCTTATGGCTCAACAAATGCTCAAACACCCAAACTTATGTTGCTACTTAGCAAAATAATCAATAAGGGGGATAAATATAAAACAAGCTATGTACTACAAGGAAATATCATAAGTTGGAATAAAAATATTTTCATTAATCAATGTCATCTTTACGAGGCTTCAGGGTCGACATCGTAGCCTTGAGTATAAGAAACAAAAAAGGAAGAAAGAAAAATATACAAAAGGAGGGAAAGGAGAAAAAAAGAAAAGAAAAATAACCAAAGAGAGTCCTTATTGAGGCCCTGCCAGTTCTTCATGGTTACTCTCCACAACAGACTCCTCTTCAGAACCATCCATGGACTCTGGAGCATCCTAGTCTAACTAGAGAAGGAACCTAAGGTAAAGACTAGGGTACTTTTGAAGGACTAAAACTTACATTGTTCTCCTTCCATCCATACTAACATCAGTAGTTAACTTCTCAAATTGGGGCTCTCTGTGGTGATCTATGTGAAGATCCATTGGATAGCCTTTAATGTCAAGCCACAACCATCCTTCAGCTCAGTTTCCTAAGCATAGATCCTAGCCTAAGTCTCCTTGAGCTCTTTTTCCCTTTTCTTCGCCTCTTCCTTCGCCTTAGTCATCTCACGCTCATGGGCATCTACTAAAGCCACAAGCTCTTCTATCCTCTTCTTTGCAGCCTTTATTTCAACCTTCGCCTGACCTACCTCATTGGTAAGCTTCTTATTTTGTACCTCCAAGTAATCACAAGTTGAGATCGGGTCCTTGTTCTTCTTCTTCTAGACCTCGTTCTTATCCTGGAGCTTGGAGACTTGCTTTTCCAACTGAGCAGTCCTCTCACAAACCATCTACAATATAAGAAAAGTAAGATACTGAGCACTTCACAATGGTTTGATAAAAAAAAAAGAAAACAAAAAGAAAAAGTAGAACATACCTCCCTTCCCCCTTGGTGTTGTAAAGCCTATGGTTGTAAGCAAAGGTGAAGTCATTGATTGCGATGGCTTATATATGAAATAAACAAACTATTAGCCACCGAACTCATTCATAAACATTAGACATTCACTATAAGTGAGCCTTACCTCACGTAGCTTGCCTATTGACATTGTTACGGCCTTATTGTCTGTCTTGCCATCGAAGAGCCCAAGAATTCCCAACCTAAAGTTTGTGAGTATTATGATTAGCTCCTTTCTGTAATAGGGTAAGCACTGCAGCTCATCGTTGATCTCCAGCACCTCCACCTCGTAAACTTATGGAGTCTCCTTCGAGCCTTAATATTGTTGCTGTTGCTACTGTTGACCTCCTACCTCATCCTTAGAGGGTTTGTCCTTGATCTACAGTTGAGGTATTGCTGGGCCTTTAGCAGAGAAATTCACAACAAACCTACTTAAGCTACTACTAGATACTATGGCTAGCTTACTGGAGCCCCCTTAAGGGTAGCTATGGGAACCCTTATTGACATGACTTTAATTGCTTCAGTGACCAATGGTGCCCCTAATCCCTTTTACTTTTCTTTCCTCTAAGGAGCCAATAGCACCTTTCTTACTCTTCTTCATTAGAGGAATGTCCTTACCCCACTACCTCCGATAGCAGTCGAGGTCCCTGTCTCGAAGACCCGAGACCTTCTTCTTCTTCGTAGCCCGCTTTTGGAGCCTCCTCTCATGTACCTTCTCCATGGACCTCCTGAAGTCCTAATCTATAAGGCTGTAAATATAGAGACATAATTAGTCAAATACAACAAATTGAACAAAAAAATTGAAACTGACCTGCTAAAGACAAGCAGCCCTGAGCCCCCCTTCTCATAATGACAGCATAAAGCAAAGAACTCCAGGCTAACTCCCTTAGCTAAGCTCTCGACCAGTACTTATCTCCTTACTGAACAATAACTTCCTTTGAATGTATTGATGACTATGATCGAAGATCTCCTCCCTTGCATCATCATCTTCAGTAGCCATGTAGTCCACCATTGTCATCCTTATAGGTTGAGCTTGCTCAGTGGGGAAGGGTAAGCCTCTATTCGACCTTACCTAGATGAACTTATCCTTACAACTCTCCACTTCGAACTTCAAACCCTAAAAGATCTTGATGTGCTCGTTTTAGGCTGAGCAATAGATCTAACCATTGAGGCTCTACTTTAAATTTTTTTTTTTTTTTTGAAAAGCTGAGTCATTAGCCTTTGCAAATGGTATATGAAGACTACCTCAAAACTCGAGTAGTTATAGCTAGGCATTCATGTGTAGATAGCTTAGACAAACCCTAAAGTACTTGAAGATTTTAACTTGAAACTTCATTAAGGGTACTTGAAACTCATGCTCGAACGGCTTTTAATATAGACAAAACAACCTCTCACCCTTGAGGTTGTATGCCTTCCTTTTTCCTAAGCCTCTCTATGACTTAATCGTCAACCCAATCTTATATGGCTATACATATTGCGTTAAATGCCTCAGTGTCTTGCCTATATGATACACAGTCCATCACTTTTGCAATCTCACTCTAGGTGCAACAGCTCCACCTATTCTTTGTCTTCCCCATCGTCGATGTACCTCTCTTAAGGCCTCTTTACCATAACCCTCTTCCTTAACTCCTAAAGCCATATATTATTGTCATCGCTTGCCACAGTTGCCACTTTTGTTGGCTAGGGGAGAGGGGGGTAGGGGAGGGAGGGATAGGTCATTGCCTGTAGGTCTCCTCGATCATGGTAAAGATCTCGTTACAAATTGAAGGACTACCTTGGAATGTCGAGTTACTCTGTCCAAATCATATTCTCGCTTGTGAGTAAGTTAGGGGAAATCTAAATATGTTTGGTTTCGAAAGAAGGTTAGGAAATCTTTAAAGAAATTTGGGTAGAGTCTCGATAAGAAAGAAGGTGAAGATGAAGAAATAAGCTTACTCCACCCTACCCTACAGGGCCTTTATATAGGCAAAGTAGGGGTACATAGATCATCCTTTCCTACCGAAACCGGAATTTTAATATCAACCATCTATGTATCTTTGCTTAATGCCTAACAACTAAATCCGTACAGCACCTGGATCACCAATGTAGTCCTTATGCATGTTCCCGACAGAGTATATACTGCTTTAAGCATCATCATTGAGCCTCCATAACATAAAGGTCACGTTGGTTAAGCCAACTATAACATAATGTGTACAGGTGCTTGATAGCACCTAATCCTTAGCTGATGAGCCCAAGTTCACCACCCGTCTTCTTGGAATCACTTCACTACAGCTTAGGCCTTTATCTCTGAAGCTTAAGATGGTTTACTCTCCTCATTATCTCAATGCTAACGAGAGCCATTCTTGGGGGGGAGGGGGTAGGCGCAAGTGTTAATAGGGCATTTTAGGCCTAAGCTTTAAGCACCTAAACCTAAGTGTTTCTGCTTGTTTGGGTACCCCTAAACACTACATCAGACCCAAGAGCTCATCTCCCTTTAGTAGTTTTACTCGAGGGCTCACTCCAAACTAAATTAAGTAGCCTACTCGAGTCCCTACCTTCCCCTTTCAGACCTTACCTGATGGGGTATCTTATTTGGTTTGCTTATGCGTAAGCACATACTTATCTAATTTGACCTCCTTAGGACCTTCGAAGACTTTATCCAATACTTCATATGAGCTTAACTCCTTGGGCCTTGAGGCCCAAAGACCCCTTACTCCTTGGCTTGCTTTAACCTAAGCTTACTGGACAGCACTAACCCCTGGCCCTTGAGCAAATGCCAGGAGCTTAGGGCATGACTTGGAGTCTTCAGTGCCTCTGTTTCTCTCTCTCCTTATTAAATGCTCCTTGACATCTATGGTATGACCTCTATACTTAGCCACCCTAGATGTGGCATCCGTCCTTACTTCATAATTGATAGCTACTTTTCCTAAGGTTTACCAACCAATAAGGTAATGATACGGATCCGTAGATGAACATACAAACCCAATATTACGCATAACTAAAGGGATGGGTCCAAGCTACAAGATGGCTTGAAAAGTAAATGATAGTTGAGGGTGAACAAGGGTTCCCGTGCACCGACGAAAGATATAATGCATCAACGCCTCACACGAGCTTAAGTTAAACTTGATATGACGCACAAGTATGGTAGGAGGTCGCTCGCTACTAGTCTATGCTCGAATGGGCTAGATAAGAGCAACTCAAGAGTAAGCAAAATGACACTTAGCTTAAGAGAGGGTAAAAAGTTCAGTGTATTCTTCTATATATCCTTACGGCTGTTACATTACGTGATTATTTATAGTACCTTGTTAAGGTAAATTCTACATTGTAGATAATTACAAAAAAAAAAAAAAATGAATTTCCATTTCCAAAAAAAAAAAAGAGGAAAATTCTTTACAAGGAGACACAAAATCATACGAAATGAACATTGTTTGTTAGAAAGGATAGTACACCTATCAGTAAGGATAGTGCGTATGCGTTTTTACTGTGATTCTAATAATATTATGATCTGAGCAGGAGTGGGCCCTTATTTAGGTTTGTTTGGCGTCAAAGGGGCTGGACTATGGTCGGCTCAAGGATGGTTCATAGTGAGGTTGGCCTTGGATGGTCGGCCCCTAACAATTATTAGCTTGGCTTTGGTACCGTGGAGATTGCTGTATTCAGATTTGGTGCTTGGATTAGTGCACAGTGGAGGGTTCGGTTTGGTACGATAATTGGTCACCTTAGCAACGCCTTAGATAACATGGAGAGTGAAGTAGTTTAGTAGATTATATTAGGGCAAGCATTGTTCCTCAATGCTTAACTCACCTTGTATAGTTTGGCAGACCACCTATGAGAGCCCTCGGGCTTGGGAGCGTATAATCGATCCTTGATCTCTATCATCCCCTTCAGGTTGTTTAAGATTTGGGATCAAATCTGGTTTAAGTCCAGGTTGCTTGTCTTTGGGAGTGTAAGGTTGGAGGTTGGCAATGTTAAAAGAGTCTGAGACTCCATATCCTTCAAGTAATTCAATCCTATAGGCGTTTGAATTGATCTTTTCAAGCACTTTGAAAGGTTTGTCGGCTTTGGGAGATAACTTGTTCTACTTTAAGTTTGGGAATCACTCCTTAGTGAGGTGTATCTAGACCAAATTGCCTAGTTGAAATTCTCTCTTCCTCCGTCCTTGACTTCTCTTCTTAAGCTTAATATTAGTGCGACTTAGTTGCTCTACAACCTTTTAGTGCATGGTTATTATGGCCTTAAATCTCTTGACGGTTGGCCAGTCATCACCAAGCATCGGCTGGGGTGCTTAGTCCAATGGCAGCTCAGGGTTGAACCCATAGGCGACCTTGAATGAAGACGTGCTTGTTGCACCATAGGCGGTCTTATTGTAGGTGAACTCAATGATTGGTAGGCATAGATACCAATCGGCTGTGTTTCATCTGACAACAACCAACAACAAAATTCCTATGGTTCTATTAATAGCTTCAGTCTGTCCATCGGTTTGTAGGTGGTAGGATATGTTGTACAGCAGCTTCGTTCCCATTCGCCTCTACAATATCCTCCAAAAGTGGCTCATGAACTTAGGGTCTCGGTCTAAAATAATGGTCTTAGGAATTTTGTACAGCTTAATTACTTCTTGCAAGAAAAGAAAAGAGATAGCCAAAGCGTTATTAGTTTTAAAACAGGGTGCAGAATGTGCCATCTTGCTAAATTGATCCACAACCACTATAATAGAGTCCTTCCCTCGGGATGTCTTCAATAATCTCAACATGAAGTCCATACTTAGGTCAAACTTTGGTTGGGTCGAGATCAGCAAGGGTTGGTAGTGTCCTTGTTTGACTTGCATTGGTGCAGCTCCTACTATTAATAAGCAGCGCACATAGTGATTTGTTCACTTTGCACCCGATATGGAAGAGGTTTTCTCTTTGCTCATCTTCAAGCACAGGATTGACACTCATAGGCCTCCTCAACACTAGAACGGTTGGCATGAAGTTCCTTTCCTCACTGTAGATGACTTCTTCATTGGATAACTTAGTCTATCCATCCTCTTTCAGCTCCTTTACTTCTTCATCAATACTGTCGACGTTAACAGTCAGTACCTCGCCTTGGATCACCATTGTTTGCCTGTTCGGGCACTGAACGGCCATGTATCCAAATCCTTGGAATTTGAAACACTTGATCTCATTTGTCTTCCTCCTTAAACTTTAGCCCTTCTCAAACTTTCTTAGAGGTTCCTTCTCCTTAGCTTAGGTAATCGCAGTAGGTCGGTTCTCATTGGCCTTGCTTGGTTTCGTTTGTATAGGTTTGCTCGGAATAGGTTGGTTATTGCCAGGATGGTTGATGGGTGGTTGGAATCTTCTTGTTCAGCGCCTTTCTATCTCTGGGTAGCTCGAATTGCATCACTAAGTGTTCTAACGTCTAACGTTTCTAAGACATCTCCAATCTTATACTTCAATTCGCCAATGAATTGAGATACAATTCGGTCTTTGGGCTCTACGACTTTGCATTGGATCATTAGCATATGGAATTCTTTAATACAAGCATCTACATTCGGTCCTCCTTATCTCAATTCTTGCATTCTCTTGAAGGCATTCTACAGATAATAGCTCAGCACAAACCTTCTCCGCATAACTCTCTTCATATCATCCCAACTCCTAATTTCCTGTTCTCCTTCCCTTCTTCTAGTAGCTTGTAAGTTCTTCCACCATAAGATAGCATAACCAGTGAACTCCAATACAACTAGTCTAACTTTTGCATTATCGGGCACTTCGTGGCATTTAAATTGCTTTTCAATCTTATCTACCAAATCTAGGTAGTCCTTAGCATCACCACTTCCAGAGAAACTTGGAATATGTATCCTTAATCCTTTGACTCTAAGGGCTTGTGCATTTCTTTCCTCAGGCTCGTAGTACTCCTTAACCTCATCATCTCCTTTTGCTTCCTCCTTAATTTCATTAAGTGCTAGCCTTCATCTAGCATCCTTACTAATTCCTTCAGCTTGGGGTGGTCAAACTAGGGCGCTAACTCGGCCAAATTGACCATTGCCTCGTCTTTGCTATTCGTGTTCCCTCATGGGGTTATTTCTAATTCGTTGGCTATCTTCTTGGATAACAGTCACCAGCCTAGCTACCAAATCGGTAAGCCTATCTAAGCAATCACCTACTGATTGAGGTGAGAAGCTTCCTTCTTGCCCTTGGCTATGACAAGTAACACTTTCTTAATTTCCCAAAGTTCTTTGTACACTTGAATCCGACATTGATGATTACTTGACAATGACAATTTCACAACAAATACATAGTCAACCACACTCTATTTTAGCGTATCGAAAACATGGGAAAATAGATTATAGAATACTTCTCAACTACTAAACTTCAAAGCTAACAATAGAACCATTGTTACATGAGAGTAGTGACAAACTATTAAAAGAACATAGTAGCAGAATCCAGTTTCGAATGTAACTAAGCTCTGATACCAAGATGATATGGATCCGTGGATGAATACACAAACCTAATATCACGCGTAACCAAAGGGATGGGTCTAAGTTGCAAGATGACTTGAAAAGTAAATGATAGTTGAGGGTGAGCAGGGATTCCTATGCATCGATGAAGGATATGATGCACCAATACCTCACATGAGGTTAGGTCACACTTAATTAATAAATTTTACAATATACCTTAATCGGCCTAATCCTTTGAGTTATCATCCGAGTAGGTTTATAATAGTTTTCTTTAAGCTACAATCCTTTGAGCTTATCTCTGAGCTATTTAAGGATTATTTATTATACTGATTTTACTCTTTGAGACATTCTCTGAATTTTTCCAAGTTAAACTCTTTATTCAAAAATCCTTTGAGATGTCCTTTGGCCCTATTTTCTATAGAAGTTTTAATATCAACATCCTCTTACTAGCTCTTTGCCTCTTTTGTTTTCACATTTACTTGAGAATTTTTGCCTCTAACCTATACTCTGAGCATCAATTTAGTGCATTATTCATTATAAAAAATCCTTTGAATCTTCTTATGCCTTCTATCAATGACTTATAATTAGTGTATTTACTAACTTCCTTTTAAGTTATAATTATAACATCAATTGAAAATCAACAATCTTCAAACACTATTTCCATAGTTCTCATTATATCTCATAACTTCATTTATTCCATCACGAATCATCAATTATATCATATTTCCTAAATTGGTCAAATATCAACTTCCATATTTTAGGCCAACTTCCAACTTCTCACCACTTCCTACTTTAACAACAAAATTAACCATTCCAAAATAGCTATATATACTCCAAATATTATTCCAACTTAGTACCTAAATGAGATTATCAAAGGATATGCATAATTTTTACTAAAATATACCATTTTAAGCATCAATTTGACTCAAAAATCAAATAAAAATATGGACAATAATATTACAAAAAACTTTGACATAGCAATTTAGTATTAACTTAGGATAGTTTGTAGAAAAAAATTGAAGTGAAAATTACGTCATTAACCTAATTTATTTCAACTTTGAAAATTGTCTGATTTTTTTTTTATTTCTTAAGGATGTATATATTGGTTACTAAATTTATATAAATTGATATTTTACCTAGATTCTATACACAAAAGTATGTAAAAATAAATTTTGTCATTTTTTTGGGCAATTTTTATATTTTTACAGAATTTCTAAAAATTAAATGAAAATGGGACCTCACCAAAATTTAGAGCTCCGATAACCAACAACCATCCCCACCTTGTTAACAGCAAATGGCGGTGGTTGTAGCCTCTGGTGGTGGTGTTGGTTCCCTTTCAGCTCCTCTCTAATTTCACGAACTACTAAATTCCAATACTGACCATCGATTTTGTAATTTCTCCCTAATTTGTTCCTTTGATCTTCAAGCTCCCCACTAAATTTTTCTAAACTCTTCTTTGCATGTACAATCTTTTGGAGAGGTTTTTCCTAATTTTCAAAATTGGTTTGAAATCTAAATGACTTTTATTTCTCTTTCTTCTTCAGATTTTAGCTTAAATATCCCCATTGTTTGGGTGATTCTTTATCACCCTAACTTTACACCTATAATGGCAGATTCTACATGTCCAAAGTTCCAATTTCCAGTCGTAATAATTTCTTTTATAATTTTTTAAAATGATTTTTGTTAATTTTCTTAAGTTATTTTAGCTTAAATAACATCTATTAAGGTATTTTAAATTTTAATTATACATCGATATACGTACATGTTTAAAAAATATACGTAACACATACGTATATATTATATATGTTATTTTATGTCCCAAATAAATTTTATTATAAATATACACCTTATCTCTAAAAAGTTGTGAACTAACAAAGCCTAATTTACGTAATTACGATGAATAATATATATTATAATTTAATTGTACTATTTTGACCATTTTATTATTATTTTATTATATTTTTAATATCTAGGCACACGGGATCTCTTCATCTAATATCTTGAGCCTATACATAAATTCCTAAGTTAATCGAGTTAGTTTCGATGAAACCCTAATTTATCCGTTGGATCCCTAATTGCCGAATATAGGGCTCATACAAGTCTACCATTATATACGGCTATTGGACCACTAGTTAAGTCCTTGTGATTAGACCATCATTGAAACCCATATATAAACTTAAAACTTGGAAAATCCAAATTAATTTTTGAAAGCTAAATGAAAAAATTACTTGGGAAAACTATGTTTCACAATTTTTGAAAATCACTTATTATTTTTGGTAAAAGTTTGATAAAAATAAAGGAAATTGATCACTCACTGGATTACCGAGCTTTAGTCACTACTAAGGGAAGGAAGTGTGTCTAACTACCCAGGCGCTTGATTTATTGGTAAGTAGTGGTGGTGATTTGGTTTCAGGTGGTGGATGGACCTATGAACTCGAATTTACCCAATTTTACACCAATCTTTTATAAAATTTTCTCACCTAATTTTTGAGCTTTTCAGATTTTTCTTAGATTCATATGTGCATAAAGTAGCTTGTAGAGAGGTTTTTTTTTTTCCTTAATACAAATGTACATGATTTGTGAATTTTCTCTCTCTTCCTAAGCTTAATACCCTTCTTATCGCCTAATTTAAGGTATCGCTACCCTAGTATACTTCAACAACATCTATACCCTGAGTAATCCATGCCTATTCCTTATTTTCCTTATTACCCTTGTCAATTTTTATGTTTTTTTATTATTTTTCTTATTAATTATATATATTTATATATAATTATTATACTTGATGTACATATATGATTTTTCATTTTATAATTTTTTTATCCATAAAATTTATCTCTAAGAGTTCATTAATTATTAGAGCTCATTTCACGCAATTCCAATAACTATAAAATAATATAATAAAATTAACTAATATTAGCTATATTTTAAGTATTTTGTTTTACTTTTTAGATTCATGCCTCCAAATTCTCCTTGACTAAATCCTTAACTTACTCATGAAATCCCAGCTCAATTAAGTTACCTTAGCTAATACCCTAAACTAATTGCTCCAAACCTAATTGTAGAAGTGTGGGCTTACATTTCTACCTTTTTTCAAAAAAAATTTGTCTTGAAAACTTCAAATACCAACGTCTCACAAATGAAGTAACTATTGCATTCAAATATATTAATTACCATTAGTCAAGTTTCTATAGAAATACTTACTAACTTTTGAAATAACCATGGGTATCATTTCTGTAGTGTTGTCTTTGTTTCCCAAGTCATTTATGCTCATAGGCCACTTCCCTGTTGAACTTTCACATACTCCACATCATGATTCCTTAATTTTTGAACCCAATTATCCAATATTTTGATAGGTTGTTCTTCTACCGTATAATCTTGATGAAGATCTACAGGTTTTGACTCCAATATTGAATTTAGGTTCTTTATGAATCTCTGTAGCATCAATACATAGAATACATTCTAATACCCAGACAAACTTGGGGGTAAGGCGATTTGATATACAACATTCCTTACCTTTTCCAATACTTTGAAAGATCTAATATATTGGGGACTTAATTTTCCCATGGTACTAAATCATTCGAATCCTTTGAATATGTTTATTTTGACATACATATGATCCTCTACTTTGAACTCTATTGGTTTTCGTTTCAAATCTACCTAACTTTTACTATGATCTTGAGTTGCTTTCATTCATTATCAAGTAATTTTCACTTTTTCATTCATTTGGTTAATCATGTCTAGTTTAATCATTGCATATTCATCACTTTCCCAAAATATCGATGATCGACACTTAGTATAAGGCTTCATATAGTGCCATTTGTATAGTTGCTCAATAGTTATTATTATATGCAATTTCTACCAATGGTAAATATTGGTCCCAATCGCCGTCAAAGTCTAATATATAGCTCCTTAACATGTCTTCTAATGTTAGAATTGTCCTTTTTGATTGGCTATTTGTTTAGGGATGACAAGCCAAATTGAACTATAGATTGGTACCTAAATATCTATGCAAACATTCCTAAAACTTTAATAGAAGCCGACTATCATGATCATATACTATACTTTCTAACACTTAATATAATCGAACTATATCTTAAACATATAACCTTTCCATCATTTCTACGGAGTGTCCTGTTCAATAAGGTAAGAAATGAACATACTTTGTTGATTTATCAACAATTACCTAGATTGAATCATATCCTACCTAGGTCCTTGGAAGTCCCATAGCAAAATCCATTATGGCATGATCCTACTTCCATTAAGGTACTTCTAAAGGTTGTAGCAAACCACTGGGACTTTGTGCTCTTCCTTTACTTGTTTGAAATGTAGTAATCTTGCCACATATTGTGCTATATCTTTCTTCATGTCTTTCCACCAAAACATCGCTTTCAAATCACAATAACTCTTATTTCTACTAGGTGTAAAGTATAGCTAGTAGTATGTGCTTCATCCGCGATTTCTTTCTTCAAATCCAAGTTATGAGGCATGCAAATTCTACATTTAAACCTTAGTACTTCTTTCTCATCACATAGCCAGTAACATGTGCCTCATCTATGATTTCTTGCTTCAATTCCAAGTTATGAGGTAAGCAAATTCTACTTTTAAACCTTAGTACTCCTTTTACATCAATTCGAAAATCAAGTACATCACCTGTAACCAATTTCTCTTCAATTTCCTTTAAACTTGGATCTTCATCCTACTATAGCTTAATCTTTTCTAGTAGAGTTGGTTGTACCATTAAATTGATCAATTGGACATCTGTTTTGTGCCATTTAAATCCTATCTCTAATTTCTTAAACTCTCGAATCAATTCTCATTGGGTAGTGAGTAATGAGGCCACTTGCTCATAATTTTTGTTAGTTGGTGCATGTACTACCCATTGGCCTTTCCAAGATAATAATTGATATTCAAATCATAGTCCTTAAGCATTCTAACCATCACCTTTGTCATAAGTTTAACTCCTTTTAAGTAAAGAAATACTTTAAACTCTTATGATCTATATAAATTTCACAATGTTGACCATACAAGTAGTGTCTCCAAAATTTCAAAGCAAAGACCCCAACTGCTAATTTAAGATCACATGTTGGATGGTTCCTCTTACGAGGCCTTAGTTGCCTAGATGCATATGTTACTAATTTGTCGCCTTGCATTAATACATATCCTAGTCTATTCCGGGAGGCATCACAATAACATAGTATGGTTTACTTAGATGTTGTCAAATAAGTATTAGAGTTAAGATCAAACAATTCTTTAACTCTTGGAAACTCTGTTCATATTCTTCACTACTAAAACTTACCATTTTTCTGAGTTTTAAAGGTCGCCTGTAATATCCTACTATCCTAAGAAAGCTTCTTACTTTTGTGATTAGCCACCGCTTTAAGTTTCTTTAGATCTATTAAAGTTCCTTCATTAGTTACTAGATATGCCAATAATGCAATCTTATCCAATCAAAAGTCACTTTTACTAAATTTGGTGAAAACCTTATTATTTCTCAACTTTTGTAGAGCCATATGTAAAATATTAGCATGTTCTTCTTTTGTTTTTAAGTAAATCAAGATTTCATCAATAAAAACAACAACAAACTTATCTAAATAAGACCGATAGATTTAGCTTGTCAAGTCTATACATACTACCGGTGTGTTAGTTAATTCAAATGGCATCACTAAGAACTCATAATATCCATAACATATCTAAAAAGTAACTTTTAATATATCCTCAGGTCTAATTCGTAACTAGTGATACTTCGATCTAAGATTGATTTTTAAAAACTGTATTCTCATATAAGGTATCAAGAGGGGGAGGGAGGTGAATTGGTATCTTTATTAAAATTGAAACTTTTTTGAATTAAGAAAGAACCCTCTTAGTAGCTTAGTAAGGCATATGTAGTGGTATATTGATTGTCAACTGTTAGGTGCAAAAATAATAAGAACAATAATTACAATGCAAGAAAAATAAATAGAGATGAGTAGAAGAGAGAATCAGGTAGATGATTTAAAGAGCTTGGGCCTTCAACCTTGGGCCTACTATTCTCTTTCGGCTCTACTGTTAGGGACCTAGTCATCCTTACTAGTACCGTTCCATTAGTCCAAATTCACTATTCAAATGAATAAACTTGAGGTTACAATAGGTATTAGTCACTTCCTATCCTGTCTCTCTAGCTTTTCCCTAGGCTATACATAAGCTATAAAGATCTCCCAATGCCTTACAAATCACTCAAATTATTACAACAAAATGAGGAAATACAATGTAAATGTCCTCTCTAAAAGTTTAGCACAAATACAAAAATAGTAGAATGAAATTCTGTATTGCCCAGTTTCTGACTAATTTTCTATAGTAGTTTCTAATTGTCCATTCTTGTATACGAAATATCAAAATAAAGGAGAATGCTTTAATCAGCACTTGTATCTTCTATATTAATCTATTACATGAAATATAAGTATTGATCTTTGACTAGTTTTTATATCTTTCTTGAAAATTTTCTTGATCTAATCTTGTTTAGCTTGTTTGAAACAAAGAATCCCACAAAAATAGGAACCAAATCAATTGAACTCCGAATGTTTAAAATATAGCTATTATTTTCTAATTCCTTCTGAGATATCTAGTTACCCATTGATAGAGAGCTTATGTAATGTTAATCTTTTTTTTTTTGAAACTTTGAAAATTTGAAATAAAAAATCTAGTTTTATACATGTAGACACTCATTGAATCTTGCATGTGTTCATCAGTCCATGAGCTTGAAATTTTCCCAAGTATATCCTTAATGAATCTACTTAATTCCTTGAACAAAATTCTTTACAAAACTTGGCACATAACATGTGAATAAACCCTTCTGAATTTTAGAAAATATTTGGTCTTCGGATGATACCAAGTGATTTGTCCTTATCTTAAACCTATTCTTGGACTAAAAGATATCTTCCCCAAGAAATTCTTTAGCATAGTTTTTTTATTTGAATTTGAAAAGAGAAAATCTTGGAAGATGGATTTATCTTCCAATTTTGAATTTAAGCTTAATCAACATATATCTCTTACCAATATCTTCAAATACATATCTTCTTTAAACTAAGATATTTAGAGATATATCCTTGTCTGATTTGATAAGTCAATTGGATTAATAAGGTCCTATTTGGATTGTTTTTTTTTTTTGTCTATATTTGATTTATATTTGTTTTGTATGATTTGTATCTGTTTGAAATCTAGTTTTTAGAAAATTATCTTATGCACATCTTATTTGTTTCAATTTCATAATTATGATAAAAATAATAATTGAAGTGTTAGAGTTAGGAAATGATGATTCACATACCTTTAAGAGATAAGATTTGAAAATATATATTTTATGCATTGGAGTTAGTTATTTTAATTAGTATTTTTGCAAAATATAAATAAAGTAAAGAGTAAATAAATTCAACTTTATAGAAACTGTTGGGTATTTAACTTTAGAAGATGTGTATATATAGAATTATATTTGTATCTTTTTGGTGTCTTATTCTTGCCAAATGTAATATTGGAATAGATACCAAAAAGATAAACCAAATAGAGCCTAGGTCTGATCCTTTCCTTGATCTTTTGAATTTTGAACTTTAGCTTGATTCATCCACTTATTTATTTAGAAAACACAATTATAGCTTCTTGAAAATGTGCCAAATTGACAACTCTTGCTATTTGTTCATATTTGCTTCAAAAACACTTATTTATAAAATCTTTTAATGACTTTTTTTATTGCTCCATAATTAAGAACTCAAAAACTCTACAAAATTATTCAAATATAAATCTTTGTTAAAATCGCCAAGAACTTGAACCAACTCAAGTGGAATGGAATTGAGCATATTTTTCTAATATAATCAATAAAGTGGAGTTAGGTCTTCTAAGATTTATCCCACATAAGTAAAATACTTTTGAATTTATCACTAAACTTAAGCTTTAAACTTCTGCTCTTATGACTTTCTAACTAACATTCTGAATACTATCTTTAGGAATTTTGTCATGTTATTTGATATACTTTCTAACTCACATTCTCACTAATATTTTGACTTATGTTTTCAACTTTTCTGCTCAAACTCAGTTATCTTACTTTCTAACTTTAATTCTTACTAACATTCTAACCTAATCAAAGTCTTTATTTCAGTTTAGAGTTTCAACTCTTTTTGTAGTAGAATTTGTCAGATGTTATAATATAGTCCTACACATTTGATTCACTTATTAGATCAAATTTAACCTTTTTGTTATCATCAAAACTTCTTAAGAGAGAACTCAACAAAAACACCATCACTCCATTTAGCTAATCAAATAGATCATCAATCTTCGACAATGGGTACTTATACTTAATTGTTACCTTACTGAGTTCCCTATAATCAATACTTAATCTTAGAGTCTCATCTTTCTTTTTCTTAATATATATATATTAGTGCTCCCTATGGAGATACGCTCAATCGAATAAACCCTTTATTTAGAAGTTCTTATAATTGCTTCCTTAACTCTTATAACTCCATCATTGATATTCCATAAGGAGCTTCGGATATAGGCTCTGTCATTGGAACTAGTTCACTAGTAAAATCCAACTCTTTATATGGGGCTAACTCAGGTAGGTCATTAGGGAATACTTTAGGAACTTACAAATGATTAGTATCTTAGATAATTAGGGGTTTTTTTCTTTCCTTTGATTGTAGGTACCTAATAGAAATGCTACTTTCCATTGTTTTCATTCATTTCTTCACTTAATTGGATAATGGCTAATTCTAATCCATATTTTTTAATCTTTCCTTAAAATATAACCTTTCCTTCGTCTAAGGTCATAGTCTTCTTTCAATAATCAACTTTTACCTTATGTTTAGACAACTAATCTATTTCTACAATAAGATAATAACTTTGCGTAGGTAAAGCTATTATCTTAATCAAGAACTCTTTTCCTTGAAACACAATTTGCCTATTATCTACTATTAACGAGACAACACTTGGTTTGCAGGGTCTTTACTCTATAAGTGGCTTTGACTTTAACTATTTCCATTTCATTCTTTAGAATGAATTCTTGACCAATAAATGAATATAAGGCTCCACTATTAATGAAGCATGTGCAACTTGTCCATTAATAGTTATCTCTCCTATAATACACTACTACTATAGTTACTTGTCACGTACAGTCTTTTACTAGCTCTTACGTATGGCACTTAGACTCTTTAGCACTTCGGCACTTTAAAGAGTGGTTAAGTTAGCCTTCCTATCTAGTATACATAAGATTACACTTACTGAGAGAAGTTAGGGAGAGAAAGACACTCAAGTAAGAATAGAGCTTATATTTCTGAATGATTTAGAAATGAGGGCTTATACCCTTATATATAAGAGGCCTCCATCATTGGATAGCCTAGATCTACTTCATCTAATGGCTAATGTACAGTATCACCTATCTCACTCCAACTGCCCCTACTTACCAAGACTCAATGTATCCGGACACTTTTAGAACATTCTTAGGAGTAGACTAAGCCTTACTTATGGACCTTATACATAATGATGGAGGGCTCGAACACGTGGCTAGTAGCTAGAGGCAAGCTTTTGGTGAAAACAGACAAAAGATTACAGTTAACCTAGTTGTTGTAAAGTTGAGCTATAGACTCTTTTGAGGTGAATTTAGCTCAGATATGCTCTAAATAACTCAAAGGCAAGTTAGCTAAGTTGGTGGGTGGGTAAGTCGAGCTTGAGTTGAGTGCTCTGTAAGTCGGCACTCTAAGACCATTGTTAGGTAAGGAAGGGTTCGGCTTGAAAATGGCAGTAGGCTGATGGGTTAAAGCAGCCTAGTCTCTTCTTACGCGGGTTAGTAAAGGAGAATGCACCTTATTAAGTTCTCCAGACCTTGGGCATAGGTTCGGGCTTAGATCCACTGGTTCGATTCCTATCATCCCTTACGGGTTGATTAGGATTTGGGATCAAATCTAACTTATCCTCATTTTGCTCTTCTTCTGGTCTATTGGGGTTGAAGTCGGCAATATTGAACAAGTCAAACACTCTAAAGTCTTTGGGTAACTCTATTGGATAGGCATTATTGTTAATCCTCTCAAGTATCTTGAATGGTCTTTTAGCTTAAGCATATAGTTTATTCTTCCTCTTGTTGGGGAACCTCTCTTTGCTTAGGTATAACCATACTTGATTGCCGGACTGAAACTGAGTAGTCTTCTTTCCCTTTCCTTTCTCCTTTTATTATTCCTCTTCATAGGGAACCTCTCTTTGCTTAGGTATAACCATACTTGATTGCCGGGTTGAAGCTACTTGGTCTTCTGATAGGAATCAACTCCCTAGACCAATCACTAGAAGTTGAGCTAAGGGATTGCTAGGACTTATTTGTTGCATCTTGGCTCCACAATTACTTAGAGGAGAAGATTCCATTGCTAACTGAGAATTACACCACCTTATTTGAATAGGGCTGAATGATAAGCATATCAAGTTTGCCGAGCTATCGAGCAGATGTGTTGACCTACTGATTAACCATACCTATTATTGAGCTCATACCATGATCCAGTGATACAGTCTGGCGTAGAGGAATACACGATGTCCAATATCGTATGTAACAAAAGGGGTAGGTTCGAATCATGAGATGGTCTGAAAAGTAAATGATAGTCAAAGGTTGAGTAAGGTCCTTGTACATTAACGATGGATATGATGCATTAATGCCTCACACGAGCTCGGGTCGCACTTGATATGACACACAAGTGTGGTTAGAGATTACTCACCACTAGTCCACGCTTAATAGGCTAGATAAAAGTAGCTTGAGAGTAAGTAGCATAATACTTAGCTTAAGAGAGTGTATGAAAAATAAAAAATGTATTCTTTGTTGCGGCCATTACAATATATAAGTATTTATAAGACCCAATTAGGGTAAATCCTAGGTTAGAGTAAATTACAAAAAAAAAAAAAAAGATTCCTACTAGTTAAGGAAAAGGGGAATAATTTATAGGGGTATCAATGTAATCGTATAAAAAGAATAACCAGTGGTAGAAAGGATAGTACAATTGTTAGAAAGGCATGATGCACCTCATTTTGCTCATTCTATGGTCTCAATGGCATTATTGGTCAAGTAAGGGTGGCTTTGATTAGGTCTATGTTAGCAATGGTAGTTTAGCAGCTCGGACAATTGGGGCCGGATAGGGGTGGGTTCATGGGTGACTCACTTTTGGGTTGACCTTAGGTGGTCGACTCTTGGTAGCTGGCAACTCGGCTTCGATATGGTTGTGTTTGATAGTATCTTGATTTGATGCTTGGACTAAAGGGATTAGCTCGGCATGTCACCTCGACAGCTTTTTAGATGTACAGGGCGAAGTAATTTAGTAGGTTAGATTGTAGAATGTACTGCTCCTCAGCATTTAACTTACCTTGGATAGCTTGACGAACCATTTAAGGAAGCCCACGAGCTCGGGAGCATATGATGGCTCTGTAATCTCCATCATCCCCTTTGGGTTGTTTGAGATTTGAGATCAAATTTGGCTCGACTCTAAGTTGCTCGTCCCCAAGAGTATATGGGTGAAGATAGGCAATGTTGAAGGAGTCTGAGACTCTATATCCTTTAGGTAGTTCAATCCTATAGGCATTAGGATTGATCTTTTCAAGCACTTTAAAGGGTCTGTTGGCTCTAGGAGATAACTTACTCTTCCTCAAGCTAGGGAATCGTTCTTTGTTGAGGTAGATTTAGACCAGATCACTTGATTGGAATTCTCTTTTCTTCCATCTTCAGCCTCGCCTCTCGAGCTTAGCTTAATTGGTCTATAACCTTTTGGTGTATGGCTTTAATGGCCTCGACTTTGTCTATGGTTAGCAAGTCATCATCAAGTCTCGGCAAGGGTGTTTAGTCCATTGGGAGATCAAGGTTGAACCCATAGGCACCCTTAAATAAAGACATGTTTCTTACACTATAGGTGATCTTGTTGTTAGTGAACTTAATAATTGGTAGACATAGATCCTGATTGGCAATGTTTTATCTGACTGTAACCTATAGTAAAGTTCCCATGGTTCTATTAACAACATCAATTTGTCTATCAATCTGTGGATGATAGGACGTGCTGTACAATAGCTTTATCCCTATTTATCTCCATAGTGTTCTTTAAAAGTGGCTCATGAACCTTGGGTCTCTATCCAAAACAATGGATCTAGGAACTCCGTGAAGCTTGATTACTTCTTGTAAGAAAAGAAAAGAGATAGCCAAAGCATTGTTAGTTTTGGAACAAGTCACAAAATGTGCCGTCTTGCTAAATCGATCCACAACCACCATGATGAAGGCCTTCTCTTGGGACGTCTTCAATAATTCTAACATGAAGTCCATACTTAGCTTGAACCATAGTTTGGTTGGGATGGGCAAGGGTAGATAGTGTCCTTGCTTGGTTCGGCTCTTTGATTTTTAGTAGGTTATACACTTTTCTAATACGGATTGAACATCTCTCAACATTTTTAGCTAAAATAATCTTGATGATAGTACCTCATGTGTTCGGTGCTGGCCAAAGTATCCTATCAATCTTCCTCCATGCTCCTTAAGCATTAACAATTCTCTCATATAACAGGTTGGGATACATAGTGATAGGAATCACGCCTCTGGACCGATCACCTGTAGCCGAGCTAGAGGACTCTAAGGACTCATTCGGAGGATACTAGCTTAAAGCCATATTCGAGATGAAGATTCTTATTGTTCCATCACATGTGTCAAACTTGCTCTTACTTAGCAGCGATGCTTTATTCTAGAAGATAACCTAGGACTAACCGAGCTAAGCTTACGAGTCGACTATAGACATCTGACTCCAATTCAAGTTGACTTCTTTGCAGGATTGATTGTATGCAGATAATGATTCATCAGTATAGAAATTATTCATGTCTCCTTTAAGCAACCTTAGTATTCTTATTATCCTTTAACTCTTATTTATTTCCTTTAGCAAGGAGTAGTGGCAAGTGACCCTTTAGTTTGAACTGGTATGTCATATTCAGCGAATTGTAAGCCGAGTAAGATTAAGTGGTGCATCATATTCATTCAACAGCTACTCGAACTTTGCTAGCTTTTCTTTTGTTCCTTTTGGTTTGCTTTTTTGTGGTGCTCTTCATATATCTGACCTTAGAGACACATTGGTTTTGCTAGTATCAAAGCATGGTTCCGAGAAGGAGTGCATGAAGTTGTGGTGAAGTTTTTGGTTTGCTTTGCTAATAATGGCTATTGTGTTCCTTTCGTAGTTGTTGTAGTGTGTTCTCGTGGAGTAAGTTTGGGATTGTGAGCTGTGTAGTGAAGATTTATGTGTTGTTAAGCGTGATTTCATTGTTACTCTATTCTTACCCTATTTTTCACCACGAAAGCAAAGTAAGTTCATTTATATTCTGTTCAAGTTATTATTGGGTATTAAAATTGTTTGTGTGTTAGTCAAGGTTTTAGGAAATACAAAAGCATTCTTTCTTGTGTATTGTGTTGTTAATTTGTTTCAAAGACATTGTATCATGTTGGATTCAAGTGTTCAAGGTATTGTTGGTGACCAAAGTAGTAGTGTACAACTTGGTTATGGTCATAATGGTAGTAACACCTTAAGGTCAATCGATGACAAACTTCATAGACTCACCAATCTTGTTGAAAGTCTAATCACAGCAGTATAAGTTAATAGGCAATAGCCTTAGGGTACGTTGCTGCATAACCCACTTGAAAATATTCAAGAGAGAGGTTATGGCCAAGGTGGCTGAGCTTGTCACCTAGTTCGACCCCTTCGAGTTGGAGGAGTTCCAGATTGAGCTATTAAACGAAGACTGGAGTTAAAGGAGATTGAGGAGGATGATGAGGAGGACGTTGTCGAAGAGTCTGGAGATGAGGAAGAAGAGGTTGGTTATTACCGAGCACAGAAGTGAGGACCCTAAGCTCCTCAAGGACTAGATAATATTAAGTCTAATTCCCAACCTTCAGTGGAAGTGGAGATGTAGATGTATACTTGGAGTGGGAGGAGAAGGTAGAAAAGGTGTTTAACTGTTATGGGTATATAGAAGCAGTAAAGGTTTGACTTGTAGTACTTGAGTTCTTTAGGTATGACACTATGTGATGGAAAAATCTGAATGCAGCCAGAGCAAGGGACATAAAACGAGGTATGAGGACTTGAGATGAGATGAAAAGATTAGTAAGAGAAAGATTTGTGTCGAGACCTATCTACAGGATACGTTTGCAAAGTTGTAGGAACTCCGCCAAGGACGTTGAACAATTGATGATTATGTGAGAGTTCCAGATGCTTATGATCTGGGCTAACATGATGAACCCAAAGCTCATACAGTGTTAAGGTTCATTTTTGGGCTCAGATATGAAATTCGCAACATTGTGAAGGTACAGAGGTTTCATACCTTAGAAAAGGTGATTAAGATAGTGTAGAGGGTCGGAAAGCAGAGGAGAAGTGCTCCGAGCCAACCTAAGCAAACATTCTCCCGAACCCTAGTTTCGCACTAACCTATTTAACCAAAGCCAAAAAGGTCATACCAAGTCAAGGACAAGAATGAATGACCTGATAAAAGCCAAGCAAGCTAGCAGGGCTGAGTAGGTCAGCCAGGTTGAACCAAGGCTAGGTTGACCCCAAGAACATATGAGAGGGGGTAGACCTCCGGACAGAAGACCAGTGAGGTGAAGTGTTTTAAATGCTTGGGCTTCAAATACATGGTTGCTGAGTGTTTGAATTGACAGATTATGGTACTTTGAGAGATGCAGTGGTAATACTAACGAAACCGAGCTAAAGGAGGAAAAGGCTATTGGAAAAGTTTAAGCTAAAGAGGAAGAGGAGACTTGTGTCTATGCTAACTAAAGAGAAGTGATGACCCTAGTCTTAAGATAATTATTGAGTTCCCTATCAAACCTTGATGAAGATCAAAGAGAGAATTTATTCCATATAAAGTGTACCATTAAGGACCAATTATGCACAATCATTGTAGATAGACGAAGCTGCATAAATGTCATTGTACAATCCTTTGTGTAGAGGTTAAGACTATTGACCTCTAAGCAACTTTGACCTTACAAGTTACATTAGCTTCATGATAAAGGTGCCTTGTACATGACGAAACAAGTAATCGTGCCTTTCAGTGTTGGAAACGTATACAGGGATGAAGTAGTTTGTGATGTTGTTCTTATGGGAGCTTTACATCTACTGCTTGGATGACCTTAGTTATTCAACTGACGTGTTACTTATGACAGGTATAAGAACACATATGCCTTTGTTAAGGATGGAAAGAAGACTGTGTTGCAACCTATGACCCCATCCCAAGTGAATGAGACTCATAATCAGCTCACTTGAGCTAATAGGAAGAAAACCTTAGTGATGAGTTGAAGAGAGCTCTAAGTTGCTGAGAAGGCCGATGAGCCTATGTTCCTATTAATTCGAAGATTAGTGGAGATGAAGGAATTAGAGAATGCTCTTGTTGAGATCTAAAGCTTGCTAAATGAGTTTTTCGATCTGTTTCCCGAAGAATTGTCGAAAGGACTGCCTTCGGTCAGAAGCATAGATCATTACATTGATCTACAGCCAGGCGTTGCCTTACCAAACCAACCTACATATAGAATGAACCCTAAACAAGTTGTCAAGCTGAAAAGATAGGTAGATGAACTCATAGAGTGAGGATATGTAAGGAAGAGCATGATCCCCTGCATAGTATCAGTTTTGCTCAACTTGAAGAAGGATGGTTCATAGCAAATGTGCATCAATAGCTAATTAATCAACCGAATTACTGTTAAGTATAGACATTCGATACCAAAGCTCAATGAAATATTGGATGAGCTCCATGGCACCAAAATATTCTCAAAGATTGATCGATGAAGTAGCTACCATCAAATTCGTATGAGATTAGATGATGAGTAGAAGACTGCCTTCAAGACTAAGCATGGACTCTTCAAATGGTTGGTTATGCCATTTGGACTTACTAACATGTTGAGTACATTCATGAGGTTAATGAACCATGTGATGTACCCTCTGATCGGAAGACGTGTAGTCGTGTACTTTAATGACATATTAGTATACAGTGCTGACCTGAGTAGCCATGTTCAACATCTCAAGCAGTATTTGACATTTTGTAGATTGAGAAGTTATATGGAAATTTGAAGAAGTGTATGTTCTACCAGGATGAAGTGATTTTTCTTGGGTTTATAGTGTCAGGGGAAGAAATCCGAGTAGATGTGGAGAAGATCCAAGCTATTCTAGAGTGGCTAGCATCAAAGAATGTCATTGAAGTTTGAAGTTTTCATAGCTTAGCTCCTTTTTATAGGTGATTTATTAAGGACTATAGTACAATAGCTACCCCCTTGACTGAGCTGACAAAGAAGAGTGAAGGATTCAGATGGAAAAACCGAACTAAATATAGCTTTTAAGAAATCAAGAAGAAGCTCAATTCGGCGCTTATCTTATCACTATTAGATTTTGACAAACCCTTTTAGTTAGAATGTGATGAATCAGAAGTTGGAATTGGCGCTGTCTTGATGCAAGAGTGACAACTTATTGCTTACCATAATGAGAAGCTTAGTGGTCCTACCTTGAACTATTTCGTGTACGAGAAACAATTATACTCTCTTTACAAGGCCCTTACTGTTTGGCAACACTATTTGCTGCCATGAGAGTTTGTTATTTATACAGACCATGAGTTTTTTAAGCAACTTTAGAGTCAGAATAAGCTTTCGAAGAGGCAAGTAAAGTTGTTGGAGTTTATGGAAGGGTTCTTGTACGTCATCCAACACAAGAAAGGAAGCGCAAATGTGGTTGCCAACGCCCTGTCGTGACGGTAAACCTTACTGACTAGTTTGCTGACAAAATTATTGGGATTCTCACTCATTACCAAGTAGTACACTTATGATCCTCATTTTTTCCCTATAATAGAGTAGTGTAGGGATGGAATTGCTGTTAAGAGATATTATCTTAAGGAAGGCTATTTGTTCAAGGATTGAAGGCTATATATACCAAACTGTTCCACACGTAAGCTGTTAGTTAGGGAAGCTCATAGTAGTGGGTTATCTAGTCATTTCAAAGAGACCAAAATAGCCAATTTATTGAAGGAGAACTTTTACTAACTTGGTTTGGCTAAGGATGTCCATAAGATAGTTGGTAGTTGTGAAGTATGCAAGCGAGCTAAGGAAAAGAGGGAGCCTCATAGAGAAAAGATTTTATAATTGTTGTACTAGATTGCTTCAGCAAATGGCACACTTCATCTCATGCCATTGAACTAATGATGCTTTATACATTGCTAATTTATTTTTGCAGGAAGTTGTTTTATTACATGGAGTGTTGAAGACTATTGTTTCAAATTGGGATACAAAATTCTTAAACTATTTTTGGAAGACTCTTTGGGGAAGACTTGGAACTAAACTTATGTTCAACTCTAATAGCAACCCTCAGATTGATGGCTAGACTAAAGTGGTGAATAGGACTTAGGTAACTTACTTAGAGTTGTTGTGGGAAAGAACTTGAGGGATTGGGATCTGACTACCAATTATGGAATTCGTATACAACTGAATTGTCTACAACACCACTAGAAAGACCCCATTAGAGGTTATTTATGGCTTCAATCCCACTTTTCCCCTATATATGATCGGCACCCCTACAGCAGCTGAAGAGAGTCAATTTGGAGTTTACCAAGCCCAAGAATTACAAGTGCTACACTAGTCTATAACCAGGAAGATCTATAAGTTCAATTGGAAACAACATGAGATTGGTAGTTAAGGTCGTTGAATTGTCACCTTAAAACCAGGAGACTTAATATGGATTCACTTAAGCCGTAAATGATTCCCGTACTTGAGACAGAGCAAACTATCTCCTTGAGTTGACGATCCATTTAAGATCTTGAAGAAAGTCAATTGCAATGCCTACCAGGTCGAGTTATCTAATGACTATGGTGTTTCCTCCACTTTCAATGTGTTCGATCTAATCCCTCACCAACCAGCAAAAGAAGGCCTTAAGCGTGCCTTAAAAGAAGGAGCAGAGACCACTTCATATTTGAGGGAAAATCTTTCCAACCCCTAGGGAGATGATAGGAATCAAGCCTTTAGACCGATCACCCATAGCCGAGCTAGAGGACTCCAAGGACTTATTCGGAGGATACTAACTCAAGGCCACATCTGAGACTGAGATTCTTATCCCGAACTGATTTCTTATCGATCTAACTATAGGACTATCATGTTTGTTAGACGTACTCTTGCCCAATAGCAATGCTTTATCCCAAAAGATAACCCAAGACTAGCCAAGCCAAGCTTTCAGCCGACCATAGACATCTGACCTCAATTCAAGTTAACTTCTCTATAGGATTGATTGGTTCTTGACTCGATTCAGATCAGGTCGACCCTTGACTGCAAACTCTTTTGTTTTGCTTACTTTGTATCATATTTCTAATTCCAACCACCAAGCAATACATATCTTCTGACACAACATTCCAGAATGATTTTTATTTTTCCGTACTGAATCTTCTTTGTCTCTTTGACCTCTTTTAGTATGTTTTATGTAACCTAATTATAAGCATACCCTTTTGTCTTTTTATATATGTAAAGTAACCTTAGTAGATGGGTATATAAACCCCCACTTACTTATACGTAAACAATGATTCATTAATATAGAAATTATTTATGCCTCCTTTAAGCAACCTTATTGTTCTCATTATCCTTCAACTCTTATCTATTCCCTTCAATAAGGAGTAGTGGCAAATGACCTTTTAGTTCAAACCGTTGTGTCATATCCGGCAAATTGTAGGCTAAGTAGGATCGAGTGGCATGTCCTATCCATTTGGTATTTGTCTGGACATTGTTAGCTTTTCTTTTGTTCCTTTTGGTTTGCTTCGTTGTGATGCCTTTCCGTGTGTTCGATCTTGGAGACGCATCATATAGCCTCCTCTTCTTGAACAAGTATCCGTTATCCTTGTGATAGTCGTCCAGTGACTGTCCTTCCTTACACCTGGCATAAATGGGACCAAAGTGTGGATACTCAGTATACAAATTCTTTATTATGTAGAAACTAAGTAGCTTGGTTTGCAGTTTAATCATGAGGGAATGTTGTGTCTATAGGGCTTTGGCTATTACATTGTTCTTTCCATTCTTATATTTCATGACATAAGAAAATCCCTCCATGAACTCGAGCCGTATGGCTTATCTCCAAGACAACTTGGGTTGGCTCTTCAGATATCTCAAGGATTCATGATCAGTGTAGATCATAAATTTCTTATGTAACAGATAGTGTTGTCATACCTTTTGGGCTCAGATTAAAGAGTAAAACTCATTATCATAGACATAATAGTTGAGTATAGCTCCTCGAAGTTTCTTGCTAAAGTAAGTAACAAGTCAGGCTTCTTGCATCAGTAAGGCACCTATGTTTAGTCCGGACACATCACACTTTATGTCAAACACTTTCTCAAAGCTTGGCAGAGCTAAGACAAGGGTTATCGTCAGCTTCTCTTTCACTTCCTTAAAACTCCTTTGCTCTTTCTCTCCCCATCTGAATTCAACATTCTTCTTTAGTAGTTCGGTGAGTAGGGCCATGATTGTACTAAAATTCTTGATAAACCTACAATAGAATGATGCCAAGTTATGGAAACTCCTCACATTAGCTGAAGTGTTCAGCATTAGCCATTCGATGATCACTTTAACCTTCTCTTTATCAACTTGTATGCCCCCTCCACTTACAACAAACCTCAAGAATATTACTTCGGATCATCAGAAGTCGCACTTCTTTTAATTGGCATAAAGTTGTTTAGCTAAAAGTTTTGTAAAGACTCTTCAGAAATGCTCCTGGTGAGTCTCTAAGTTGGGGTTGTACACTAAGATGTCATTAAAATAAATCATGACAAATTTTCCTATTAATTCTTGGAGCATATGATTCATCAAGTGCATAAATGTGCTTGGTGCGTTAGATAGTCCAAATAGCATTACAAGTTATTCATATAATCCATGGCATGTTTTGAATGCAGTCTTCTACTAATCACCCTCGCGCAATCGGATTTGATGGTATCCTGATTTGAGGTCAACCTTGGAGAACACTCTTGCTCCGTTCAACTCGTTTAGCGTATCATCAAGACTTGGTATGGGATACCTATACTTGATAGTGATTCGATTGATTGCTTGACTATTTACACACATTCTCTATGACCCATCGTTCTTAAGGACCAACAAAGCTGGCATGACACAGGGGCTAGGGGATTCTCGCATAAACCCTTTCTTCATCAACTCATCTACCTACCTTTGCAGCTTAGTGGCTTGTTCAAGATTTACCCTATAAATAGGCTTATTTAGTAGTATAGCTCCTAGCTGCAGGTCAATGGCATGTTCTATACTTCGGACAGGAGGTAAACCTTTTGGTAGTTCATTTTGGAACAAATCGGTGAACTCCTCTAATATAGCTTTCACCTCGGTAGGTTGCTCCCTCTCCTCACATCTCATCTCCGATATTCTTTAAACCAGTAGATAGGTTAGTCCTTAGAGCTCCATCTCTCTTTTTAACTCGGCTTTGGTCATTACTAAAGCCTCTTTCTAAGGTTTAGTTCAATTGGGTCTATATGACCTTTATCTGCTTGGCAGTCATAGGACTCAATTTCATCCTTCTGCCTTCATGCTTTAAGGAACATGTATTTCTCCTTCCATCATATATTACGGCTCGATCGAACATCCACAATTGTCCAAGTGGAATACGGGATGCACTCATAAGCAACACATCACAAAGCACTTCATCTCAATAATTGCCAAAGTAGATCGGCATAGACACCTGTTTGTTCACCTGTAAGGCTCCTTTATTACTGAGCCAATGAAGCTTATATGGTTTTGGTTGGGGTTTGGTCGGTAATTTCAATTGCTAGACCATAAATGTAAAGGCTGCATTGGTGCAGCTTCCATTGAAAATGATCAAGGCACATAGTGACTCATTTACCTTACATTTGATGTAGAAGAGATTTCCCCTCTGTTCGTCCTCAAGTATAAGACTAATACTCATTGTCCTTCTCCACACTAAAGTGGCCTGCATAAAGTTACCTTCCTCACTATAGATAACTTCTTCCTCGGACAGCTCAGTCTGTCCATCCTTTTTCAGCTCCTCTACTTCCTCATTAGTATTATCTACTTCAACAATTGGTGCCTCGCTTCGAATCACCATATTTCTTTTGTTTAGACATTGAGCGACCGTGTGTCAAAATCCTTGGCATTTGAAACACTTGATCTCACTTGTCTTCCTTCCTAAGCTTTGACCTTTCTCAAACTTCCTTAGAATTTCCTTATCCTCTACTGGGGCAGTTGGAGCAGGTTGGGCTTCGGTATCCTTATATGGTTCTATTCATATAGGTCTGCTGCTATTGCCAAGTTGATTGATAGGAGGTCGAAACCTTCATGTTTAGCGTCTTTCAATCCTCTAGATGGCTCGGATTGTATCGTCAAGTGATCTAATATTCAGGGTTTCTAGAATATCTTCGATCTCATACTTCAATCCACCGATAAATTGAGATACAGTTTAGTCTTTTGGCTTATTAACTTCGCATCGGATCATTCTCATCTGAAATTCCTTGACATAAGCTTTAATAGTTGATCCACCTTGCCTCAGCTCCTATAATCTTTTGAAGGCATCCTACAAATAATAGCTCAGCACAAACCTCCTCCTCATGACTCTCTTCATTTCATCCTAACTCCCAATTACTCATTCTTCTTCTTTTCTTCGGGTAGCTTATAAGTTCTTCTACCATAGGGCGGCATAACTACTAAACTCTAACACAGCAAGTCTAACCTTTGCATTATCGGGTACTTTGTGGTATTTAAATTAATTCTCAATTTCATCTACCTAATCCAGGTAGTCCTTAGCATCACCACTCCAGGAAAAACTTGGAATATGTATCCTTAACCCTTCAACTCTAAGGGCTCGGACATTCCTCTCTTCAAGCTCATAGTATCTCTTTGCTTTGTCATCTTCTTCCTCTTCTTCTTCTTTGATTTCTTTAAGTGCTAGGCTACGCTTAGCAACACTATCCACTCCTTCAACTCGGGGTGGTTGAACTAGTGCATTAACTTGGCCGAATTGTCCAATTCCTCTACTAGGTTGCTCGTGTACTCTATTTAGGCCATTTCTAACTTGCTGACTATCCTTATTGATGACAGTTACCAAACTAGCTATTAGGTCAGTGAGCTTATCTAGTCAATCACCTATTGATTGAGGTGTGAAGCTTCCTTGTTGTACTTAGCCATCCTAAGTACGACTCTCTTGGTTTCCTAGATTTCCTTGAGCACTCAAATTTGATATTGTTGGTTAACTCATAAGATTGATGGTTAAAATACTACTCAAAGTTCTCTCCTCGAAAAAAAAACCAGTAGAATAATAACTAATACTCCTATCACTATGAAATCTACACACAATGAACAAGCAAACAACCACATTATGTTTTTGCGTATAAGGAACAAGGGAAAATAGAGCATCGAATGTCTTCAATACTATTCACCTACTAAACTCCTAGTGTTAACAAAAGAACTTTGAGCACACAAAACTAGTAACAATCACTCAGAGAACAAGGTAGCAAAAAGTAGCTTCGAACGTAGTTAGGGCTCTAATACTAGGATGATATGATCTGGTGTGAATGAACACATAATGCCCAGTATTGCACAAAACAAAGGGGGTGAGCTCGAATTACAAGAAGGTCCGAAAAGTAAATGATAGTCGAAGGTTGAGCAGGAGTCCCCGTACACCGATGATGGATATGACATACTAATACCTCACACGAGCTCAGGTTGCACTTGATATGATGTACAAGTATGGCTAGAGGTCACTTACCACTAGTCCACGCTTAATGGGTTAGATAAGAGTAGTACAAGAGTAAGTAGTAGAATACTTAGCTTAAGAGAGTGTATGAAAAAAAAAATGTATTCTTTATTGCGACCATTACAATATACAAGTATTTATAGGACTTAATTAGGGTAAATCTTAGGTTAGAGTAAATTACAAAAAAAGGATTCCTACTAGTTAAGGAAAAGGGGAATAATTTACAAGGGTATTAATGTAATCATGCAAAAAGAATAGCTGGTAGTAGAAAGGATTGTACGATTGTTAGAAAGGCAAGATGTACCTCATTTTGCTCATTCTATGGTCCTAATGGCACTACTGGCCGAGTAAGGGCGGCTTCGATCAGGTCGGCATCGGCAGTTCAGACAGTCGGGACCAGACAAAGGTGGGTTCATGGGCAACTCACTTTCAAGTTGGCCTAGGGTGGTTGGCTCTTAGCAGTTGGCAATTCGTCTTTAGCAGCGTTTTGTTTAGCAGCATCCTAATTCAATGCTTAGATTGAAGGGGTTGGCTCGACATGTCAGCTAGTCACCTCGACAGCTTCCTAGATGTAGAGGGCAACATAATTCTCTAGGTTAGATTATGGAATGCACTGCTCCTTGGCACTCAACTCACCTTAGATAGCTTGAAGAACCATTTAAGCAAGCCTACAAGCTTGAGAGTGCATGATTGGTCCTTGATTCCTATCATCCAGGTAGCACCCAAGTCGACCAACTTCAGGCATCTATCCAAGTTGAGTTGCCAAGGTACCCAACCTGGAAGAATCTGAATATCCTTCAATGTCTGAGCTATGACCTAAACTAAACCAGATTTGCTTAATTCTTAGGCCCTCTCCTAACAACACTCAAGTTTATTCTTACAGTTGCAGAACTGCCCTAAATTCACACTAACAAGACTTGCCCCCATACGGATCGCCTGTCACTTGATGACACATATCTTCTGGCATAGTATTCTAAAATGATTCTCTACTTTTTTGTATAGTGTATTATTTACCATTTTTACCATTTTTAGAACGTTTTAGGAATCTTTTGTACATTATTTTTTTTTCTTTTCCTCATTTAATGTAACCCTGGTTGAGGTCATATAAATACTTCTCTTCCTTGTACGCAGACAACATGTTCATTATCATTGATTATTATAAGTTTCCTTTATTTGAGCAACCCTAGTGTTCTCTTTTATCCTTAACTCTTATTTATTCCTTTTAGCGAGGAGTAGTGACGAGTAACCTTGTAGTTCTAACTGGAGAGTCATATTTGGCAAATTATAGGTTGTGTAGGATCTAGTTGGTGTATCATATCCAACTAGATAACTGCTCGAATTTGCTAACCCCCTTTTTATTTTCTTGTTATTGTTTATTGTGGTATGGCCTCCATATGTATGACCTTAAAGACACATTAGCTTCAATGTTGTCAAAATACGGTTCTAAGTGGGAATGTGTGAAGTGTAATGGAGTTTTGTTCGTGTTTGCTGTTAATGGCTGTTGTATTCCTTTTGTAGCTATTATAGTATGTTCGTGAGAAGTAAGTTTTGAAGTTGTAGGCTGTATAGCAGAGGTTTATAAAGTAATAAATGCAGTTCCTATTGTTACTTTGTTATCCTTTGCTTCCTTCTTCGAAAATAGAGTAAGTTTCATTTTTTGTATTGTATTGAGTTGTGTTAGGTATTGGAGTGGTTAGAACATGTTAGTGAGATTTTGTCTAGTAAGTGGAAGTGTCTTTATTGGGTATTGTGTTGTCTAAGCTGTTAAGGTGTTATACCATGTCGGATTCGAGCATTCAAGGAGATATTGGTCACTAAAATAGTGGTGCTCATTTTAGCTATAGATTAAATGATAGTAATACCTTAGGGTCAGTTGACAATAAACTTGACCAACTCACCAATCTTATTGAGTGTTTGGTTACTGTAATTCAAGAAAACAAGTTAAACCACAGTGTATACCTCACCGTAACCAAGTCGAGAATATGCCCGAGAGACGATATGGTCAAGTTGGTTGAACTAATCACCCAGTTTGACCCTACTGAGTTGGAGGAGTGGCCGATCGAGCGACTAGATGAAGGTTGGAGTTGGAAAAAATTGAAGAGGATGTTGAAGAGATAAAAGTAGAGGATGATAGAGAAGAAGGAGCTAAAGTGAAATATTATGAAGTGCAAGAATGAGGATGTTAAGCTCCTCGAGGACTTGACAATGTCAGAGTCCAGATTCCCCCCTTTATTGGTAGTGGAGATGTAGATGAATATCTAAAGTAAGAAGAGAAGGCTGAGAAAGTGTTTGATTGCTATGGATATACTGAAGCCATAAAGGTTCAAATTGCTACTCTTGAGTTCTCTAGATACCCTTCTACGTAGTAGAAGAATTTAAATGCGACTAAAGAAAGAGATAGAAGACGAGGGGTGAGGACTTGGGAAGAGATGAAGAGGTTGATGAGGGGAAGATTCATACCTAAGACATATTTGCAAGATACATTTGCTAAGTTACAAGAGCTTCACTAAGGAAGCTGATAAGTTGATGACTATATCAGGGAATTCCAAATGTTGATCATCCAAGCTAACGTCGATGAACCTAAGGCTCATATAATATTGAGATTCATTTTCGGACTCAAATATGATATCCACCACATTGTGGAAATATAAGGTTTTGTACATTAGAAGAGGCCATTAAGGTAGTATAGAAGGTTGAAAAGCAAAGGGTAAACGCCATAAGCAAACCTAAGCTGAGTTTTTCTTGAGCTCTTACTTTGTGTCAGCTTACTCATGCTAAGCCGAGGAGACCTTCTCAAGTTAAGGAAAAACATGATTGACCTAATGATAGCTAAGCAAGCTAGAAGAGTTGAGCTGAAGATAGGTCGACTCTAAGGATGTACGAGAAAGGATAGACCTCTAGACTGAAGACGAGCGAGGTGAAGTACTTTAAATGCTTAGCTTATGGATACATGGTTGCTGGGTATCCTAACTGATGTAATATGGTGCTTTGAGGAGATATAGTGGATAGCACCAATGAGAGTAAGCTTAAGGATGGAAAGAATGATGGAGGAGTTGAAGCCTAAGAAGAAGAGGAGACCTATGTCTATGCTAACTAGGGTGAAGTAATGACCTTAGTGCTAAGGCGACTACTGAGCATATCTCTGAACTTCGAGGAAGAGAAAAGAGAAAATTTTTTTCATACCAAGTGCTCTATCAAGGGACAACTGTGCACCATAAATGTGGATGGAGGGAGTTGTACTAATGTTGTGTAGAGTTTAAGATTGCTAACCTCTAAATACCCTCGACCTTACAAGTTACATAAGTTGCATGACAAGGTTACTCTACACTTTATAGAGTAAGTAGTTGTGCCGTTTTATGTTGGGAACGTATATAGAGACATGGTATTTGATGTCGTCCCCATGGGAGCTTTACATTTGTTACTTGGAAGACCTTGATTGTTTAATTAACATGTTACTTAAGATGAATATAAAAATACCTATGCATTTGTTAAGGAAGGAAAGAAAATTATGTTGTAACCTATGACACTAAGTTAGGTGAACGAGACCTATAATCAACTCACCCAAGCTAACAAAAAAAAGGCCTTGATAGTGAATTGCTGAGAGCTCTAAGCTATTGAGTAGGCCAATGACCTCTGTTTTTTATTGATTAGGAGATTGTTAGAGTTGAGAGATCTAGAAGATGGGCTTGATGAGATCTGAAGGTTGATTAATGAATTTTTTGACCCATTCTTAGAAGAGTTGCCTAAGGGATTACCCTTGACTCGAGGCATAGAGCATTGCATTGATCTACAGCCAGGAGCAACCCTGCTTAATCGACCTGCTTATAAAATGAATCCTGAGCAGGTTATCAAGATGAAGAGATAAGTAGACGAGCTGATAGAGTGAGGTTATATGTAATACCTTGGGTTTTTCCATTTAGTTCAATAACCTTAAGATTCGAGCCCTTAAATTTAGGGTACCGGGTTAAGTTATCAGTTTTATTTTAAACTTCATAATAACGTTAAAAAAGTTAGATGAAGTAATTCAAGTAAAGTTAATTTCTCAAAATAAGCTATATAAAAATATTAACTTGAGAAAAACGTTAATTTATCGATAAAGCTAATAATCGTAAAATTCGAGCTTTTAGATATAGTGAGATATTAAAGACAAGTTAATTAACTTTCAAAAATAATAAATGAAGTTGAACTATACATAATATACATGTATTACATATGAAATACATTATATGTATTAAATATATACATATAATAATAAATTATCTAAATTAGGTAAAATAATGGAAAATTAATAAAAAAAATTGTATGGATGAGTCATCAAATGATGTGTTAAGTTGGTATTAATTGAAAATGGTGAGTCAACACTTGCTTGATGAGGAAATGATACATGTCCTTTAGGAAAATGAAAATGGAAAATTAACATGTGTCATACACATGTCTAAATTTTATTTGATTATGAAAAGTTCGAAAAATATAAATAGGACCCAAACCCTCAAATTTAATATTTTAGAACTTTGAAAATAAAGGAAAACAATTTAGAAAAGTTAGAAAAAAATAAAATAAAAATAGAATAAGAAATAGGGATGGAGTTGGGCTAAGGTGGTTCAATTGGTTATCTAAAACCTGACTTGGTGGGCCTTAGTGGTCCAACAGAGGGTGGCCAAAGAAGCTTTTCCAACATGGTGCGGCCGCCAAGTGGTAGTCGGAGACGGTTGGTTCAGGTGAACCAATTTTCTACCCGTAATTTGTTAAATTTATTAAAAATATCAAATGTTATCCATTAATTATGAAGTTTGGTTTTTTAGGATTATTTTAGGTGTAGATTAATTTAGCAATTTTATTTTAACTAAATAATTAGTTTAAATATAGGTTCCTTAAGAAAATGCCCTGTTTGGGAGCAAAACTTAATCTAATTTTTATAAATATTAGATGATGTTGTTTCAAGCTCAATTTTTGTTTGTAATACTCCTAATATATATATATATATATATATTTAATTGTGGTAACAAGAATTTTCGAAATTAAGCATGTTTACTATTTTTTAATAATTATTTTGAATAAAACTACCAATTTTACTAAATTATTGAAATAATTAGTTTTTGATGAAATTAATGAATGAGCCCTACGTGTTTAGACTTTTGGATATTTATAATGATATTTGGAATATTTAATTTTTATCTTACTAAAAAATTTATTTATTTTCCTTAATTTTCTATAATTTCAAGCTAAAATCGCTATTTTCATAAAAATGGATAATAGTCAATTTAGTGTAATTGATGATCAATAACTAAACTACATATTTTAATGAGTCTATAGGATTTTTCATGAAATTAATCGGGCTCGTATACTATTTATTATGTATTTTCCTAGTATAAACTTATATATTAGGTTAATATGTAATATAGTAACTAGTTTATTAAATCTGTATCAAATGAACACTTTGGGGTATAATAAGTATTGCTAGACAAATTTTGAAAGTATAATTTTTAGGGTTTTTAGTCCAGTACTAAAGCTTACTTAAGTCAATTTCGGAGTTAGGATAGCGTATGGTCGAGTCGTAATGAGAAAAGGGTATTTTTAGGGTTTTGAAAATATTGATCAATCTTGTTTTTTAATATATATCAATAGTACTTGAAATAACAATCGTGACAATATAAAGTTTATTGAAATCGAATGAGAAATGAGTAAAATATGATCAAATAAAGCTTAAAAAAATAAAATAAAAATGAAAGCTTATAATAGTTTAGGTTTAACCTATACTTGATTTGAAAATTGTGTCATATTTTCATAGGTGTGATAAGTAACGAAGGATCATATTGTGAAGTTTAAGATTTTACATTATTACTATGTCCAGGTAAGTGGATCTAACTCATGCTTGGAGTAGATATATTGCAACTCATAACACTGTGTGTTGTTTGATACTATGTTGATTGAATATAGGTATATCTTAGGTGAATGGATATGCTACTATAGTGGATGCTAATGTATTGATTTTGAATGACAGTAACTATATTCTGGCTAAACTGTTATGTTGTTACGTTGGCGATGATGAGTGCTTACGAATGATTATGCTAACCAAGGAAGTTGAATGATTGCTAACTCAATTTTCTTGGTGTTCACCTAAGTGAACCCTAAGTAAGATACTAGAATTCCGTTAAGGAGAGTTCGAAAACCAGAATCAGATCACTGGGTTAAATAAAAACTTAAAGATTGATTGTGCTGATTGATATTCTTGATTTGCTATTGCATATCATGGTACGGTACGGCATGGCACAAAAAGGGACCTACGGGTTAGAAATTTTAGAATGAGGCTTCCAAGTAATCATGGAAAAAACATGGCTTTGTAAACTCAGTTTTTGAAAGCATATAGATTACATTGCCCAAACATTGTGACTATTTTAATAGTCAAATTTAGTAGACTACCGTGTGTGGTCTAATTTGGCATTGTTGCTACCTTGATTTGGTGAACTACAGTGTGTAGTCTAATTTTGTAAAGTAAAGTTGGGGGTCCTACTCTCAAGCAACTCCTTGTTGCCCTTTTTGAAAATGGTAGAGTATAGTGTGTAGTCCAATTTGGTAGGAGTTCTACTCCTAAGCAGCTCTTTATTGCTTTAGGTTCCTGGACGTTGTATCTAGATGCTTGGCTATGTCGATTAACTAAAAGAAGTTTGGAGGGCATAGGATATTGGTTCCGATGAATACCACGTGCACGAGCATAGCATGCTACATTGTTGGCAATAAGTACCCGGTTGGGAGAATGCATTTGTGAAGTTGAATTTGCGAGTTATGATTGAAATACTTCAGTTATGATATGCAATATTGTCTATCATATTGTCTATATTATGTTGTTTGTTATCCACTCTGACTTAGCTTCAATAGTTGAGGGAATAAAATGTTTTATCCTCAGGTTAACTACATCGTGAAGGGCCTAACACTTGGGGGGGACATGTATACTAAAAGCATGAGTCAGAGTCAGCGATTATTGAATGGAACCTATATTAAGTCAAGAATCCTATTATTGTGAAGATGATAAAGGAAAAAAAAAAGTTGGTTCATATTTTGATGTAATATTATGTTGTACACATAAGTTGTAACAGAATATCCAGCTGAACTCCGATGTAGCAACCCCTTTATTATGTAAATAACATTGTCTTTTGATGAATGAGTAGGTTGAGTTAAGTTTTTAATAGGTATTCTTGTATGATGGTGCATCCTGTACTTTGCTGGGATGTGACATTATATGAGAGAGAGCATGAGTCCTTTTGTTGTACTAGCACTGCTCATCCTAGAAAGAAGGATGGTTTATAGTACATGTGCATCAATAGTCGAGCTATCAACCTTATTACTATTAAGTACAAATATCTAATACCGAGGCTTGAAGACATATTAGATGAACTTTATGGTGCCAAGATATTTTCGAAGATTGATTTGCAAAGTAGCGACCATCAAATTCGCATGTGACTTAGTGATGAATGGAAGACTACCTTCAATACTAGAAATGATCTCTATGAATGGTAGGTTATGCCATTCGGGCTCACAAATGTGTCGAGCACATTTATAAGACTCATGAACCATGTGATGTGCCCATTAATTGGAAAATGTGTAGTCCTGTATTTTGATGACATATTAGTGTATAGTACCAACCTAGATGACCATGTCGAACACCTCCAAGTTGTTTTTGATATCCTACGTACTACGAAACTGTATGGGAATTTAAAAAAAGTGTACATTTTGCTAAGCTAAAGTTATTTTCCTTAGCTATGTTGTGACTGGAGAAGGAATCCGAGTAGATGCTGAGAAAGTCAGAGCTATCTTAGAGTAGCCTACACCCGAAACTATTATTGAAGTCAAGAGTTTTTATGGACTTACCTCCTTCTATAAAAGATTCATTAAAAACTTTAGCATAATTGCAGTCCCCTTAACCGAGTTAATAAAGAAGAATAATGGATTCCTATAGACTAATTGGGTTAAGAAGAGTTTTAAGGAGAGAGAGGAGAAACTTACCATAGCCTTTGTCTTAGCACTACTTGATTTTAACAAGCCATTTGAGTTGTAATGTGATGCGTTAGGCATTGGTATTAGCGTTGTACTGATGCAAGAGCACCAACCTATCACCTATCATAGTGAGAAACTTAGTGGAGTTAAGCTGAACTACTTTGCGTATGAGAAAGAGTTGTATTCTCCTTTTCGAGCTCTTACTCTTTGGCAATACTATTTATTACCTAGAGAGTTTGTGATTTATATGGATCATAAGTCCTTGAAGCATCTCGGTAGTTAGGATAAGCTTTCAAAAGGATAAGTAAGGTGGTTAGAATTTATGGAAGGATTCTCCTAAGTGATCAAGCATAAGAAGGAAGTGCTAATGTGGTTGCTGATGCCTTATCATGTTAGCAAATTGAGTTGACTACCCTGCAAACATTTTGGTCTTATTCTCGAAAAGTGCCAAGAAGGAGTTACTGTTGGAGGATATTATCTAAAGGATGGCAATCTGTTCAAAGAAAGAAGGTTGTGCATACCAAATTATTCTACATGAAAGCTATTGGTTAGAGAAGCTCACAGTGATGGATTATCTGGTCATTTTGGAGAAACCAAAATAGCTAACCTGTTGAAAGAGAACTTTTACTAACTTGGTTTAGCTAAGGATATCCATAAGATAGTAGGAAGTTGAGAAGTATGCAAGCGAGCAAAGGAGAAATGAGAACCACATGGAGAGTATATGCTCTTGCCAATGTTGACTACCCCTTGGGTTGACTTCAGCATAGACTTTGTCCTAGGGTTACCCTGAACATCTAGAGCAAAAGATTCAATCTTTGTTGTAGGGGACCACTTTAGCAAAATGGCACACTTTATCCCGTGCCATCGAACTAATGATGTTTTAAATATTGTTGATTTGTTTTTGTAGGAAGTTGTCTAATTTCATGGAGTAATGAAGACCATTGTCTTGAATTGGGATACAAAATTCTTGAGTTATTTCTGGAAGACCCTTTGGAGAAGGCTTAGGACTAAACTTGTGTTCAGATTTAGTAGCCATCCTTAGACTAATGACCAAACTGAAGTGGTTAACTAGACTTTAGGCAATCTGCTTTAAGCTATCGTGGGAAAGAATTTGAAAAATCAGGACTTATGTTTACCTATCATGGTGTTCGCATATAATCAAACTATTTATAGTACCACTGGGAAGACCCCTTTTGAGATCGTCTATGGTCTTAACCCCACTATTCCCCTATACCTGATCGATACCCCTGCAATTACTGAAAAGAGTTAATTTAGAGTTGCCCGAGCTTAAGAATTACAAGAGTTATATTGGTCCGTGGTAAGGAAGATCGCTAAATTCAATCAGAGGTAGTAAGAGATCGGTAGTCATGGGCCTCGAACTATTTCTTTCAAGCCAAGCGACGTAGTATGGGTTCACCTCAGTTAATAGAGGTTTCCACATTTGAGACAGAGAAAACTATCTCTACGAGCTAATGACTTATTCAAAGTCTTGAAGAAGGTTAACCGTAATACTAACCAGATCAAACTACTAGAGAACTATGGTGTCTCCTTCTGCTTTAATGTGATAAATTTGATCTCTCACCATCCTGAAGAAATTATAGAAGAACCTAGAGGAAAGCAACCACCAGAAGCCTATTATGATTTGAGGACAAATCTTTTTAACCCCTAGGCAGATGATAAGAATCAATTGCCTAGACCAATCACTGAAAGCTAAGCTAAGGGACTGTTAGTACTTATTCATCTTGTCCTAGCTCCAGAATTACTTAAAGAAGAAGATTCCATTGCCAACCCAGAACCACACCACCCTATTTGAATAGGGTTGAAGGATAAGCATGCCAAGCTAACCGAGCTATCGAGCAAATGTAGCGACCTGTTGATCAACCATACTTATTATCGAGCTCTTACCATGATCCAGGTAACATCCGAGTTGACCAACTTCATGCATCTATCTGAGTTGAGCTGTTAAGGTACCTGACTTGGAGGGAATATGAATATCCTTTAATGTCTGAGCTTTGACCTAAACCGAACTGGATTTGCTTAGTTCTTAGCCCCTCTCCTAATACCCCTTAAGTCTATTCTTATAGCTGTAGAACTACCTTAGACTTCGCACCAACAAGGCTTGCCTCCATCTGGATCACTCGTCACCTGATGACACATATCTTCTAGTACAATATTCTAAAATGATTCTCTGCTTTTTTGTATAGTGTATTATTTTCTATTGTTATCCTTTTGAGAATGTTTTAGGAATCTTTTGTACATTATTTGTTTTTTCCTTTTCCTCATTTAATGTAACCTTAGTTAAGGTCATATAAATACCTCGCTTCCTTATATGCAGACAACATCTTCATTATCATTGATTATTACAAGTTTCCTTTATCTGAGCAACCTAGTGTTCTCTTTTATCCTTAACTCTTATCTATTCCCTTTAGCAAGGAGCAATAGCGAGTGAGCCTATAGTCTAAACTGGTAAGTCATATCAAGTGAATTGTAGGCCATATAGGATCTAGTTGGTTTATTTTATCTAGCTAGGGATAGCCGCCTACATTTACTAGCCCTCTTTTTATTTTCTTATTACTTTTCATTGTGGTATGGCCTCTATGTATACGACCTCAGAGACATATCATCTTCTTTCGCTTTCTCCTTTAACTTTTTGGTAGCTTGGTCAATGTGCTAAGCGACTTTTTGGTAGATTTGTTGGAAGGACTGAACTCTAGTTCTTGCTTTTAGGTCTTCTTAGTTAGGTGATGGCATTAGGGTTTGATCAAGGGTTAGTTTAAGGTTAAAGCCATAGATGATCTCAAATGGTGCATGTCCAATAATGGCGTGCACTATTCTATTGTAAGCAAATTCCACTACGAGTAGGCATATATCCCAATTGGCTAAGTTCTTTCCCATTGCAGCTCAAAGTAGTGAACCCAAGATATGGTTGACGACCTTTGTTTAAACATTAGTCTGGGGATGGCAAGAAGTGTTGAAAAGTAACTTCGTTCCCATCTAATGCTAAAGTGTCTTCTATAAGTGGCATAAGAATTTTGGGTCCACTACACTCCTCAATACTCCATGCAAGTGAACGATTCCTTACAAAAACAAAGAAGTAATAGCCGAAGTATTGTTAGTTTTGGTGCAAGGTAAGGAGTATGCCATTTTGCTGAATTTATCTATGATGACCATCATAGAGCCTTTACCTCAGGTAGTTTGAGAATAAAATCCATGCTTAAATCAACCCATAGTTTAGTCGAGACTGCTGGAGGCATAGCGTTTCCCCACCAAGCTCAGCTCTTTACTCTCTTACAGATTGTAAAACTCTCCACAATATGATGCACATCATGCCTCATCTAGGCCAAAAGAACCTTGCATTAAGTAGTTCGTACATCCTTTCCGCTCTAAAATGTCTAAAAAGTCCACCAGGGTGAGCTTTTCACACTAGTAGCTCTATTAAAGAATAGGTCGATACACATAACTTACTGCTTCGGAATAGATATCCATCCTCTTCATGATAGTTGTCTACTGTTCTTCCTTCCTCACATTGTCCATATATGGGACCAAAATGGGGGTCTTGACGTTATTACTCTTTTATGCATGTAAATCTTAGAAGTCATGTCTAAAGTTTGGTAAGAAGAACATGTCTTCTTGACACGACATTGGTAACTAAATAGGTCTTGCCTTGTTTATACCTAATCAAAATATTAAAACCTTCTAGGAACTCAACCCGGTAGGCTTCCCTCTTTGACAGCTTAGTTTGACTTTAGAGGTATCTAAGGGACTTATGATTAGTATAAATGACAAGCTCCCTTAGCAAAAGGTAATGTAGCCATACGTGAAGGGATTGGATGAGAGCGAGGAGTTCCTTGTTGTAGACAGTATAGTTCAGCTATGGTCCTCTTAACTTTTTACTATGGTATGAAACAAGTGGGCCTTCTTGCATGAGCACAGCTCCTATACCAGCTCCTAACGCATTACACTTAAGCTCAAATATCTTCTCAAAGTCAGGTAGAACTAAGACTGGGGCAGAGGTCAATCTTTCTTTCACCTCGATAAAACTTCTCGCCCCATTTGAACTCTACATTCTATTTTGTCAGCTCGATGAATGGTGCAACAATGGTACTGAAATTTTTAATGAAGCGGTAGTAAAAGGAAGCTAGTCTATGGAAGCTTCTCACTTCGGCACATGTAGTTGGGGTTGGCCATTCGACAATAGCTCGTATCTTCTTATCATCGACTCATAAGCCCCCTTCACTCATAACATATCCAAGGAAGGTCACTTCTTCTTAGCAAAAACAATACTTCTTTAAATTTTTTAAGAGCCTTTCAGCTTAGAGTACATCAAACACCACTCAGAGATGGTCAGCATGACTAAACAGATCGATACTATATACAAATATGTCATCAAACTAGACTATAACAAACTTTCTAATCAAATCTCTCAACACATGATTCATCAACCTCATGAAAGTTGATATGGATTTGTGGATGAACATACGGACCCAATATCATGCGTAACCAAAGGGGGTGGGTCCAAGCCGCAAGATGACTCAAAAAGTAAATGATAGTCGAGGGATGAGCATGGGTTCTTATGTACTAATGATGGATATGACACACTAACGCTTCACATGAGCTCGGGTCACACTTGATATGATATACAAGTATAGCCGGGGGTCACTCACCACTAGTCCATGCTTGAATAGGCTAGATAAGAGTAGTTCAAGAGTAAGCAAAAGGACACTTAGCTCAAGAGAAAGTATAAAGATTTAGTGTATTCTTTTATGTATATGTTTCGGCTATTATATTATGTGAGTATTTATAGTACCCAGTTAGGGTAAGTCCTAAATTACAGAAAAATTACAGAAATGGATCCTTATATGCTAACTAAAAAAGAGAATAATTTACAGAGGAATCATGAAATCGTACGTAAAGAACATCCTCTGTTAAAAAGGATATTACAGATGTTAGAAAGGACAGTGCGCGTGCAATTTTACTCAGTCTGCAATCTTGATAACACTACAAGCCAAGCAAGGGTGGGATTTATGATTAGGCAAGGTTAGCGTCAGCAATTTAGCACTCTCATTACTGGGGCTGGATAAGGGTTGGTTTGGGGATGGATCACACTTGGGTCAGAATTGGATGGTCAACTCTTAGCAATTGTCAGATCAGCCTCGGCATTGTAGAGATAGTAGTTTTCCTGATTCGATACTTGGATTGAGGTATTGTGGAGGGGCCAGATCCGCAGGTCGGTTGATCACCTTGGTAGCTTCTAGGATGATGTGGAGAGTGAAATAGCGCGGCATATCGAACTAGGGAAAACACTACTCCTCAATACTTAACTCTCCTTGGATAGCTTAGAGGACCATGTGAGAAAGCCTTCGAGCTTAAGAACGAGTGATCGGTCCTTTATCCCTATCATCCCCTTTGGGATTTATAGACACTTGATTTTTGCCTATAGTAGTTATAATTTTTGTTTTTAGGGTCGTAATTTAGAAAATAATAAAAAAATTGAAAAATGATAAAAAAAGACAAAAAAAATAGAAAATTGTTAGAAAAAAAAGAATAAAAAATAAAAAAGAAAAAATTCAAAAAAATTAATTTGATAGTATCTTGACTAAATAGTTTTTGAAAAAAAAAAACAAATCTGATACAATGACGTTAAATCTAATAAAATCAAGATTTGTAAGATTCGAATTTATTTTGGATCTTTATCAATTTAGATTCGATTCGATTCAAAAGATTTGTTTTCGAGTTTTATAAATAGGGGTTGCATGGTGCGAGCCAAAAAGAACAATTACACATTTGTTAAAAACACGCTCAAACCCACTTTTTAGACCAATTCTATAGTTATGCGCGCGATAGGATTAGAGATCCAATCTGTTCCTTTTCATCAGCTTTGCGTGCTTTGCCTTGTAGGTATAGAATAGTGGCTTTTAATTATTGTCTATAGCTTGTCTTATTTATTTATTTTTATCTCACTTAGTATATGCGTAGTTATTTTTAAGACTTGTACTAATTTTTTTTTTTATCATGTCTTTAATTGCTAGTAATTAGTTATAGCATTAGTATTTAGTGAACATGTATTAAGTTAAATTTTAGTTTTTTTTTATTATTTTTTTTAGATTTCATATTTTCAAAATGACATTTTTATAAAATCTCATATTTTACAAAATCTCGTTTTTTACATATTGTATTAATTTAGAAAAATTGCATTAGGTATGTTAGAGTTTTCTAGATAAAAAAATCATTTTTATGTTCATGAAATAAAAAAAATCTTTAATTGACTTTTTTTTTTTTTACAGTGAGACATTTTTTCTATGGTTTAGACATCTTTTCTATGGTTTAGATTTTTTTTCTATGATTTAAACATCTTTTTTATAGTTTAGACATCTTTTCTATGGTTAGGCATCTTTTCTATGATTTAGGTATCTTTTCTATGATTAGGAAAATTTTCTTTTCTTTTTTTTTTTTTATGTTTTAAGCATCTTTTCTATATAAAAGATTCATTATGTAGAACATTGCATATTTCATAAAATTTTTAGGGTTTTTCTTGAAAATAAAAAAAATTATCACCTAGTTGTTTTTAAATAAAAATCTTAATTTGGGACTTTTCAAAAATTGGGTTTTTAAGTTTTTTTTTTTTTAACAATTAGGAATAAAAATTCGACTTCTAGGGATTTTTCTTAATAAAAATAAAATGGTTAATAAAAACACAAATTCAATTAATCATTTTTTTTTATAAATAGAACCAATACATTAAAGTTTTCGGAAAGAACTATGATTGTCTGATCCCGGCTAGCGGGTATGTTGGCACCTTCGGAGCAACGATAAAATATGTAAAAACTTAGGTTCTTTTTCTTTTGATTTTTATTTATTTATTTATTTTTTTAAATATTATAAAAAAATAATCCTAATTTCAGTAAATAAATGGTGGTATCCGTTAGGGTTTAATAAGTTAGCCTCGAACTTAGAACCCCCTGGTTCTTCATTTAAATCGAAATCAAAGACCGGTAGTCAAATTGTAATCAATCTACTCAATTGATTATGATTTTTTTTCTTTTTTCGGACTTCGGTTGGGTGGCGACTCTAAAAATTTTTATATATAAAAAAAATTGGAATTTCCTGATTTTTTTAGTCGAGGGTTAATATTAAATAGGTTAGGGTTTAGTATTAATCGGAAATGGGGAAATCAATTTTTAAATAAAAGAAATAAAAAAATTAAGCTTGACAATTTGGCGACTCCACTGGGGATCGTTAAAGGGCTAGCCACTAGAAGTTGCCGAAAATAGGATTATTTAAAAAAAAAGATGAAATAATAAAAATAATAAAAAAGAACTTAGGTATGTTATTTTATGTATTTGTTTATTTTATTTATTTGTTTTTTACTAACATTTTTTTTTGTTATGGCAGTTTATCTAAGGGGGAATTTTGGGGGGTTTTACTTTTATTTTGTTTTCTGCATCATAAATGCATGGTAAACACGGTCAGAACCAGGCCGTCTTAAGACCTTAGGAGAGGGGCCATTATGTAAGCTTCGGATGTTGTAGGGTAACCACCTTCTGGGACCGATTAGGCTACCCCACTCAAGTTCAAATGCAACCATAGAACCATTGCTTTGAAAAAACGGGATGATTGCAGAACTTAAGAACCTTTAGACCTACCTGTTGCATCACATGAAAACATTTTTTTTAAAAAAAAAAAATCACAAGAACCTATGATGTGGTGAACTTAAATAGTCAAGGTCAGTTGTGAAATTGCAATTGTAATATTTTTCCATAAATAATTTGTAATAATTCTATGTAAAGTTTGGAATAGGTGATGATTGTAATTTTAATTTTTTTTTTTTACATAATAATGGTTAGATCAAGTCAAGGGGCTTCCAAACAAATTCACATCTACCCATCTCATTGGCCTTAAAAGATACTCTAGATATGGTTCTAACTTTTCAGCCTAAATAAGTAAGAATTTATTAGAAACAAGATTGGGCTCATCTTGCCCCTATAGAAGAGCCCTATAAATATTACTTTAGTGTAGGCTTTTGTACATTTATGGAAGCCTGAATCTATCGCTTTAGGCCCACATCAGTTGAGCCCAACCCTCACGGAGTAAATAGAAAACAAAAAAATAAAAATAAAGAAAAGGGAAGCCAAACGAAAAGAATCAAACTTGTAAAAAACAGGTATTATCATTGTACTTGGTATTCTACCAAATAGAAATATTCATTCTTTTAGGAAAATTTAGCATTTTGCAAATAGCCTTCTTCATTTGGAATAAATAAGATTTAGATATTTTTTTTGTTTAGTCTTTTATTCTTCAGGATTCCTCACTTGTAAATAGACCTTCAGTAACGATAAGTTGTATAGGCTTATATATAGAATTCTATGAAAGCAATCCTTCGTAATCATCCATTTACAATTCTATCACTCAGTCTTTGTAACACAAAAGCCCTAACTTTTCCTCTCTCTCTTTGAAAAAAAAAAAAAAAAAAGAAAGAAAGAGAAAAGAAAGAAAAAAGAAGGAAAGGAAAGAAAAGAAAAAGAAAGAAATTTGCTAACGGTTACAAATCCTTATAGGGTTCGGGACAAACACAATTACTTAGCCCATTAAGGCAGCCAACCTAAACAGATCCACTTGGCCCAAGAAAATAACCAACCAAACCCGAACCCTAGCCTATCAAGATAGTTGAACAAACTCAAGGCTTGAGCCATCAAGTCCAATCATAAACCGAGTCAAAACATAAAGCCATGAAACACTATCTTAAGCTTGATCCCTGGTACAAATAAAAAGGGTAATTCATTAGTCCCTTCCACTTCAAAAGTTGTCAGTTCTAGCCCATTCAAACTCTAAAGAACCTAATCTAAAATCACATATGGAAGCTCAAGCGCATTAAGACCTATAAGTCTAGGGTATGGGGCATTTAGTCGTTGAAATTTCACAACTGGGGCATGTTCCAAAGAATTGGGGAGTAAGGTCAATATCCTAAGGTCAATCAATCCTTATGTAAGGAATTGGTAACTTACTTTTAAAAAGTTTTAAATGAAAAGAGGCGAGCTATATCCTATACATTAACCCTTAAACACTTTGAGAGTTAAGAGACATCATGGTGAGGATATTTTGGACTCATTCCTTAAACGAGGTCCATTTTAAATTTGATACATAAACCGGAATGAAGTTAGGCATTCATTTTCAAATCCCAAACACAATTATCCTTTGATAACCTCGTTGGACTGATCTGGAGTCATCTCAAATGTAAACCCTGTCAAGAACTACCCTATAGTTGGGCAATTCGGAGGGTAGGGTCATTAATTAAGAGAGAAGGATACAATTGATTTATGCTTACCCCAGTAATAACAATTCAAGAATAATTTTTGTTTTCAATAAATTGTTCCCTTCGAAGAAGAGCTAACATTTTTCCAAATATCCCAAAGGCCATACATACCTTACCCAAGCTAATGCACTCTGAACCTATGGATTTAGGGCCTTGATTCATTTAAAGACAAAAACTTGACAAAAGAGATAGTTATTTTTAGGGAGAGCAAAGAAAGAAATGAAATGAAACAAAAAAAAAAGAAAAGAAAAAAAGAATAAAGAATAAAGAAAAAAAAAACTAGGAAAAAGGAAAATGAAGAATTACCCAAATATTGGGCTTGAGGAAATCTCCAATCGAAGAAGGCTTAAGTTGCTCTAAAAACAAAAGGCCTTAAATCGCATTCCTAACCAAAAACACAATACCTCATATTCATTCAGAACCTTGTTCTCAACTATAAACTAAAAACTCTATATTCAGTTCAAAATCACACTCTAAATCACGAATATAAACCCTTTCTATCCACTTGATTCTCAAACACAAGACCTTCTCACCCATAATACCTCCCTACTCAAAGCTCTTCCGATTTTGAAGAATAATTTATCTAAGATAAAAATTATTTTTGAAACTAAGGCAAGCACACATCTAGTTCATTCCTAAGGTTTCTTGACATGTACTCTTCGAGTTGGACGAAAGCACTTCTTTCAAAATAAGCCCTCTCAATTAACTTCTTTTGAAACCATTTGACCGAAATCCCAATTTACAATATTGAACCCAAAAAGACCTAACAGATTGATCAGAGAGTATCACTTACAAACTGGATTATAATTTCTGGAATAGTAATCAAGAGTGAAATCCAGACCAAGAGTGCGTAAGGAAGTCCTCTTTGACTAGACTAATCGTGAGCTACCTTTTCCTTACGAAATGAATATTTAATGCCTATCCAAGAAGCTCATTGTCTATGTTACAAACTAGGGTGGATATGAGATACCTTATATGATTATAGCATTTGCCTTTTAAATAAGAATTTGTATCCGTTAGCAAACTTTCAAGGAAAAAGAAGGAAAAAAGAAAACAAAAAGACATGAAAAGGAGAGAGAGAAAGTGGAGGCATGTTACAAGTTTTTCCATTCAATCCATTTCATCCATAGTAGCCAAATTTTCAATTCATGTTATAAACAATTTTCACCAAATTCCTCGTTTGTAAATTTCTCAAATCAAGAGTTTTTTTTCGAGTTGGCTATGTTCTTCAGTTTACTTTTAACTCTTAATAGAGTTTAAGCGAGTCCGAAGGGTGCTTACCCTTTATCCGTTTTCTCAAGGATATAGCTAGCTCATAGAGCACCGTTCCTATCCATATCTTCTTTAGCACTTCAGTCAGCTTATGGAGCATTATCTAGATTCATATTCTCATTTAGGGATCTAGCTAGCTTATAGAACGCAGTCCCAATCTAAAGTTTCTTAAGCTTCTGGTTGACTCCTAAAACAGTCCCATTTTATAATCTCCTAGGGAGCTAGCTAGCTCGTGAGTGTAGTCCCAATCCGGAGTTTCACAGAATGTTGCCCAACTTATAATCTCTTAGAGATTTAGCAAGCTCATGGAGCGCTATCCCAATTCAAAGTTTTCTTCATTCTTTAGGTCTTAGCTAGCTCAAAGGGCGTTTTGACCACCTTGGTTAATCAGCTCATTAGGGTACGACTAAGTTTTCCTTGTTTTTAGGTCTTAGCTAGCTCAAAGGGCGCTTTGCCCGCCTTGGTTAGTCAGCTCATTAGGGTATAACCAAGTTTCCTTATCTTCAGGTCTTAGCCAGCTCAAAGGGCGCTTTGACCGCCTTAGTTAGTCAGCTCATTAGGGCACGACCAAGTTTTCCTTCATTCTTCAAGTCTTAGCCAGCTCAAAGGGAGCTTTGACCGCCTTGGTTAGTCAGCTTATCAAGACACGATCGAGTTTTCTTTGTTTTTAGGTCTTAGCCAGCTCAAAGGGCGCTTTGACTGCCTTGGTTAGTCAGCTCATCAGAGTACGACCAAGTTTCCTCATTTTTAGGTCTTAGCAAGCTCAACGGGCGCTTTGACCGCCTTGGCTAGTTAGCTCATCGGGGTACGACCAAGTTTCTTCATTCTTTAGGTCTTAGCTAGCTCAAAGGGCGCTTTGACCACCTTGGTTAGTCAGCTCATTAGAGCACAACTAAGTTTTCCTTGTCTTCAGGTCTTAACCAGCTCAAAGGGCGCTTTGACCACCTTGGTTAGCCAGCTCATTAGGGCATGACCAAGTTTCTTCATTTTTAGGTCTTAGCCATCTCAAAGGGCGCTTTGACTGCCTTGGTTAGTCAGCTTATTAGGGCACGACCAAGTTTTCCTTGTTTTTAGGTCTTAATTAGCTTAAAGGGCGCTTTAATCGCCTTAGTTAGTTAGCTTATCAGGGCATGTCCAAGTTTTCCTTATTTTTAGGTTTTAGCCAGCTCAAAGGGCGCTTTGACCGCCTTGGTTAGTCAGCTCATTAGGGCATGACCAAGTTTTCCTTCATTCTTCAAGTCTTAGCCAGCTCAAAGGGCACTTTGACCGCCTTAGTTAGTTAGTTCATTAAGGCATAACTAAGTTTTTTTTGTTTTTAGGTCTTAGCCAGCTCAAAGAGCGCTTTGATCGCCTTGGTTAATCAGCTCATTAGGGCAAGACCACATTTCTTTATCTTTAAGTCTTAGCCAGCTTAAAGGGCGCTTTAACCACCTTGGTTAGTCAGCTCATTAGGGCACAACCAAGTTTCCTCATCTTTAGGTCTTAGCCAGCTCAAAGGGCGCTTTGACTACCTTGGTTAGTTAGCTCATTAGGGCATGACCAAGTTTCCTCACCTTTAGGTCTTAGCTAGCTCAAAAGGCACTTTGACCGCCTTGGTTAGTTAGCTCATTAGGGAACGACCAAGTTTTCCTTATTTTTAGGTCTTAGCCAGCTGAAAGGGCACTTTGACTGCCTTAGTTAGTTAGCTCATTAGAGCACGACCAAGTTTCTTTATCTTTAGGTTTTAGTCAGCTCATAGGGCGCTTTGACCACTTTAGTTAGTTAGCTCATTAAAGCACGTCCAAATTTTCCTTATTTTTAGGTCTTAGCCAGCTCAAAGAGCGCTTTGACCACCTTGGTTAGTCAGCTCATTAAGGATACGACCAATTCCTTCTTTTTAAGGATTCTTATTAGCCCACAAGGGTGCTACCCTTGCTATTCTTCGTTTCAAACTAATCGTCGTCAAGTGTCTTAACGCTCCTTAGGATAAAGTTGTCCCAAGGCAAAAACGGTGTCACTTTTATCTTTGTGGCAATATTTTATTCAAACTTTACCACAAAGAGGGACAACTATAAACACTCGATTTTTACCTATAGTAGTTATAATTTTTGTTTTTAGGGTTGTAATTTAGAAAATAATAAAAAAATTTAAAAATGATAAAAAAGACAAAAAGAAAATAGAAAATTGTTAGAAGAAAAGAAATAAAAACTACAAAAGAAAAAATTTGAAAAAATTAATTTGATAGAATCTTGACTAAATAGTTGTTGAAAAAAAAAAATCTAATACAATGACGTTAAATCTAATAAAATCAAGATTTGTAAAATTCGAATCTATTTTGGATCTTTATCAATTTAGATTCGATTCGATTCAAAAGATTTCTTTTCGAGTTTTATAAATAGAGGTTGCATGGTGCGAGCCAAAAAGAACAATTACACATTTGTTAAAAACACGCTCGAACCCACTCCTTAGAATAATTCTATAGTTATACGTGCGATAGGACTGGAGATCCAATCTGCTCTTTTTTATCAACTTTGCGTGCTTTGCCTTATAGGCATATAATAGTGGTTTTTAATTATTGTCTATAGCTTGTCTTATTTATTTATTTTTATTTCACTTAGTATATGTGTAGTTATTTTTAAGACTTATACTAATTTTTTTTTTATTTTTATCATGTCTTTAATTGCTAGTAATTAGTTATAGCATTAGTATCTAGTGAACATGTGTTAAGTTAAATTTTAGTTTTTTTTATTATTTTTTTTTAGATTTCATATTTTCAAAATGACATTTTTATAAAATCTCATATTTTACAAAATCTTGTTCTTTGCATATTGTATTAATTTAGAAAAATTGCATTAGGCATGTTAGGGTTTTCTAGATAAAAAAATCATTTTTATGTTCATAAAATAAAAAAAATCTTTAATTGACTTCTTTTTTACAGTAAGACATTTTTTCTATGGTTTAGACATCTTTTTTATGGTTAGGCATCTTTTTTATGGTTAGGCATCTTTTTTATGATTAGGAAAATTTTCTTTTCTTTTTTTTTTAATGTTTTAAGCATCTTTTTTATATAAAAGATTCATCATGTAGAACATTGTATATTTCATAAAAATTGCATATTTCATAAAATCTTTAGGGTTTTTCTTAAAAATAAAAAAAATTATCACTTAGTTGTTTTTAAATAAAAATCTTAATTTGGGACTTTTCAAAAATTAGGTTTCTAGGTTTTTTTTTTAATAATTAGTAATAAAAATTAGGCTTCTAGGGATTTTTCTTAATAAAAATAAAATTATTAATAAAAACACAAATTCAACCAATCATTTTTTTTTTTATAAATAGAACCAACACATTAAAGCTTTCGGAAAGAACTACGATCGTCTGATCTCGGCTAGCGAGAACGTAGGCACTTAGGTTCTTATTCTTTTGATTTTTATTTATTTATTTATTTTTTAAATATTTATAAAAAAATAATCCTAATTTCGGTAAATAAATAGTGGTACCCGTTAGGGTTTAATAGGTTAACCCTGAACTTGGAACCCTTTAATTCTTTATTCAAATTGAAATCAAAGACCGGTAGCCAAATCGTAATCAATCTACCTAATTGATTATGATTTCTTTTCTTTTTTCCGACTTTGGTCGGGTGGCAACTCTAAAAATTTTTATAAATAAAAAAACTAGAATTTCCTGATTTTTTTAGTCAAGGGTTAATATTAAATGGGTTAGGGTTTAGTATTAATCGGAAATGGGGAAATCAATTTTTAAATAAAAGAAATCGAAAAATCAGGCTCGATAGGATCAAATCTTGGTTGGAGATTAGCAATGTTGAAGGAGTCCAAGACTCCATATCTTTTAAGTAATTTATTCCTATAGTCATTAGGATTGATCTTTTCAATCACTTTGAAAGGTTTGTTAGCTTTGGGAGATAACATGCTCTTCTTCAAGTTTGGGAACCGTTCCCTACTAAAATGTATCCAAACCAAATCACCTAGCCGAAATTCTCTCTTCCTCCATCCTCGGCTTCGCTTCTCGAGCTTAGTATTAGCTCGGCTCAATTGCTTTACAACCTTCTAGTGCATAGCTTTAATGGCCTTTACTCTTTCTGTGACTGGCCGGTTATCATCAAGCCTTGACTAAGGTGCTTGGTCCATCAAGAGCTTAGGGTTAAATCCATAGGCGACCTTGAATGGCGACATTCTTATTACATTGTAGGCAATCCTATTGTAGGTGAACTCAATGATTGGTAGGAATAGATCCTAGTCGACCATGTTTCATCCGATAATAACCCACAGCAAAGTTCCCATAGTTCTATTGACAACCTCAATCTACCCATTTGTTTGTAGATGGCAAGACATACTATACAATAGCTTAGTTCCCATTCTCTTCCATAGCGTCCTCTAGAAGTAGCTTATGAACTTTGGGTCTTTATCCGAAACAATGGTTCTGAGAACCTCGTAAAACTTGATTACCTCCTGTAAGAAAAGAAATGAGATAGCCGAAGCATCATTAGTTTTGGAACAAGGCACGAAATGTGTCATCTTGCTAAATTGATCCATAACCATTATGATGGAGTCCTTCCCTCAGGATGTCCTCATCAATCCTAACATGAAGTCCATACTTAGCTTGGACCATTATTTAGTTGGGATGGGTAAGGGTAGATAATGTCCTTGCTCAACTTGGTTCTTTGCCTTTAAGTTGGAATGGGTTTGGTCTCAATAGCCTTACTTGGTTCCGTTTGCATTGGTTTACTCAGAACAGTTTGGCTACTGCTTGGTCGACTAACATGTGGTCAGAATCTTCTTATTCGGCGCCTTTCTATCCTCTAGGTGACTCAGATTGTGGCATCAAGCGTTCTAATGTCCAGGGTTTCTAGGACATCCCCAATCTCATACTTCAACCTACCAATGAATTGAGATACAGTTCGGTCCTTTGGCTATATGACTTTACATCGGATTATTAACATTTGGAATTCCTTAACATAAGCATCCACATTCGATCCTCCTTATCTCAGTTCTTGTAGTCTTTTGAAGGTATCCTGTAGATAATAGCTCAACACAAACCTTCTTTATATAACTCTCTTCATTTCATCCCTACTCTTAATCTCTCATTCTTGTTACGAACCGTAACCAAGAATTGACAAGGCCGGTTGCTGAATGGGTCTAAGTTTGTAGAAAGCTCGAAAGGAGTAATGGGGAAATGCATGAAAGGAATGAACAATGAATGAAAAGTAAGCAAAACCCACGAATAGCACCAAAGGATATGCTGTACCAATGGAACTTCCGAAGACTTACGGCATAATTCAATATGACATACGAATTGGTCCAGTGAGGTTACTTGCCACCTAACCTTGCTTAAAGGAAAGGATAAGAGTGATGCCAGGCGTAAAACAGTAGAGTGCTTATAATAGGAAGGAAAAATACTCAAGTGTATTAATGATAATGTGTCTATTTGCGGCTTACAAATACAAAGGGTATTTATACCTAAGAATTTAGGGCAACTTGCCTAAAAGGGAAAAGGCAAAATGGGTGCTACCTTGAAGTAGTAATGTACAACAATATAAAAGGGTAAAAATGAATATTCATAGAAGAAATAATTAGTGGGGTAAATTCTACACGTGGTCCTATACACATGGGGATGTAGTATTGGTGAGGTTATTAGAAGATGTAGACAAAATTGTACGGTCGATTGACTTGTTTGAGTAGGGATGGATTATGTAGTCCGAGGTCTCTCTTTCGGCATCTCAATAAGGGTTATACTGAGTAAGTGGTCAAGCATGAGGGAAGATCAGATATTATCTTAGCCATCCATTTCTTGGCATTCTATCTACGAGAAATTGGTAGTCATTTGGTACGTCTTATGGAGTGACTCGACAAGGAAGTACTCGGCTTCAGTAGGTGTTGGTTGGAGCAGAAGAGTTCATCTCGTCAAGCTTTCCAGTCCTCGAGCTTGGTTGGGGGTTAATGGGCCAATAGCTTAACTCCCATCATTCCCTTCGGGGATTTGGATTTGGGATCAAATCCGAATGGTCCTCAGTTAGTTCTCCGTTAGGGTGATATGAATTGAGGTCAGCAATATTAAAGGTGTCAAAAACCCCATAATTCTTTAGCAGCTCCAACTTGTAGGCATTGTTATTGATCTTTTGGATGATTCTAAAGGGTTCCTTAGCCCATGTAGATAATTTGTTCTTCCTCTTGCTTTGGAACTGTTCCTTACTAAGGTACGGCCATATCAAGTCTCTTAGCTAGAATTGCTTAGCTGTCTTACCCTTGGTTTTTCTCTTGCATTCTTCTAGCAGCTTAGTCAATGTATCGAGTGACCTTGTCATATATGTACTGAAGGGATTGTACTTTGGATGAGGCGTCAGGGTCCTCCTACGGGGGTATTGGTATAAGGGCATGGTCGAAGGGCAACTCAGGATTAAATCCATAGACCACCTCAAAGGGAGTCTACTTAGTGGTGTCATGTATTGTTTGGTTATAGGTGAACTCAACCACTAGCAAGCAGATGTCCCAATCAGCTAAGTTTTTTCCCATTGCAACTCAAAGCAATGATCCCAAAGTGCGATTAACCACCTTTATTTGGCTGTCGGTTTGGGGGTGACATGAGGTACTGAAGAGTAATTTGGTTCCCAACCAACACTATAAGTTCTCCAGAAATGGCCCAAGAACTTTGAGTCTTTGTCTGAGACTACACTTCTCGATATACCGTGTATTCGCATAATCTCCTACAAGAAAAGAGAAGCAATAGCCAAAGCATCATTAGTCTTGGTACAAGGCATGAAGTGTGTCATCTTACTGAACTATCTACAATGACCATTATAGAATCTTTGCCTCGAGCAGTTTACAGCAGTTCAAGAACAAAGTCCATGCTTAATTCAGTCTACGACCTTGTTAGAATAGGTAAGGGCATTGCTTTCCCTTACTCGACTCGGTACTTGGCCTTCTTGCACACATCACAGCTTTCAACAACTTGGTGCACACCTCTTCTCATTCTTAGCCAAAAGAATTGTCCATTCAACAATTCATAGGTTTTCCTTTCTCCAAAATGTCTGTAGAGTCCTCCACTATAAGCTTCCCTGATCAATAACCTCTTAAAGAACAAGTCAACACGTACAGTTTCTCACTTCGGAACAAGTAGCCATTCTCCACATGGTACTCATCTACTATTCTTCCATCAATACATCGTGCAAGTATGGGTTCAAAGTGTGAATCCTCAGAGTATTGCTCTTTGATACTTGTGAACCCAAACAGTCGGGTTTGTAGTTTAGATAAAAGCGCATGCCTTTTGGACAAAGCATTTGCAATTACGTTGCTCTTTCCTTACTTATATTTTATTACAAAATTGAATTCTTCAAGGAATTCAACTCATCTCGCTTGCTACTTTGACAACTTGGTTTGACTTCGAAGGTACCTTAGCAATTCATGGTCAATATATATCACAAATTCTTTCAGTAGTAAATAGTGCTACCATACTTACAGTGCTCAGATCAGTGTCAAAAGTTCTTTATCATAAGTGGAGTAATTCAACTAGGGTCCTCGAAATTTCTCATTTTGGAAGGTAATTGGTCGGCCTTCCTGTATTAGGACAGCGCCCATTCTAATGCCTAACGCGTCGCATTCCAACCAAAAAATTTTGCCAAAGTCAGGTAGCACTAACACTGGGGCGAAGGTCAATCTTTCTTTTATCTCGGCGAAACTCCTCTCCTCCCTTTCTCCCCATTGAAAGTCGGTGTTCTTCTTTGTTAACTCAGTAAGTGGTGTAGTGAGGGTGTTGAAATTTTTGATGAACCGCCTGTAGAAGAAGCCAGCCCGTAGAAACTTCTCACGTCGGTATAAGTAGTAGGAGTTGGCCATTAGACGATTGTTTGGATCTTCTTATCATCGACTTGCAAGCCTTCTCTACTAACTACATAGCCTAAGAATACCACTTCCTCCTAGCAAAAGCAATACTTCTTTAGATTGCTGAATAGTCTCTTGGCATGGAGAATATTCAGGATTGCTCTAAGATGCTTACAGTGACTCGGCATGTTGGCTCTGTAGACTAAGATGTTGTCAAAATACACCATAACACACCTCCCTATGAGATGTCTTAGCATATGGTTCATTAGTCTCATAAAAGTGCTTAGGGCATTTGATAAGCCAAAGGGCATGACCATCCATTTATAAAGTCCATGTCGAGTCTTAAACGCAGTCTTCTACTCATCCCCTGGTTTCATGCGAATTTAATGGTAGCTAGATTTGAGATCAATCTTGCTGAAAATCTTGGCTCTACTCAGTTCATCCAACATGTCTTCTAGCCTCGGGATCTGATGCCTGTATTTGATTGTGATCTTATTTAAAGCTCGGTTGTCTGCATACATTTGCCAGGTTCCATCCTTCTTCAACACTAGAAGTGTCGGCACAGCACAAGGGCTGAGACTTTCTCTAACATATCTTCCCTCAAGCAACTCATTGACTTGGTGTTGGAGCTTAAAAGCCTATTTGGGATTCATCCAATAGGTAGGCTTATTCGGTAATGTGGCACCAGGTACTAGGTCAATGTAATGTTCTATGCCTCAGGTTGGGGGCAATCCTTCAAGTAACTGTTTTGGGAACAGGTCGACATACTCGTCCAGTAACTCTTTGATTTCTTAGGGTAGTTTATCTCGCTCCTTCATTTCTAAAAGTCGCCTAACCAACATAAGGGTCAACTCATCTGCTTTGATGACCTTTCGAAGCTCAGCTCTATTCATCACTAAAGTCTTCTTTAATCCATAAGCAAGTTTTGTCTGCAACTTATGAACTTCTCTCGGTGGCATTGGGCTTAGTGTAATCTTTCGGTCATCCTTCTCGAACATATATGTGTTCCTGTAGCCGTCATGGATGACTCTTCTATCAAACAACCACAGTCTAACTAGTAACGCATGGGAAGCACACATAGGTAGTATGTCATAAAGAATCTAGTCAGAGTAGTTCCTAATAGTAATCAGCAGTAGTATTTATTGAGTGACATGTAATGCTCCTTTCTCACTCAACCAGTGTAACTTGTACGACTTCGGCTACGCAACAGTCAGCAACTTCAATTTTGAAATAAGGTCGGCTGATGCTACATTGGTGTAGCTTCCACTATCCACAATGAGGGCATATACCTGATCACTTACCTTACAGGTGGTATGGAACAAGTTTTCTCTCTGCTCCTCTCTCGAAGGTTCCACCTTCATAGTGCATAAGACAACTATGAGTGTCTAAGTCTTCAACAAACACATCTTCCTTAATCAACTCTTTTTTTAGCATTTTCTTTCTCAACAAGGGCCTCCTCCTCCTCGGGTTCCTCATTTATACTTTCTACTTCTAGCTTTAGGATTTCCTCCTTAATGACCATTGTTCTTCGATTTGGGTATTGAGTAGCCATATGTCTGAACCCTTAGCACTTGAAACATTTGATTTGGCTCGTCTTCCATCCAGAACCTTGCCCCTTCTCATAAGTTCGGGTCAATACTTCATTGTTAGATCGGCCTTTCTACTCAACTTAGACATAAACCTTTATGTTCAGCTCAGTACTTGACAGAGTTTGATGACTTCCCTGTTTGGGTCGACTAGTCAGCGTTCTGGTTGACACTCGACCTATTATTTGCCTCTCCATTCGTTAGGAGATCCTAACAACTTCATCCATTGTGGTGAATTGTTAAAGCTTCATAATGTCTTGAATATCACCTCTTAATCCAGTAATAAATCTTGACATAGTTTGAGTTGGTGGTTCCTCCACCTTGCAACAAATCATGAGCATTTGAAATTCTTGAATTTAGTTCAACTTCCTTGTCTCAGCTCTTGAAGTCGAGTGAAAGTATCTCGAAGATAAGTTTCCAATATGAACCTGTTTATTAGTATTCTCTTCATATTGAGCTAAGTATTAATCTTTCGATAGCCTACTCATCTCCTCATCACTTGAAAATGCTTCCACCACATGGTGACATATTTGAAGAACTCAACAACAGCAGTTCTCACTTTCTCATAATCCCCATACTGATAATAATCAACCACATGTTCTACCTTTTCTTCCTATTCTAGCTATTCATCAACATTCCCAGATCAATTGAAACTTAGAATCCGAAGTTTCATATATTCAAATGCTTTGGGGACTCGTACGCGCTTTTCTTCGAAATCCTCTTCTTCGTCCTCTTCACTAAGCTCTCTTAGGTTTATTCTTTGCCTTACTCGTCTGCTTACTCCTTCACCTCGAATTAGTCGAGCTAGGTTTTGACCTCTAACAGGTTGAGCAGCTTGTAGGGTATTTTGCACGGCTTTAATGGGTTGACAAGCTAGCGCATGAACAACTCGGGTTAGATCTACCAATAGGTTAGCCACCTCATCAAGTCTCTCATTAGTGCTTCTTGGTGTCTCTTGTGATTGTTGTCTATGGTAGACAACTCTACTATTGTCATCTCCAGTACCAACATTCATACTCGAGTCAGTGATTTTCTTTACTGATTTAAAGTTCAAATAAACACTCTCGCTAACCAGAAAATTAATAGCTAGCAAACTCAACAACCAAGATGAATACAGTAGCTTGCTTTGCTTCACATGCATAAAACAAAGCATGAACAGAAATCTAGAAGAACTAACAACTCAAAGAAAACCTTTGTTCTGATATCAAGATGTTGCGAACCGTGACTAAGAACTAACAAGGTAGGTCGTTGGATGGGTCTAAGCTTGTAAGTAGTTCGAAAGGAGTAATGAGAAAATGTACGAAAGGAATGAACAATGAATGAAAAGTAAGCAAAAACTATGAACAGCTCTAGAGGATATGATGCACTAATGGAACTTTCAAAGACTTAAGACACAATTCGATATGACGTATGAATTGGTCTGGTAAGGTTACTTGCCACCTAACCTTACTTAAGGGAAAGGATAAGAGTGATGCTAGGTGTAAAATAGTAGAGTGTTTACACTAGAAAGGAAAAATACTCAAGTGTATTAATGATGATGTGTCTATCTGCAGCTTACAAATACAAAGGGTATTTATACCCAAGAATCTAAGGTAACTTGCTTAAAAAGGAAAAGATAAAATGAGTGTTACCCTAAAGTAGTAATGTACAACAATACAAAAGGGTAAAAATGAATATTCACAGAAGCAATTATTAGTAGAGCGGATTCTACACATGGTCTTGCATACGTGGAGATATAATATTGGTGAGGTTGTTAGAAGATGCGGACAAAACAGTACGGCCGGCTGGCTTGTCTGAACAAGGATGCATTATGTAGTTCGAGGTCTCTCTCTTAACATCTCAGTAAGGGTTATGTCGAGTAAGTGGTTAGGCATGAGAGACGATTGAATATTGTCTCGACCATCTGTTTCTCGGCATTCTATTAGTAAAAGATTGGCAGTCATTCAGTACAGCTTAAGGAGTGACTCGATAAGGAAGTACTCAGCCTCGGCAGGTGTTGGTTGGAGTAGAAGAATTTGTCTCATCAAGCCTTCCAGTCTTTAGGCTCGGCTGCAGGTCAATGGGTTAGTAGCTCGAATCCCATCAGTTCTCCTTCCCTTCTTCAGGTAGCTTACAAGTTATTTTACCACAAGGCGGTATAACCAGTGAACTTCAACACAACAAGTCTAACCTTTGCATTATTGAGCACTTTGTGGCATTTAAACTGCTTTTTAATCTTATCTACCCAATCTAGGTAATCTTCGGCATCACCACTTCCAGAGAAACCCAAAATACGCATCCTCAATCCCTCAACTCTAGGGGCTTATGCATTTCTTTCCTTAGGCTCGTAGTACTCCTCTACCTTGTCATCTCTTTCTACTTCCTCCTCAATCTCTTCAAGTGCTAGCCTTTGTCTAACATCCTTACCAATTCCTTTAGCTCGGGGTGGTCGAGCTAGGGCATTGACTTGGCCAAACTGACCATTGCCTCGCTCTGGCTATTTATGTTCCTTAGTGGGGCTATTTCTTCTTGCTGTCTATCTTCTTGGATAACAATTACCAAACTAATCACTAAACTAGCTACTAAGTTGATAAGCCTATCCAAGTAGTCACTTACTGACTAAGGTGTGAAGCTTCCTTCCTGTCCTTAGCCATGTCAAGTACCACTTTCTTAGTTTCTCAAAATTCCTTGAACACTTGAATTCGACATTGATGGTTACTTCACAACGACAATTACACAACAAACAAACAGTCAACCACACTCTATTTTGCATATCAAAAATAGGGGAAAACAAAGCACTAAACAATTCTCAACTACTAAACTCTAGGGTTAACAATAGAACCATTATCAGACGAGAGCAGTAACAAACCACTCTAAGAACATAGAAATAGAATTCCGGCTTCGAACATAGCTAGGCTCTAATACTAGGATGATACGGATTCGTAGATGATTACATAAACCCAATATTAAGTGTAACCAAAGGGGGTAGGTCTAAGTTATAAGATGGCTTGAAAAGTAAATGAAAGTTTAGAGATGAGTAAGGGTTCCCGTACATCAATGATGGATATGACACATCAATGCCTCATACGAGCTTAGTTCACACTTAATATGATATACAAGTATGGTCAGAGGTCACTCACCACTAGTCCATGCTCGAATGGGCTAGATAAGAGTAGCTCAAGAGTATTTATAATATTTATAGTACCTAGTTAGGGTAAGTCCTAAATTATAGAAAAATTACAAAAGTAGATCCCTACGTACTACGCAAAAAAGAGAATAATTTACGGGGGAATCATGAAATCTTGCGTAAAGAACAGTATGGATGTCAAAAAGGACAACACGTGTGCATTTTTACTCAGTTTGCAATCTTGATAACACTGCGAGTTGAGTAGGGATGGGACTTATGATCAAGTAGGGTCGGCGTCGGCAATTTGACACTTTGATCATTGGGGCTAGACAAGGGTTGGTTTAGGGATGGATTACACTTGGGTTGGAATCGAATGGTTAGCTCTTAGTAGCTGTCAAATCAACTTCGGCATTGTAAAGATAGCTGTTTTCCTAATTCGATGCTTGGATTAGGGTATTGCGAAGGGGCTACATCCACAGGTCGATTGATCAGCTCGGGCAGCTTCCAGGATGGTATGGAGAGCGAAGTAGCTCAGTAGATCATATTGGGGAAAACACTTCTCCTCGACGCTTAACTCTCTTTGGACAGCTTAGCGGATCATGTGAGAAAGCCCTCGAGCTCAAGAGCGAGTGATTGGTCCTTGATCCCTATCAAAAGTGCTAAGGGCGTTTGATAGGCCAAAGAACATTACCATCCATTCATATAAAACATGTCAAGTTTTGAATGTAGTCTTTCATCATCTCCTTACCTCATACAAATCTAGTGGTAACCCAACTTTAGGTTGATCTTGCTAAAAATCTTAGCACTAATTAGTTCATCTAGCATATCATCTAGCCTTGGAACAAGGTACCTGTACTTATTGTAATCTTGTTAACAACTTTGCTATCCATATATATACACCAAGCACCATCCTTCTTTGGCACAAGTAATGCAAGTACGGCATAAGGGTTGAGACTTTCTCTTATGTATCCTATTTTTAGTGGTTTATTAACTTGTCTTGAGAGCTTGACACCTTGTTTAGGATTCAATTGATATGCAAACTTGTTCGATAGAGCAATACTAGGTATCAAGTCAAATATACTGCTCGATTCTTTGAAAAGGGGGTAGGCCTTCATGTAATTACTCAGGAAATAGGTTAGCATACTCTTTAAATAATTCTCTTACCTCTTTAGGCATCTTAACTTGCTCCTTCAACCCCAATTGTCTTCTGATTAGCAGAAAGTTTGGCACATCGGATTGAATGGCCTCTTGAAGCTCGGATCAACTTAATACTAATGCCTTCTTGGATCCTCAAGATATTTTAGCCTGTAACTTGCTCACTTGGCTCAAGGTCATGGGGTTCAAGGTAATCTTCTTTCCATCTTTCTCAAATGTATATGTATTCTTGAAACTATCATGAATGACCCTTTGATCAAATAACCAAGGTTGGCCGAACAAGACATGAGATACGTACGTGGGTAGCACATCATGAAGAATTTTATCAGAGTAGTTTCCGATGGTGACTGGTAGCAATACTTATTAGGCAACATGTAGTGCTTCCTTCTCATTTAGCTAATGTAGCTTGTATGGATAAGGTCAGTAGCTTGAGTTTTTGCACCAAATTGGTAGATGCTACATTAGTCTAACTTTCACTATCCACTATGAGTGTACATACTTATTCATTCACTTTGTATGGGATGTGGAACATATTTTCTTGTTGCTCTTCTTTAGCAGATGGTTCAATACTTAGAGTTTGTCAGACTACTAAAGTCAGCTTATCCAGGTCATCAGCATATACATTTTCTTCTATGAGTTCTTCATTATACACCTCGACCTTTTCCTCTAGTTCTCCTTTCTCTTTGGGTTCCTCATTCATACTATCTACTTTAATCTTTAGAGCATCTCCTTTAATAATCATGGTTCCTCTGTTCGAATACTAGGTGAACATGTTTCCAAATCCCTGATACTTAAAACACTTGATTTAGCTAGTCTATCCTTAAACTTTCTCATAGGTCCTCAATGGTACGTCTTAGGTCGACAATATAGCTGTTCTACTTAAACATGATTTCAATTCTCCTACCAAGCTTGGTGTTGTATTGAGCTTGGTTACCAATGTGGGTAGCGATATGGATTTGTAGATGAACACACGGACCCAATATCACGTGTAACCAAAGGGGGTAGGTCCAAGCTGTAAGATGGCTCAAAAAGTAAATGATAGTCAATAGATGAGTAGAGGTTCCCATGCACTGTCAATGGATATGATGCACCAACACCTCACACGAGCTCAAATCATACTTGATATGATGCACAAGTATGGTTGAAGGTCACTTACCACTAGTCCACACTCGAATGGACAGAATAAGAGTAGCTCAAAAGTAAGTAAGAGGACACTTAGCTCAAGAGAGAGTAAAAAGTTCAATGTATTCTTATGTGTATGTTATTGTGGCTATTATATTATGCGAGTATTTATAGTACCCTGTTAGGGTAAGTCCTAAGTTATAGAAAATACAAAAATGGATCACTACTTGCTAAACAAAAGGAGAATAATTTACAAGGAAAGCATGAAGTCGTGTGCAACAAACATCTTCTATCAGAAAGGACAATATGGATGTCAGAAAGGATAGCGCGCACGTATTTTACTCAATCTACGATCCTGACAACACTATGAGTCGAGCAGGGGTAGCTTCTGATCACGTTTGTTCGGCATTATAGTTTAACACCCTAACAGTTGGGACTGGATAGGGGTTAGCTCAAGAACGACTCATATTTGGGTTGGCTTCAAATGATCGGCTCTTTACAATTGTCAACTTAGCCTCGGCATAGTACAGATGGCTGTTTTTCTTATTTGGTGCTTAGACTGGGTGTTGTGGAGGGGTTGGATTTGCAGGTTGATTGATCACCTTGGTAGCTTGTAGGATGGTGTAGAGAGCGAAGTAGCTCGACGAATCGAACTGGGGAAAACAGTACTTCTCAACACTTAACTCTCCTCAAATAGCTTAGTGGACCATGTGAGAAAGCCCTCAGGCTTGAGAGTGAATGATAATTCCTTAATCCCTGTCATCCCCTTTGGGTTGCTTGAGATTTAGGATCAAATCTGGTTCAGCTTTAGGTTGCTTATCCTTAGGAGTATAAGGTTGGAGATCGGCAATATTGAAGGAGTTCGAGACTCCATATCCTTCAGGTGATTCAATCCTATAAGCATTAGGATTGATTTTTTCAAGCACTTTGAAAGGTCCATCGGCTTTGGGAGATAATTTGCTCTTCCTCAAGTTTGGGAACCAATACTTGCTGAGATGTATCCAAACCAAATCACCTAGCTGAAATTCTCTCTTCCTTTGTCCTCAGCTCCTCTTCTCGAGCTTAGTATTAGCTTTATAACCTTCTGGTGCATAGCTTTAGTGGCCTCTACTCTTTCAAAGGCTGGTTAGTCATCATTAGGCCTCAACTGGGGTGCTTAGTCCATCGAGAGCTCAAGGTTGAATCCATTGGCAACCTTGAATGGAGACATGCTTCTTACATTGTGGGCAGTCCTATTGTAGGTGAACTCAATGACTGGCAGATATAGATCCCAATCAGTTATGTTTCGTCTGATAGCAACCCTTAGCAAAGTTCCTACAATTCTATTGATGACTTCGGTATATCTATCTATTTATGGATGGCAGGACATACTATACAATAGCTTATTTCCTATTCGTCTCCATATCGTCCTCTAAAAGTAGCTCATGAACTTGGGGTCTCAGTCTAAAATAGCGGTTCTAGGCACGCTGTAAAGCTTGATCACCTCTTGCAAGAAAAGAAAAGAGATAGCTGAAGCATCGTTAGTTTTAGAGCAAGGCATGACATGTGCCATCTTGTTAAATTGATCCACGGCGTTCTTAACAATCCTAACATGAAGTCCATACTTAGTTCGAAACATGGTTTGGTTGAGACAGGCAAGGGGAGATAATGTCCTTAATTAGCTTAGCTCTTTGCCTTCCTGTAGGTCACACACCTTTCCAGTACGAACTATACATCTCTCATCATTTTCGGCCAAAAGAATCTCGCAAACAATACTTCATGGGTTCGGCGCTAACCAAAATGTCCTATTAATCTACCCGTCGCGTACTAGCAATTCTCTCATGGAATAGGTCAGGATAAATAGCCTCCTCTTCCTGAATAGATATCCATCTTCCTTATGATAGTCGTCTAATGTTTGTCCTTCCTTACATCGGAAGTAGATAGGACCAAAGTGTAGGTCCTCAGCATATAAATTCTTTATGGTTGAAAAACCAAGTAGCCTTGTTTATAGCTTGATCAAGAGGGTATGTCATCTCGATAGGGCGTTGGCCACTACATTGTTGCTTCTATCTTATATTTTACGACATAAGAAAAACTCTCCATGAACTCAACCCATTTGGCTTATCTCTAGGACAACTTCTATTGGCTCTTTAGATATCTCAAGGATTCATGATCGGTGTAAATCATAAACTCCTTAGGCAGCAAATAGTATTGCCATACTATTAGGGCTCAAATTAAAGAGTAGAACTTCTTATCATAGATAGAATAGTTGAGTGTAGCTTCTCAAAGTTTCTCGCTGAAGTAGGCAATAGGTTGACCTTCTTGCATCAGCACAGCACCTATGCCTAGTCTGGATACATTACACTTTACTTCAAACACCTTGTTAAACTCAGTAGAGCTAAGACGGAGGCTGTAGTTAGCCTCTCTTTTACTTTGTTAAAACCCTTCCTCTCTCTCTCTCCCCATCTGAATTCAATATTCTTCTTAGGGACGGTTTGGTAAGCATGGCTGCAATCGTATTGAAATCCTTTATGAATTGGTGGTAGAATAACGCTAGGCCGTGGGAACTTCTCATGTCTATAAAGTAAGTCGGTTCAGGCCATTCTACGATTGCTCTTATTTTCTCATCATCAACTCGGATGCCACCTTGACTTACAACAAACCCTAAGAAGATCACCTTGGATCAAAAAAAGTCATACTTCTTTAGATTGGCATAGAGTTACTCAGCTTGAAGTTTCGTGAAGACTCTTCGAAGATGCTCCTGGTGAGTCTCTAGGTTAGGGCTATATACTAGAATGTCATTGTTACGCCCCGAAGTCGCAAAGTCGCAACAGTCCCGCTGTGTAAACCATTCTATGATAGTAACTAGCTTCACAATGCCTACCATAGACATAATCTACACAAGGCGTCGACGACTTCTCGCTTTGAAGTAAACAGTTCGATTAACAATTATACTACAATTATGATAAATATTACAATTTCTCATAAACATAGATAATTATAAGTAAGTCCACAGAGCTTCCCAGGAAGTTTTACATAATCACCACAGTTTACTAATTTACAGAATAACTATCAGTCTTTAACCTTTAACTACAAGGTCGGTCTAGTTACACATTATACTAATTAACTTGATCCTCACACCCCTGGCTTCAAAAGGACTAACCTCTGGGTAATTGTAGGGCGGCATAGTACTTGAAGTGATCATAAATCAGAACCTGCAAAAAGATCTATAAAGGTATGAGCAACTACAACTCAGTAAGTTGAATTGGAGACTCATGAATGCATATAAGCACAAACAGGGTTATCAAACAATTATTTTCATGCAATGCAACAATCAAGTGTCATCGCACAACGTAGTCCGGTCTGTTGTGAAATCAGAGAAATTTCACCCACTCCAATCCGGGTTTAGGAGTTCCATGTTATGCAACAGCTCACAACCAAACCCAGGCTTGTGCAATGGAGACCCCGCTCCTCCCGTGACTACCTTCAAACCATTGACTTCACCCCCGCCGTGACCTCCTCTCCTGTCACTTAGTTCGACTGAGGACGAAGAAGGGACCATTTTGCAATCCTGCGCTATCCCTTTCGAAGGGATCGGTATTTGGTTGGAGAATCCTATGATCTCCTAACGGGTTGCAATGCATGATATTTTTGGTTATTAAGGTCGACTAAGATTATATTCCGTTTAGGGTGTTCAAACAATTTCATACCAATTCAATCAGTCACAAATCACTCACAAAGCAAGTTTCAGCACGAATTCAGATACATCAAACATATGCGTAAGCTACTTACAATCACAAGCATATACAAGCCTAAGTCTCCGAGCACTACAAAACTAGTACTCTATTACAATAAGCAATAACCCAACTTACTTGAAATTGCTCGATAGCTCGATCCTTTAGTCGCGAGCTGATTTGTCTCTAGGTGTCCTATAATATAAATAGGTCTTTTTAGTACTTATATTTTATGGATTCTTATTCTAATTCATAATGTAACTCATTTTCCCCATGTATACCTATAACGTATTAATGATTCGTTGTACTCTATTTCAGGGTTCGAATCCTAAACTAGATTCTAATTTTAAATTCCTAAGTCTTAAATAGGCTCGAATCCCAGTGTGACATTAATCACATTACGTTCGGGTATTCAAATATCCTATTGGGTTGTAATTTGTTATTCTAAACTATTCGGTACACGCTAACCCTAATTGAGGTATCGGATTTATTCCCGATGTGTGAAATTCTTACATTTTGAGATATTTACTTAAAATTTAATGTTATTTCAGATTTATTATTTTTCTGATTTCTATTATAATATTACCTAAATAACTCTAATTTTGTAAATTTATTAATTTTCAATTTCACTTATTACTAATTTCTTACATTACTTACCTAATTTCCCTAATTAATCATACTTAATACTTCAAAGGCTAGGATTAAGGTTCTACTTCAGAGATTAACATCCCTAAACATCTAATTAATATCTAAATCAGTAATTAACATCCTAATCACCTAATTAACCCCAAATCGCCCAATTTTTCCATCATTTTAGGGCTAAAAATTAACCTAAAAATTTTGAAAATTAATTTTAAAAAAATTGCTTCATAGCACTGTTCTACATCATATGAGCATCCTACAGAAAAAATTTGAGCTCCAAACTACACTCTTAAGCCTATTTATTTTTCGGTTTAATCATGCTCGGTTTTGAACAATTTGTTAGGGACCTTATATTTTCAGACATAATTAAACTAAATAAATATTTTTCCCTAAATCTACATACAATAAAACCTCAGAATAACAAGTTTCATAATTTTCTGGGCAAAATAACTAATTTTACAAAATTATTCAAAAATCGGGGTGAATAAATGACTAACCGGTTCGAAGCTTTCTAGCCGTCCAAACCCGGTCCAAGGTTGTCGGCCGATCCAAGCGGTGGTTCTAGTGTAGGGTGGTGGTGGTGGTTCGGTCCCAAGTGGTGGTGAGTGGTGAGTGGTGAGTGGTGAGTTTAGTTCATTTGCCTAATCTGCACAGTTTTCCCTTTTTTTTTTTTTGGATTTTCTCTTGATTTTTTCAGTGTTCTAATTTTTCTCAGATGCTAAACTGACCAAATGACTTCTAGAAATTTTCCCCTATTTATAGACATTTTTTGTAATTAATATGTATTAATTTGGACAAGACTTTGCCCATTTTCCTAAATTTTCAGCTTTTAGGTTGTCCAAATTTTATCGGTTGATTTTTCTTTTTCTGATCTAGACCTGCCACGACCTAATCTTGATTCAGCTTATCCTTTTCTGATTTTTCCATAATTATTTTATAATTTTCTTTAATTATTTGCTTAGTTTTTGGCCAATTTAGGTAATTACGCGTATTTTTATCTACACATAAATACATGTGGGGTACACGTGAACATTCCTAATTATTATTTTGGTCATTCTAAAATTTTTAGTATACATATAATCTATCTCTAGTAATTTATTAGTTATTAGATTACACTTTTCGCCTTTTTAGTAATTAGCAATTATTATGCTTAAAATTTGAAAATTTTATAGTCTCCTATTTTACTATTTATTTTCTTAAATTTAAATTTACGGGGTCATTTTTATTAATATTTCTCTCAATAGTTTATAATTTGGGTTTGATCGAATCCTTTAGCCGATTCGATTGCTCTAAACCTTAGGTTCTAAGCTCAAACTTACGGTTACTTGGCTTAGCTTTAGGGCTTACAGTCATCAAAATAAACTACTACAAACCTTCTTAATAATTCTTGAAGCACATGATTCATTAAGTGCATAAATGTGCTAAGTGCATTGGACAATCCAAATGCATTACAAGCCATTCGTATAAACCATGTCGTATCTTGAATGCGGTCTTCCACTCATCACCTTTGCACATTCGTATCAAATGGTATCTAGATTTGAGGTCGATTTTAGAGAACACTCTTACTCTACTTAACTCATCTAGCATGTCATCAAGCTTGGGTATGAGATACTTGTACTTGATGGTGATTCGATTGATCGCTTGGCTATCTACACACATCCTCCAAGAACCATCCTTCTTTGGTACTAATAAGGTCGAAACGATACAAGGGCTAAGGGACTCGTGCACATACCTTCTCTTCATAAGGTCATTTAATTGCTTCTACAGCTTGGTAGCCTGTTCAAGATTTAGCCTATAGGCAGGCTTGTTTAGCAGTGCGGCTCCTGGTTGCAGGTCGATTACATACTCAACACCTTGGATTAGAGGTAGACCCTTTGGTAACTCCTCTAAAAGCTGGTCGGCAAATTCATCCAGTAAGGTCTTTACCTCAGCAGGTGATGCCTCTTCGAGTCTCAACTCCAAAATTTTTCGAACCAATAGATTAGTCAATCCTTTAAGTTCCATCTCTCTCTTCAATTCAGCTCGAGTTAATATCAAAGCCTCTTTCTTTAGGGTTCAGCTAAGTTGGGACCGCATAACCTTCACCTATTTGGCAGTTATAGGACTCAATTTCATCCTTCTATCTTTATGCTCTACAGAACATATATTCCTCCTTCCGTCATATATAGCCGCTCAATCAAACATCCATAGACGCCCAAGTAGAATATAGGATGCACTTATGGGTGACACATCATAAAGCACTTCATCTTGATATTTACCAATGCAAATTGGCACAAACACTTGCTTGTTCACTGGCAAGGCTCCTTTATCACTAAGCTAATGAAGCTCGTAAGGTTTCGGGTGGAGTATGGTTGGCAATTTCAGTTGTTGTACCATAAATGCAAAGGCTGCATTAGTGTAGCTCCCATTATCAATGATCAGCACACATAATGATTCCTTCACCTTGTATTCAATATGAAAGAGATTTTCTCTTTGTTCATCTTTAGGCAGAAGGCTGACACTCATTATTCTCCTCAACATTAGAGCGGTCAGCATAAAGTTGCCTTCCTCACTATAGATGACTTTTTCCTTTGATTGTTTGGTTTGTTTGTCCTCTTTCAACTCCTTTACTTCCTCATCAGTATTGTCAATCTTAATAATCAACACCTCGCCTTAGATCACCATTGTTCGCCTATTCAGATATTAAGTAGCCATGTGTCCAAATCCATAGAATTTGAAACACTTGATCTCACTCGTCTTCCTCCCTGAACTCTAGCCTTTCTCAAACTTCCTCGGAGGTTCCTTCTCTTCAGCTCGGGTGGTCGGAATGGGCAAGTCTCAACAACCTTACTTAGTTCCATTTGCACTGGTCTACTTGGAACAGTTCGGTTGCTACCTTGTTAGCTAACATGTGGTCGGAATCTTCCTATTTGGCACCTTTCTATCCTCTAGGCGACTTGAATTACATCATCAAGCGTTCTAACGTCTAAGGTTTCCAGGACATCCCTAATCTCATACTTCAACCCACCACTGAATTGAGATACAGTTTGGTCTTCTATCTTTATGACTTCACATTGGATCATTAACATTTGGAATTACTTAACGTAAGCATCCACACTCGATCCTCCTTATCTCAATTCTTGTAGTCTCTTGAAGGCATCCTGCAGATAATAGCGCGATACAAACCTTCTCCGTATAACGCTCTTCATTTCATCCTAACTCTTAATCTCTTGTTCTCCTTCCCTTCTTTTGGTGGCTTACAAGTTCTTCCACCACAAGGCGCATAACCAATGAACTCTAACACAATAAGTCTAACCTTCACATTATCGGGCACGTCATGGCATTTAAACTACAGTTTGAAAAGCAATACTATGTTGTTACTTCATTTTCGACTTATTTATGTGCATTTTACCCTCATTTTTTAGCTTTCTCTAAGTTCAGACCCACCCCCTTAGATATGGCTACTGTCCTTCCTCGATGCAGTGTATCATCTTGGTATTAGAGTGAAGATTTGTCTCGAGTAAGTTACTGCTATACTATGTTGTTACTTCAACCACCATTTGTGTTTTGAGCATGTTGAGTAGTAAGGTAGCTATTAAAGGTCTTAAACTAGTTGTGCGCATTTGAGTGAGTGATAGAAGTGGTAGTTTATTTCTGTAGCCATAGTTGTATGGCACTCTATTGTACTCTATTTTGTGCTGTAGAAAACAAAGAAAGTAGTAGTTGTATCTTTTTCTATAAATTTAGCATATTAGCTAGTTGAAGACTACGAGTGTGTGTTATTTTTTGGAAAATACAAATATTGTCTATTGCTGAGAGTATAAAGTCAAGTAAGAATGATTGATTCAAGTGTTTATGCTAATATTAGAGACAATAACAATGGCGTTGTCTACCATGGCCATCAACCCCAAAATACCCTTAGAAGTTCTGATGAGCTGTTTAATGAGATGACTCACTTAATAGCGGATTTAACTTGAGCTATTTATGCGTTAGTGTCCTAACCTAATGGAACCAGTTACATTACCCCCCTAGGCTGCTCTTAAGGTTGGTGTCGCCATCGATAATGCTTAACCTATCCAAGGACAAGTCCTAAGCTTAGCAAGATTAAGGTAGAGGAGTAAGAGGATATGTGTAGAGGAGAATAGACTTAGGTGAAGTAGATGAGGATATTGAGGAAGAATATAATGAAATGGAAGAAAGACCATGAGCACCTTAAGCTGTCAACCATGTGAAGCTTCAAATTTCGAGCTTCAATGGTTTTGGAGACAATGATGACTACCTTGATTGGGAGGAGAAAGTAGAGCGAGTCTATAACTATTATCATTATGAGGACCATAAGAAGGTGAGAACCGCTACTATAGAATTCTCAAGTTATGTCGTGATGTAGTGGAGAAACTTCTAAACCATGAGGAGGTGAGATGGATATAAAGAGGCTAGCACTTGGCCTGAGATGAAAAGAGTTCTTAGAGCTTGATTTGTACTATATACCTATCTACATTATACCTTTGCTTAGCTTCAAGAGCCGAGGCAAGGAAATCAATTTGATGAATACATATGAGAATTCCAAATGCTTATGATCTGTTGTAAAGTCAGTGAGCCATCAACCTAAACAATTTCTAGATTTTTTATTGGGTTGAGAGCAGAGATTTGAGATGTAGTAGAGCTACAACATTTTGTCACTTTGGATAAGGCCATAAGGATAGCTCAGCATATGGAGAGGCAAAGGAGGAGTAGGTCGATCCAACCTCAACTAAGCGAACTGGCTCAAAGTAGCCAGCCTACTTGATAGGGATCAAGGATCAATCGTTCACTCCCGAGCTTGAGGGCTTTCTCACATGGTCTGTTGAGCTGTTCGAGGAGAGTTAAGCGTTGAGGAGCAGTGTTTTCTCCAATCCAATCTCCCGAGTTACTTCACTCTCCACACTATCCTAGAAGTTACCAAGGTGATCAGTCAACTTGCAGATCCGACCCCTCCATAACACCCAATCGAAGCACTAAATAAAAAAAACAGCCATCTCTACTGTATCGAGGCCAAGCTGAAAATTGTGAAGAGCTAACCATCCTAAGTAGACTCGAATATGAGTTGCCCCTAAGCCAACCCTTGTCCAGCCCCAACCATCAGGGTGTCGAATAGTTAATGCTAAACAAACTTGATCAGAGGCCCACTTCTACTTAGCTCATAGTGTTGTCAGGATTGCAAACTGAGTAAAATGCATACGTGTTATCTTTTCTAACATCCATACTATCCTTTCTGACAAAGGATGTTCGTTGCATACGACTTCATGCTTTCTCTGTAAATTATTATCCTTTTATTTAGCAAGTAGTGATCCATCTTTGTATTTTCTGTAACTTAAGACCTACCTTAATAGGATACTATAAATATTCGTATAATGTAATAGTCACAATAACATACACATAAGAATATTCTAAACTTTTTGCTCTCTCTTAAGCTAAGTGTCTTCTTACTTACTCTCAAGCTATTCTTATCTAGCCCATTCAAGCGTGGACTAGTGGCAAGTGACTTCGACCATACGTGTGCATCATATCAAGTGTGACTCGAGCTTGTGTGAGGCGTTGGTGCATCATATCCATTATTAGTGCACAAGATCCCCTGCTCATCCTTCAATTATCATTTTTTTTCGAGCCATCTCATAGCTTGGACCTTACCCCTTTGGTTACACGTGATATTCAATCTGTATGTTCATCTATGAATCCGTATCATAGTTGGTTTAGCTAAAACCACACATTATGGGAAGAATAAGTTAACCAATACAGTTTTATATGCTCAAAAGCCAACTTAATAGCGTTTAAGCTTTCAAAAACTTAACCCGTAGGTCTTTTTGTGCCATGCCGTAAATGTAGTAAATAGTACAATAACCTAGTATCAAGTATAAATCTCAAGTTTTACATTATAAACAATTCAACTATCTTAACTTTAGCTTTGTTTCTCAACTTTATGTTACATTCCTTTACATAGGGTTCACTTGAGTGAACACCCTAAAGGATAGTTCAGCTTCAAAGTTTTCTAAACATAAATACGCATTGATGAATCAATCATACATTAGGACAGATATCTCTCAGTCAACACACATTCAACAGAATCATATATATAATCCATCTAACACATCATTATAGCTTACGACACAACTGACTCCAACTTAAGTAGACATAGGTCTATTTGCATGAAAACAGAAAGATCCACTTACCCAAGCTTAACAGCAATGTAAAATCCTAAGCTTCATAATGTGGTCTTTTCTCACCTATTACACTTAGGAAATTATACAAAGACCCCAAGTCAACTACGAGACGATACCAAACTCTTATAAGTTTTTATTATCGTGTTTCTAAACTTATTCCAATCGTATCTTATTCATTTCTTATCCGATTTTAATAAACTTTATATCATCACGATCGTTCTTTTGTATATTATTAAGATATCTTAAGAATCAAGACTAATCAATATTGTGAAAAGTTCAAAAATACCCTTTTGTATTACCAATTTAATCATACGTTATTATAACTTTATAATTAACTCAAATTAACTCTAAATATAAATTAAAAATCCTAAAATTTCATATTTCCTAGACCAAACAGCATCTATTATGTACCTAAAATATTATTCTTTTATAAATTAAATAAGTATCTCACTAATACTAATTACTATATTATATATTAGGCTAATATATAGGTTTATACAAGGAAAATACATAATAAATAATATACGAGCTCGATTAATTATACGAAAAATAATTTGAACTCACAAAAATATACACTTTAGATATTGACCATCATTTGTACTAAACTAGGTTATCGCTTATATTTCTAAAAATAGCGTTTTAGCTCAAAATTAATGAACATTAAGCAAATAAGTGAATTTAATCACAAGATAAAAATAAAGTATTCCAAACATCATTACAAACTTTCAGAAATCAAAATACTTAGAGGTTATATTTTGATTTTGTTAAAAATTAATTAATTCAACAAAACAGCAAAATTGCTAGTTTTATCCAATATAATTACAATAAATAGTAGAATTGCTTATTTTAAAAAATTCTTATTACTGCAATTAAATATATATATTCAATATATTATGTACAAAATTTCAACTTGAAGGGACATTATTTATTATTTCTAAAATTTAATTTAATTTTCGTCCAAATAGAACATTTTTTTAAGGAACCTATATTTCCAATAATTATTTAACTAAAATAAAATTACTAAATTAAGCTATATATAAAATAACTCCAGAAAACCAAATTTCATAATTAAATAAGAATTTTTTATATTTTTAGAAAATTTAGAAAGTCTTGGTTGGAAATTTGGTTCACCTAAACCTTCTACCTCCAGCCACTCAACCTTTTCAAAAAAGGTCGCCGTGCTACCTTCTATTTAAACCCAAAAGGCCACCACAGTAGAATATCAACAACCTATTAAATCAACCTAGACCAAAACCGTGCTCTTTTTTTATTTTGATTTTCTTATTTTTTTTTTATTTTTCTAAATTTTTCCTATCCTAATCTAGTTCACTAAAAGGTCTAATATTTGATGTTGAAGGTCTATTTATAATTTTGGAGTTGGCTGGGTTGATGAATCATCATGCCACGTGTCAATTTCCTAACTTATGTGTCATTTTTTGGTTAATTCAACATGTTCGGTGTTAATTTCTATATTTTGGCTTTTGACTCGTCGTTTCTAATTAATCCGACGCCACTACATCATTTGATAACTCATCCATTTTTTTAATTAAATTTCCATTATTTTATACAAATTTGCCTTATTTTAATAATTTATTATATTTTTATTATATATATGTATTTAATACATATAATGCATATTCTATGTTAATACATGTATATTACATATAATTTAACTTCATTTGTTATTTTTACAAATTAACAAACTTATCTCTAATATCTCACTATATCTTAAAGTTCGAATTTCATGTTTTTGATAATTTTCAGCTTTATTGATAAATTAACGTTTTTTTAAATTAATGCTTTTATATAATTTATTTCAAGAAATTGGCTTTACTAGGATACTTTGTTTAACTTTTTTAACCTTACTATGAAGTTTAAATTAAAACAGACAACATAATCCAGCGCTCTAAGTTTAGGGTACGGATCCTAAGGTTATCGTATGGGCTCGAAACCTTAGGTATTACAATTTGGGCCTACCCTTATAAGCCATCACAAAAAGCAAACATAGCTTCTTTATCACTCATGTTGGGAATCTCCAATAGCAGCTTTGAGAATTCCTGCACATAATCTCTAATGGATGCCTTATGCTCTAACTGCCTTAGCTTAGCCTAAGCATTCCTCTTGACATTGCTGGAGTAGAAATGGGCCCATAATTCAGTCTTAAATTCTTCCCACGTTTTGATCACCCTGGCTCTACACCTAACAACATCAAATTCTCTCCTCCACCATAATGTAGCCACATCAGCAAGGAACATAAGAGTTACTTTTAGCCTTGATGCATCATATAGAACACCAATAGCGTTAAAGTACTACTCTAGGCTCTAAGGGAATATATCTATTCCATTAACGTTTTGGGAACCATTGAAGGTCATGGGCATATGCACATCCATCCTTACCATGGCCCTACAATGAGTTAATCTACACCTGGCCTAAATCGCTGTTGGAGCCAAGCCCTTAAATCCTCCAGTTCCTTTCTTGTGGACTTCATTGTTTCTTTTAAGGCAACGTTCCTCCTTTACAATTCACTTGCAACTCGATTCATAGCTATTGGCATCTTGCTTTAAAGCTCCTTCTCTAACTTCTTCAGGCCCTTCTCGACACCTTGAAGTTGGTAAAGCATATTAGTTATGGTTAGCTTTACCTTGGCCACCTTAACTTCTATTGAGGTTCTACTTCCTTAGGATCTCCCTTTAAGGGTAGTTCTTAATCTAACATCAAAGTTAAGGGGCTTCCATCGTGCTTGGAAGGGACAACAGAAGTATTCATTCCTACCATTCCTTTTAGGATTCTTGTTATGATACCAAATGTCACATGTAGTCTTTTATTAGCTCTTATGTGTCACACCTAGACTCTCCAACACTTTGAAGAAAGGCTAAGTCAGCCTTCCTATCTAGAACACACAAGATCACACTTATTTACAGAGAGAAGTTAAAGAGAGAAAGATATTCAAGTAAGAATAGGACTTGTATTTTTAGATAATTTACAAATGAAGGGGTCATTCCTTTATATACAAGAGGCCTCTATTGTTAGATGGCCCAAATCTACTTAATCTAATGATAAATATACAATCTCATTTACCCTACTCTAACTACCCCCATCTATCAAAGCTTAGTGTATCTTAACACTCCTAGAACATTCTTAAGAGGGGATCAACCCTTAGTCATAGGCTTTACGTATAATAGATAACTTTTGTATAAATACAAATGTGAACAATGGTTTAGGGAAAATAACTTGTGAAACCAACTCCTTTATTATTCCTTACTCCTTACCTAAATAGAGGACAATACTTAAGAAAGTGTTTATTCATTCCATAGGTGAATACCTTACAGTTCTCAACTTTGGATGTTTCATGTCATATGGTTTTGATTTCTACAAATAAAATACTTACTCTTCAATTGGGCACATTGCCTTTAAAAATACTAGGCTTTGTACTTCCAGTACTTTATGTTACCATCTTTATCATAGTGACAAATCCCTACTTAGATTGTACTGCACCTCTTGCTAACATTGCTAGTTTCTTACTTTTTCTTTCTTAAGCTACTATTGGCACCAAGAGGGGTCCTTTTAAAAGTTGGCCCAAACCTAGTTTCACTTCTTAATTTCTTTCTAAACTAAGCCTACATGGCTAATTGGTTATTCTCCAATTGCCTCTCTTCATCAACTACTTCATTATAAGTAGTAAACTTGTTATTCATCAACTTACACATCATCGTTGGGTTAAAACCACTAAGAAAGAGATCCTTCATTAATTCTTGATTATCTCTATAAGATTGGGATACACATTACATTAGCTTATTGAATTTTGTTTCGTGTTGTGTCACACTCATAGCATCCTTTTTTAAAGAAAACAATTATTTGGTTATATAGTTTTGCACACTTTTGGGAAAGTGGTACTTTTCAAACTCATCTCTAAATAGTTTCCATGTAATTGATTCACTTAGAGTCCTCACCTTTGAATCCCACCAAAATCAAGCACCTAAGTTTAGCATAAAGGCTCCATATGACACTTATTGATTCTTTAGAATCCTCAGCACTTTGAAACTATGCTCAATCGAAGCTATCTAATGATCCACCAAGGTAGGCTTACCCATTTGCCTTCAAAGTGCCAATTGGCCTTTAAAAACTCAAAAAGTTTATTGACCTATTAGGGTCGATTTTCTCCTAGTGCATCCCCATGTTGCCCTTAACATACAACATTTCCACTTACTAGAAGATGTTGAAGCAGTGCTCCCTTCTTTTGTATCATGGTACTCATATTAACCATCATTTATCCAAATTGTGCAAGACCCATCATGTTTGGGGATGGCGGTAATGGTGGTGAATCCTCCTTAGATGGATCCTAGGGTAGTGGAGGAGGTAGAGGTGGGTCAACATTTTCTAGTCTCTCCTTAGGTTTTTTATTTCCATTACCAAGCATGGTTTTAAATTTATAGGTAACTATTATCCTACACTCAAAATCATACATAATTTAGGAATTAGTATGGAATTGAATTTTAACTAATTTAATTAAGCAAAAAATTTCTCATTTATTCAAGATCACATAAATCCAGTAATAAGTCTCCTAATGATATTCCAATATCTATGAAACATCTATGATAGTCTATCTATGTATAATGATAATAATAAGAATATAGCACCTATGAACATAAAACACCAATATTCATCCATATAACATAATATCACTTGTATGCATCATTGTGATGTAAATATCTCCTAAGCGTTAGATAATAACAACACATAACTTGTAAAGCATAACATATAATCTCCTTGATTGACCTGTATGTATGATCATAATCATGTATCACTTGTCATACTACATCATCCATACTCTACCATTTCACATAATTGATTTGCCTGAACCGACGTAAATACATAAGCTGGAAATTTAGAATGCAATTTATATCATTTATAGTCACATACTTGATACATTCATGATTTACTAACTTCAATTTACCTCTCAAAAGAATTATACATGAACTAAACTTTACATAGTAGAAAATAACACTTGAACTTAACTAGACAAACAAAAGGTTACACATTTGCTTCATATATATATAATTTCTAGTTACACCTTCGCTTCATCATTTATTGGATCCTATTTATATTACAAAGGCCAAAATACATTAAAAAGATTTTAAAATACATCAAAATACATTTCAAAAGTCATGGAGACTCGATACATAAAAAATAGTTAAGTTCTTCTTCCATATCAAGTGTCAAAAAGAGTTAGGATTATCAAAACTCATCAACTTCTACCAACTATCCTTTCGGCAGCACCACATCCTCTAATGGAAATGCATTTTCATGCTCATTTAAGTTTATATTCTCATTTTCTATTTTAGAATCTAAACTTAATACCACAAATTTTGGAGTTTAGAGAATGTTTATAAGTTCATATACCTTATCATCTCCATCATTAGCAACTACCATCCCAGGTTCAATATCATGATTCCCTATATGTACTTCATTAATTCCTACATGACTTCTAGCTTGACCTTTTGAAATAGCTTTTGCCTTAGGTAATGCTTCCTCTTCTAACTCATGCTCTTCCATCTCCATATCCATATCCATTTCTCCACCCTCTCCCTCGCATTGAGCAATCGTAGCATCTAAGTCATAATGTAGGTCTTCCTTAGGATCTTCATCCAAATATTCCTCTTTACCTACACCTAAGTTTTCTTACGCCATTAGGGGTAGGTTTTCTTAGGGTTCAATTGGGGGTTTAAGTTTACTAGATTGGAGTGGAACCTTAATACCTACATTTTCTATAGGTGAGAATCTAGAAAACTAATTGATAATGCCAAAGGTGTTCTCGAAGAATAAGGGGCACTTTACTAGGTATCTAATCAAAACCAACATGATAGATCTTACCCTACTCCATGGGAAAATATAACATTGGCACCACCATATAAAATATCCCTTTATTCTGTAGATGTCTTTTCTTAAAGGTTGAAATTGTAGTATTTTTATCATATAATGGCTAAAATTATTCTCCATCAACTTCCATTCATCCTTTCAACAATAAGATAATCTACGTCAATAAGTATCTATAATCTCATCAATAGTATGAAACATTTTAGTTAGCCATATTTAGTAACAACTTCTGTAATCAAACCTTATAATCGATAGGCAAATCCTTGCCTTCCTAATTATAATGCAACCAAAGAAATACAACTCATTCCTATGAGTATGACAACAATTAAGATAAAAGTTAGATTCACACTTATGTAATACTTATAATTGTTTTACTTTAGAAGATCTTACACATATATAACTTATATATAAACCTATCGGTATAAATCTTTTACAACCCACTTAATTCCCTAATTCTTAGTATTCTTTAATTTATTTTAATTAGACACTTCAAAACCTAATTCTTCTGAACCATGCTTTGATACCAACCTAGACTTGTCATGGCCCAAACAAGAGGACTCACAACAGTCTTACCATATAAACCATCTTAGGATAAAAGCTAACTTTATAGCCACTATAATAAATGTAATTTACACATGTTGTACTCGAGTCAACCAGCTTTGATGCAATTGGTTGGGCACTTATTTCATACAAAACCTATGGTACAACATTTTAAAATGCTTTATAAAAGAAACTTCAGTATACTACCTCTTATATACTTGTATTTACAATAATACAGTTAATCAAAAGTTACAGTATTCAAAAGAAAGTTCACAAAAAATCACAGGCTATAGATGATAGACAAAAATAAGAAGTCAAAAACTATTGGGATGCCTAGTGAGACCTAAATACTCCTAAAAGATACAAAAGTTAATAAAAGTAGCAAAATAACGAGTAGTCTTCTTATGCTTCACTCCTTGCCCATCGTGCACTAACCTAGGGATGATTATAGCATGGCATTTGTGGTATTTGATTTGTACTTATGAAATCACCTATAGTGATGTGAGTACAACTAACTCAATAAGGAATATGAGTATAATTAACTCAGTAAGAGGGATAAAGATAAAAAAGCATAACAAACATAAACATGGTTATCAAACATTAATGTAATGCAACGTGGCAAGCAAATGAGACATCGCACAATGGCAACTGGTCTATAGAGAAGTTAAAAAAAATTTACCTGTTCTAACTTGAGTTGAGGAGTTTCACAATATAGCCCGATACCACAAATCAAGACAAACTGAGGCCCATGTAATGGAGACTTGACTCCTTCTGCAACTACCTTTGAACCAAGGACCTCAACCTTACTACCACCTTCTCTCCAATCATTTAGTTTGACTAAGGGTAAGGGAGGGACCTATTCTTACTATCCCTTTTGAAGGAGTCCATATTTGGCCTGATATCTTAATCATCTCCCAATGGGTTACAATGTATGTCATGTTAACTTTTAAGTCGGGTTATGATGGTTCCTATTAGAAGTGATCAATCAATTTCATAGCATACCAAACAATTTAATCTTTACCCAGGCATTCACTATACGAAGTTCAATCATTGACTAGCAAATAGAAATCTAAACACATACATAACATGCACATAATCAACTACGTTACAACTACATACAAATGTACTCTTAGGCCTCTAAGTACTCTAAAATAATACTTCAACATACAGTAAGGCATCAATCCCAATTGCTTTGAAGTTGATGCTTACTAACCTTGTGCATTGCTCTTATCTTCGTCAATTATCTCTAAACATTCAATATATAACCTTAGTTTATGTCAATATTAGAAAAAAAGAGTTTATTTCAAGAATTAGGTATGTCCTTTATTTAAGCCAAGAATGGTTCTTAAGTCATTTATTAGTAAGATTTATTCAATGTAGGTTTTGACTTAAGTTCTAACTTCAGGCTTAATATAGAATTTTGGTTAAGAAACCCTTTGGCTAAAGTTTTAACTAAAATCGTTTTAATGTTTGAACAAGGTAACATTTTGACTCACTTTTTGACTTCTAATATAACAAAAATTTCTACACCAAACTACTCTCTAACTTAGCTTCTAATCATAGCCTCTTATTGCACACTTCATTATTTCACTTCACACCATCATTCCTCCTTTGAATTTAGCAACAAAAGGCACTTAGCAAACCCTTCAATCTCAACATTGAACTTATATTTCAAGCTATATTCACCGCTAGATACACTTATACAATTTCATTTTAATACTTATATGTATACTTTCTAATGAAAGAACATATAATTTGACCTTAAATCTCAACAAACCTACTTGTAAACCTCTTTTTTCTTCCCAAGATTAGAAGCTCCATTTACTGTATTTTATCAAGGATTATAAAATTACTCAAATTATAGTAGGTTCATATAGGGTTCCTTGAAGAATACTTAAGAAAATCAACATTAGCTTATTATTTTGCCAAAAATAAAATTTTATCAAAAATCCAACTTTACAATTTTGAAAAACTAATTACATAGCTTGAAAGTACATCCTTATGGAACTCATAGATAGAAATTTGGGGTGAAACAATATCATTTGAGTTTTTAAAAATACAACAAAAAATCAATGGACGAGATGTTTTCCTTAAGGAATACATTTATGCACTTAAAACTTAAAAAATTTGGGTTGATTTTTAAAATCTACATGCAAAATTACTTAGAAAAACCAAGTTTTATAATTTTTTTAAATCATTTACTATTTTTAGTAAAATTTTAATAAAAATAAAGGAAATCAATCATTCAATGAAATATCGAGCTTCAACCACTAATGAGGGAAGGAAGTGTGTCTAACCACCTAGCTGCTTGGTTTACTAGTGGGTGCTGATCATGATTTGGTTCCACCTAGTGGATGGACCTACGAACTCTGTTTTACCCAATTTTACACCAATTTTTGGTATAATTTTCTCTAGTTCTCTTACTCAATTTTTTGAGCTTACTAGATTTATCCTAGGTTCATATAAGCATGAACTAACTTGTAGAGAGGTTTTTGATTTTTCCATTATACAAGTGTGTGTGATTTGTGAATTTTCTCTTTCTTCCCAAGCTTAGAGCCGTTCTTATTGCCTAATCTAAGGTGTCACTAGCCTAATATTCTTCACCAACATCTATCCCTTGAGTAATCGATGCTTATTCCATATTTTCCCTGGTGCCCTTGTCATCTTTTTATGCTTATTTATTATTTTTTGTATATATTTTAGCTTATTTTGCCTATATTTTAGGTATTATATATTTATATATAATAATTACACTCGGTGTACATATATGATCTTTTACATATTATTTCTTATCATTCTACAATTTTATTATTCATATAATTTATTTCTAAGAGTTTGTTAAATATTGGAGATTATTCCACATAATTCCAATAACTATAAATAATATAATAAAATTAACCTATGTTAGCCATATTTTTAGTATTTTACTATATTTTTTAGATTCATACCTACAAAGTCTCTTCAACTAAATCCCTTAACTCACTCATAAAATCTCAACTAAATCGAGCTACTTTTGTGAATGCTATAAATTGACCACTCAAAATCTAACCGTAAAAGTGCATAACATACACTTAATAGAGGACTAGATATTATATACAAAAAGTTTGGAGAGCTTTCTTTAGTTTTTAGAAGATAACGTGGATATCAATATAATTGATTTAACATCAAAGAAAAATAAAAAAAATTACTAATAATTGTTATTCTTATATGTTAGGTAGAACTTCACCAATTATGTCGATAGCTCTACTTCCCCTTTATTCTTCTCTCTTGTTTCGAGTCGTAGCCTTGATGATGGCTCGAAATGGAGGCTATTCTTTCCAAAAAGAATTCATTAATAATAACATATGTGAATAATAAATAAATATATAATATTTAAATATATATATATAAGTAATAGTAGATTTCCATGCATAAAAATTTTATTAATGACATGCAAAATTCATTTAATTTTTTCTCTAACTTTTGGTGTTGGCAACGTGTAACTTGGATGAGTATAGTGATTTTATTCTCATGTCATGCTTCTTTCTCTCATAAAGATTATCCATGGATTCCTCCCCCAAAAGACCAAAGAATATTCCCTTTTGGGGGGCTAAGTTGGCGAGACAAGAGACACTTTTGTCAAATACAATGGGGAAAAAAAATACATGGGAAATATATATTACAAGGGTCTAAATAATCTCTACATGTCCTTTTAGGATTTGTGCTATCCTTATTTGTTCATTTTAAGATCGAAAGTGTTCATAAATGAGGTAAAATAAAGTTTCCATTATTATAAGTGCCACTAACAATTTGGTCCTTAAAATGAAAATACAGGTTCTAAAATTTAAAATATATATACGTATATGTATATGTATATAGAGATCTTAAAACAAAATTGGTACAAAAAACTTAGGTTTTGAATGGAGACTATTTTACCTATATTTAAAAACATAAGTCCTCTAGTAAAAAAGTAGAATCATTTAGATCCTTTTATTGCAATTTATATAAATACTAGTGGTCGATGCACTCGTGTTGTGTGTGTAAAAAATACAAAATGAGGAGAGACGGAGAGATATAATCATTATAGATCCTTTTATTGCAATTTTTATAAATATTAGTGATTGATGCATTCGTGTTACGTGTGCAAAAAATACAAAATAAGGAGAGAGGGAGAGATATAGGTATAGTTAGTGGGAGAGTAGAAAGAGATATAAGTGCTGTTAGTGGGAGAGTATGGAAAAGTTGGAGAGAGTAGAGAAATGAAGAGAAAGAAAAAGGAGTAAGTAAACATATATATCCATTAGTTATAGTTTTAATATTTTATTTTATTGTTAGTTTTTTGTTAAATAATAATAAATAAAGGGTAAATATGTAATTTTAAGAAAAGTAGTTACTTAAAGTCCCATTTACTTTAATAATATAGATATTACCTTCAAATCCTCAATATCATTTTTATTTTTTAAATTAACCTTCACAGAAATATTGAAGTGTGTAAACCAAAAATTAGAAATTATCGATGAGTCGAAAGTGCATGCCATAACCATTTTCCACTTTATATCAAGCTCATTTTAGTATTTGAATGATTTGAAATTCATCGTGAAACATTTCAAAGGATAAGATTAAAATTAAATTTCTTTTAGTTACATTATATATAGATATTAAATAGGAAAATGTTAATGGATAGCCTGAGCGTAAATAAAAGATCCTTTTTTTAATATTCTTATATGTAAATCTGTTTTTTTTTTTTTTCATAATATGCAGTTAAGAATAAAAATTTCCATTTTAAACCATTAACGTCATATTATATCATACTACAACTTTGGAGGAAGAGAGAACTTCTTTATTTAAGCTTTTGTAAATAATATTATAGGAAAATACAAATAATCCCCCTAAATATTAACCAAAGTGCATATATGCCCTCCAACTTTCAAAAGTTGTAACAGCCCCTATATAGTTTGATAAATTAGTAAATAACCACCAAAAGTTGTAAATAATCCTTAAACTTTAATCTTGATTAAGAAAATACTCCCTCGAATTTGTCAAAATGTGTTATAATACCCTCTAAACTTTAAACTTAATATGTTTTTCCAGTAAGTATCCTTTTATATTGCAAATGTATTAAAGTTTAAGGGAATTATTTATTACATTTAAAAATTTAAGGAGTATATTATATTTAGGTCAAAGATTAGGAGGTTATTTGTAAGTTTTCCTAATCTTATTGTGGACTTACTCATATCATAAGGTTTGTTTAATGTTGATGTAATTTTTTTTTTTTTTAATCTCTCTTTCTTCAATGTTTGGTCAAGAATGGGATATACTTCATACTTCCTTTAATAAGAGAAAAAAAGAAGAAGAAGAAAGCATTAGTTTCTAAAAACTTAAAACTTTACAACTGCATGAGCTCGCAAATACCTATAAAACCTAAAACCTTTTATGCTTTGATTAATCAGGTAGATTTTAGATGGATATGAAAGATTACAAGCTATATTTCATTTTAATTTTTTGAAATCAAATTGCATAAGATAGGGTACTAAATACAATATTTCCACACTTGTACCCTAACTCGTTTACTTCGTAAAATAGAATAGACGGGAAATAGAATTATAATTACTATAGAATGGAATAAAGGGGAAATGACTATTACATTGTTTAATTAAAGAAAAAAGATAATAAAAAATAAACCTATAGTAGAAGGCAAAAGACCATATTACCCTTCATCTTCTTCTTTAGCCATTCTCTCTTTATCTCATCCATTCTCTTTTTATCCCTTTCATCCTTCACTGGAGAATTTACTTACAGTCAACCAAAAGATAATAAAACACTACTATGAACCTATATCACCACCAACAATGTTGATGGAGCAATCTTAACCCCAACTTGTAAAAGACCCCATAACGTAGGTATATGTACACTACATAAGCACATTGGCCTTCAGAACATGCTTTGATCTCTTTATACCCATCGTTTGTTATTGTACTTTCACAATAACTAGTTATAGTTAGCAACTTAGTTGCTATAATCTCTATACAAACACACAAGACTGCATAACTATGCACCACCTTGTACTTCTATGTGCAACACTAACATATACAACAAGACCATCAACCACTAAGCTTCAACCTTAAGATATCTACTAAAGTGCCTTGACAAGCTTGCTTGAGCACTTGTTACACACCCTAACTCTAAAATACAATTAAGTCATAGATTTATGCATTCAATCAATTGCTCTGACGAATGCCAATACCTAAATACCATGGAGAGCTTGATTGGTGTTAAGCAAATAGCAGTTGTGGTTGGTGACTTTGGTGGTATGGTAGTAGGTGGGGGGTGGTGGTGGTACATTAGTGTATGGTGATGGTGGTAGGTGGGTCTAATGGTATACTATGTTAGAGAGGGATAACAAAACAAGGTGTAACGAGGGTCTTTTTTCAAGAATTGCAATTTAGGGTAAAGAATGGTAATTTCTAATCTTGTCCTTTTATTTATTTATTTATTTTGTAAGAACTGCATTTCTTAGGTTTAGGTAAAGAATGGTAATTCCTAATTTCTAAGCAATTCCATGATTTAAACAATGTAGTAGTCCTTTACAGGAATAAGGGGGTGGGCATGCCTTACTTTAAACTATATAAATTACAGGTTTTAAGGTAATCTATATTCAGCTTATAAAAGTTCTTAATTAATTATATCAAACATATAGTATGTTTAATGTAACACATTCTTAAGACCTAATTATCCATTATATAAAATAAAAAACCCAAAACATATTATACCTTTTAATCTTTTGCTGCCTTTCATTTTATTATCCAACTAATGTTATTGATCTTACTTTCTCATGTTTCATTTCTTTTGTTAACTCTTGTTTTGTTGTATTATATTTTTCATCAAATACTCTTGTATTTGTAAAGATACTTTTAGGTTAAAATAGCCTTAGTTTTTTTACTGTATTATTTATTATTAGAAATGGCATCTTCTTATGAATTGTAGATATATATATATATATATTGTTTTTTAAAATAAAATTCAAATAAACTGGGTAGCTTTATATTTTTCCATGCTAATAAAGATTGAAATTAGATGATGATATAAGGAAAACACATAGAGAAATTAAAATAACAAGAAATAATTATATTTGGGAAATGTAAACCCTACAAATCTAGCTTTCTAAGTATAAAATCAGACCCCTAAACTGTAAATGATTTCCTAAAGTCAATAAAGCTAGTAAGATTTAAAAATTGATTGAAATCTTAATTCAAACCTAAAGTGAATATGAAAAACCTTAAATTATTAATTGAACCTCTAATCACATACAAAAACCTTAAAACCTTAAGTATATGTAACTGCAAAAGTTGACCTCAAACCTCATAAAAAACCTAAGGTAACAACCAAAGATTTAATCGCATAGAAAGCTTTTATAGCTTAAATATATATAAATACTAAAGATTGCGTTTAAAAGTGATAAAACCCTAAAACTATAATTTTGAAGATATAAAAGTACTAGTTCACTATAACTTACTATAAAACCCTAGTTGATAATATATCTTTAATATCTTGCCAAATTATTAGTAAAAGATCAAATATAACTTTCAATCATTCTTAAATATATATAATACTAAAGTAATTCTTTACAAACTAAGATATTGCATCATAGATCACATTCATCTTTTAAGTATATAAATAGGTTAGTATTATATAGAGTTAAGAGTTTAATTGATGCTTATACTACATATAGTAGGTATTAGTACCCTAAATGATACTTTTCATGATAATTACATTAAATAGCCTACTAAATTATGTATATAGGATATAAATACCTAAAAGAAGATCTCATTAACTATCCTTACTAATCATTTCACTAAACCCTATGTTTCCTCTCATTTCCTTAATTTTCTTCCTAATTTTCCCTAATTACTTCATTATGTATACTTAGATTACATGTAATTTTGAAATGTTGACCAAGTCAAAAGTTGACTAAGTCGGCATATTGAAAAGTCAACATATATGTCATTATCACACTAGAATATTCTCTTTCTTTCTATTGATTTCTTTTCTTTTCTTTTCTTTTAGATTTTTTTCCCTTTTCCTTTCCTTTGTTGCCATCCACTTTTGTCTTACCATAGACCCCACTTGCCTTCATTCTTTTAAAACACAAAACAACATAAACACAACTCTTTTTCCCCATTCCCAAACCGTAAGCTTTCCTTTTTCTTTATCCCCTTCAACTTTTCCAATTTCACTTTCACAACTCTACTTACCAATTCATATTACAAGTAAGAGAAATTTATGTTATTAGGTAATTTCTTATCTTATTTAGTAGTTAGATGTATAAGTTAGATTAGTGTAGGAAGTTTATGTGATACACACATATATGTTGTTGAAGGAATAAAGTTCTAATTTTTATACTTAAAAGTATAGGAATCATTAGATAATTAGAAGAAGAACACATGTACATATCCTTAAGTATATATATAGAAGAGTACACATATATATACCTTGCTAAATACACTCTTAAAGTGCAAAAATATGGGTTTGGTGGAGTTTTCTTAAGAGAGTACTCTAGGCATACGAAAATACGTATAAAAATATATATGTCACCGTATGTGTATACAGATATATGTACTAACATATGTATAAATACATAAGTATATATACTAGTATGTTAGAAGTATAAGTATATATATAATGTATGTATAAAGTATGTGAATACATAAGGATAAATATATATATATAATGGATGATGATGTAAGCAATGACATAATTAAATTATGATGTAAGCTATGATATAATCAAATGATGACATAAGCGATGACATAAGCCTCTAAGATAATAAACCATAAGATCATTAAGTGTAAGAATTAATGGCTAATGAAACCATTAACTACTAAAATAGAACATAAAACTAGCCAATAAAAATATTTAAGTTTCAATAGATAACGTTTCAATAAATTTAGTCTATATCGTAAAACACAGGTTTTAACGTCCAAAACAAACATCACCGTGTGAATGTACGCCCGAAAAAGATGAAAAACAACTATAAATTAATAAATATCGAAAATAGAATGAAAAAACTACATACAATTAGCAATTAGGTTTAATCAAATAAAAACTGATACTAATCTAAGTAAAATTAGGTAGATAGATATCTAGAACCGTTAGTTAATTCAATTACTTATTATCCATGTTATCTTGTAATGATTAGGTAATCCCGACGAGGGTAAGGATCTTCCGATCAATTATTACGATTAGAGAGAATCGTCATAGTCAAGTAAGTACTCCCGATGACTCTATACTTATTTTGTGTTTATAGTTAGTACACTTAAATTAAATAATAATAACTTGATGTGTAGGGATTCAAGATATGCATGTGCTTGATACTGATTGCTTACTATGAAAAATATTGTTTAATACAATAATTGAGGATTTGATTGTATAATTGATTATTACATGATTTGGATGGTTTGTGGATATTAGTTGATTGCCACATAATTTAATTTAATTATATTTGGCTTATCTTAAATTAAAAGGGTCATGCATTATCCATGCATTACATTACTTATTTCGGTCGTTACTTCATGTGGAGGTAAAGAGAGGCCTTGCAAGGGATGTTTATATATATTAAAGTATTTCTATACGATGCATTCATACAATATGACCTTACCTGAACCTACGGGCTTACTAGGCAATGGAGACACCAACCATATGGCTAAGGGTTGAGTCTACAGATCTCCACTGTAAGGTATGAGTATGGACTACGGGGGCTACCTCATCGTTACACTTGGGATTTTGTGTATTACTGGATTTTCAGAAATGAAAATATATTTTGTGAAATACGGAATTCATAGTTATGGTTAAAAACCCAAGTGCTAGAGTCCGGTTGTGATTGGTGCCGATATATCTCCAACCCTTATCTCGAAGGGGGTTAAAATCCAATATTATATACAGCACCGATCAACTACATATATTGTTTGATAACTTGTTTGTCTGTATAGTATGAGGGAAAACCTACTAAGCTCTTGTAGCTTACTCCCCAATAGTTTTTCTTTTGCAGGTGTTAGATATTTGAGCATGGGTTAAGAGTCGAGCATTGAGTGCGTGTATTGATATGTTTTGGAGGTTAGAATTAGAGAAAGATTGTATTGCTTATTTGAGACTTTAAATGTTACTACTACTTATATATTTAGATTTAATAACTTCAATAAGTTTGAATTTTAAATTTATTCTCTTTGATCTTATCATTTGGTAGGGGATATCGATTCTCTACGATTCTGAGGAACTGTGGAATATTGGATATTCATAGTTATTTATATCCTATAATATGTTAATTACTTAATAATTCAACATCCTTAGTAATTAATCATTTAGAGTCTTACAATCTTTGACTTGCAAGGCGGTTTTCATATCATAGGTGGATACATGTTATGGAAATTCTAGGTAATCCTATTAGACCCCCTTTAGGGTTCTGACAGGAAATGAATGTTTAAATTCAAAAATATAAAATAAGGATAAGTGACTAACCCTATCATATAAGGTACCCACCTAGATCTAAGTTCATAGGTAGGTATCGTGGGTAACAAGGGTTACAGGATAGGCTTTAGGTAACAATTTCCTAAAACTTACTTCCATAGAATATGGTACGAGTATTAAATTAGGATACCCTATATCCACTCTAGAACTTAACCTATGCTTTAAAGTATATAAAGTGTAGTCTTTAGGATACTATGTACCCATCTTGTAATAATAGTGCAATAATATTTATAAATATAAAAAATTAACACTATTGCATTTTAATTAACCTTGGAGAAAAGAACAACAAAAGTCTAATCCATAATAAAACTCTAAGACTATACATTGCTTATGTCTATTATCTAGTCCATCTCTCATCTTTTTTTTTTTTTTTTGTAAAACCTTTTCTCCTCTTTTATTATCTCTTTTTTTTTTTCACTCATCCTTCCTCTTTTACTAGCCCCATTTTAATAGGCCTTAAAAACATGTCAATTCTTAACTTATTTATGCCACTAAAAATGGTGTGTTCTTTAACTTCTTATACATATAGATTATGGAATCATTTGTTAGGCTATAAAATCTCATTCCTTTCAAATTATTATTGGCCAATCTAGTGGTAATGAAGTTATAGGTTCCACGGTATAGCATGTACTTTATAGAATCTACAATGTATAAGATATAGGGTGGTTTCAAGATACTATAAGATAGATTTCAGGTATAAAAGTTTGATAACTTATACCTTAAGGGTACGATATGGGTATAACATCATACCCTACCTTACCTATCCTATACATGCACACCTTTATTGTAGATAATGTTAAATACTACCATTTGAAATTGACATGTTTTTTGTTTTTATTTATTTATTTGGCAAGGTGAAATTGGAAATCATTGAATGTTATATATAGTCAAACTTTTGCTTATATCATGGTTGTTGTAATCTAGTGATATAAACATCAGTCTTCCAAATGTGATGAGCTAAGTTTGATTCCCTTTTTTTCCTAAAATTGTATGTGTAATAGTTAGCTAAAAAAAATTGTTTATCAAATTTTATACTTGGAGTTTGAATTTAATAAAAACATTACAAATTGGACTCTTATTCATCAAATCTACTATCTATGTAATCTTTAATAAAATGATGTGGCAAACACTCATTGGTAAAAGACTATAAGTGTAAATGATGAGTGAGAGGATGATAAATTTGAATACAAAAATTGGAGTTAGGTTTGACATTAATAAGATACCTAATATTCTAGTTAGGTTTTGACATTGTCTCAATATTAGTAAGGTGGTCCAAAAAGATAATATATATATATTTTTTAATCCAAGGAATGAATATTAAACAAAGTAATTTATACAACACAATTATTTGATGTGAATTATAAGATAAATGAGCTATTTGTACAATGTTTACCATGTACTTGCACTAAAAAAACTTACATCACTTTTTTTAACCATATTATGAAACTTTTTACCTTTTTGCACAATTATAAACATATACCACTATTTTGCAATTCAATTGAAATATACATCATTCCATATAGCTATTTTAGCTACCAAGTAAATCTCATTTTTAACTCATTCTTTGTTATTTGTTATTTTGATTTTAATACACATTAACTAAATTAAGGGTATGAAGCTGATGTCTTTGTTAGCTCCTCAACTGGAATATTATTATACATTATTATTAAGATGGTGAAAACAAAAAGTTCTACCTATGTAGCCATCAAAATATCTCATTTTTTAAACAACTAATTAGAGTTCGATGTTAAATATCATCCTTTAATACATTTAGGTGAGGGTTTTGACGTTCCAACCTTACACTTAAGAAAATCTTATTTTCATAGTTGTAATAATTCATATAGGTTATGGATACTTACAATAATAGGTAATAGAGATATCAACTTTCCATGCTTCAATAATCTATAACATATAGGCATGGGAAAGAATCAAGTTTGCATCATTCCCTATCTACAAATTGCCATGCTAAGTCCCTGAACTGTGTCCTTACACTAAGGGCCATAAGCCGATCAAGTATTTGGTGGATTCTAAACGGGTCACTTATGCATGTGAAAGAAAACACTATAAATTATAATGTATGTCAAGTCATGAAGGTTGCAATAAGTAGTTAAAATAATAAATTTAAAGAAATAAAAGGAGGTATTGAAATAAATCAAAGCACTGTTAGCATAGCCTATCTATTGATGATTATGACAAAGGCCATTACATAATGTTTGGCAAGTGAAAGTTACGACTAGCCTAGATAAGATCTAATAAAAGGACTTAAGGGATTTAGCTCATTTAGCTACCAAAAACACAAGCACAACTAATTTTTGACCTGGGTAGCAACCCAATCCATACAAACATTTGCTTCTCTATAAATTAGAGAAAAAGAACAAACATTAAACATTTCTTAAGATGCCTAATATCAGCAACAATAGCAGCAACTGACCATAAAATTCCTTTCCCTTGGATGTAGTTAAACACCATAGAAGAATCTAATTCCACAATGATTTTATTCTACCCCTTGAACTTGGCCATGAGTAGTGCCTCTCTAACAGATTTGGCTTCTGCAATTAGATAGTCCACCCCTTCAACCTAGTTATAAGTAATCAAATTATAGTTAAACACTACATAAAATCCAGTTCCATAATGATATTTCTCCACCCCTTCAACTTAGCCATGAGTAATGCCTCTCTAACAGATGTGGCTTCTGCAATTAGACAATCTGTGGCTTCCATACTTCTACAAACCACATCTTTGAAGATTTCGTTGTAATCTTACGTTTCTACTGTTAGACAGCCTTCCTTCTTTTATTGCTAAAGGCACCATCACAATTGAGTTTTATAACACTTTACTTAACCACTCTCTAAAGCTATACATTCCTCTAGTTCTATTACCTATCAAGTTTGCTGCAACCAACTAATAATGCAAATTGCAACAACTCCAAGACAATAGCTGTTATAACTGGAGCTAATCTTTTGGGCTTTGGCTCCTTTTTATTGAATATACATTCGCTTATGTTTTCATAAGTACCATAAACCATATCTAATATTACCCATAAACTTAAGACACTCCTTAGGAAGAGTTGTCGATTCTTGCCATGATAACCATCTATCAATTGTAATGATACCATCCACTTAGAATATACAGCCTAAAAACTCAGACCACGTAGGATGCGTCTATGTACATAACAAAAGCATGCCTCCCTTCATTTCTTCCATTCTATAGAATGTACAATTCATTGACACCCAAAATTTCCTATGAAACAAATTTACATTTGTACTTACAGCATTAACACAAAACCCCTACATGGAATTCTTGACTTTAGGCATGTACTTAGAATTCCAAATTAACTACCATAACTTAGAATTAATAACATCAGAATATGATGAATTATTCACATCAGCTTTTACATTTGACTTAAAAATTTCAGAATACTCAAATTTAACACTATCCTCACCACTCCTCTCCAAAGGCCAACATAAGCTATCCTCATTTTCAGGACCACCCAGCGGAATTTGCAATATCTATTTGCTGTTTCTCAAGGAAGTAACTACTGTACAAGGCCTTCATTCCACTAGCAATTCTAAGATGTAACAAGTTAAGATACCCTCTAGATGGTTTGTCTTCATGGTTGATACATCAATTGGCACATTTTGATTTGGAGTAATAATCCAGGGGTCAAACCAAACTTTCACTTTTTCTTCATTACCAATCCTCCAGTCATAATTCGCCTTACTACATCTCTTCTAACAAGTAAACTCCTCTACACCAGGATGCTCTTCCACCTAGTTTTGTTTCAAAGAAATTCTCATTTGGGAAATAAATCCCTTTTAAAATCTTCACCTATGGCTGATTAGGATTGTAAAGAAGACGCTAAGCTAGTTTCCCTAACATGGCATCATTAAAAGCTTCTAAGTCTTTGAATAATCCACTTATATCTTTTGAAATAGCTAAATCATCCCATTTTTTCCAATAAATTTTATTCCTCATGTTACTTTCACCCTACTAGAAATTGCTTAATGTTTATGATATTTCACTACACCAAGTTTTTGGAAACTTAAACAAAGCCATCGAATAAATAAGGACTGCATATGCAATAGATTTAATTACTACTAGGACAACAAAGCTCCTTTCTACCCTTGAATTTATTTCCAATCTTTTCTTTGACTGAAGCCAAGGCTGTACACTTAGATCACCTCCATGTAGTTAGGATTCCCAAAAAATTGCCTATATGATTTTGTAGTGGGAGTCCTATCAATCGACAAAAGTAACTCTTCCTTTCTTCTAGTGTATTATTGCTAGAAACAATCCCCTATTTCTAAAGATTAACTACTTGACCTAAAAGTCAACAAGAAAATGTAAGAGTATCCTTAAATTTCAATATATTAGCTGATAGGAATCAAGCTACTGGACCATTGACCAGCAGCTGAGCCCGACAACTAGAGAGACTAGCAAGACGAATCCTCTTGTTCCAACTAACTTATGCGGAGGCCGAATATCTCCTTGCTGACTCATTTTGCCTACCAAGTCGAGTGACTGCCTATTTCTTGAATGTTATATACCGAGAAGCGGAAGGTTGAGACAACAACCTATCTTCATTCTCACATATGCTTAGCAGATTACTCACTCGGTCGCAAGCTTATCGAGGTGCTGAAAGAAAGAGTCCAGACTAACCAAGCCACCTGGTGTGCCTAAGAGCAAAGTTATCATTAAGACTTACCGTGGCAAATTTGATTGTAATGGGTCCTCCAAAATATCGAAGAAAATTAGAGGGAAATGACCTATTGATGAACAAGAGTAGCTGACGTGAAGTTACTTAGAGGATGTGACTCACCAACGAACATAACATGACTTGACACCTTACTTAATATGATGCATAAGTTAATGTCAGGGTCCACCTGCCACTAATCCTAAGTTACTCAACAAGATTAGATAAGAATGTATGAAAGATGGACTTAGAGAAGTTGTCTCACAAGAATAGAATATTCAATCTTAATTTTAAGTTATATGTAGCTTATAAGAGAAAAGGGACTATTTATAGTAAGTCCCTAGGGTAACATTACAAATAAAGAAATTACAAGCAAGTATATGCAAAAAGGAGATTCCTAGTACATACAAAAAAGAATAAAAGAAAAAAATGGAAAAGTTGTATAATGCCAGATGAGGTAGACAGGTAGCAGTACAACATCGATCCTGTATGAATATTCTCTGAGCACAGCAGGTAAGAGGGATTAACATGTTGTGGCAATAAAGGGGTTAGGATGAGAGAGATGGTAGCATGCTAAGAGAAAACTACTTAGCCAGTAAGTGAGTCTCCCATCACTCGGTAAGAACTTCTAATAGAAATCAACCGCTTAGACCGATCACACAAAGTCGAGCTAGAGGACTTCAAAGGCTTGCATGGAAAATACTAACTTTAAGCCATAACCAAGATGAGGACTCTTATCTCGATCTAACCTCTTGCTGACCTGTCTATCAAATTCTCACATGTATCCAACATGCTCCTGCCCAACTACGAAGTCCTAATCTAAAAGGTAACCTAAGAAAGGCTAGCCGAGCCGAGCTCTCCAACCAACTATTGGCAACTAACTCTAATTTAGCTGACTTCCTAATTAAACTAATTGGCTCCCGACCTAATTCAGATTAGGTCGGCCCCTGACTACCAGCACTTCCTATTTCTACTTTTGTTATATCATACTTTTGACATACAGCCATCAAGTATCACGTGCCTTCTAATATAACGTTTTAGAATGATTCTTTCTTTTCTATACTAAATATTCTTTTTCCTTTTTACCCTTTTTTAGCATGATTCATTTAATGTAATTATAAAATACCCTTTTGTTTTTTCACACATGTAAAATAACCCTAATGGATAAGTATATAAACCTCTACTTTCTTTGTACGTAGACATCTAACTTTCAATACAGAATTATTCACTTTGAGCAACCTTAATGTTCTCGTTATCATTCACCTCTTATCTATTCCCTTTAGCAAGGAGTAGTGACGAGTGACCTTTCAATTCGGACCGGTGTGTCATATCTAGCGGATTGTTGGTTGAGTAGGATCGGGTGTTATATCATATCCATTTGGTAGATACTCGAACTTTGCTAGCTTTTTCTTGTTTCTTTTCGGTTCGCTTCATTGTGGTGCCTCTCCATATGTCTAACCTTAAAGACTCATCAACCTCTCGATAGCAGTTGGTTGGATTACTCAACACAATGTCCTTGGCAAGAGAATGGTCAACATCATTACTACCGAGTATATAGATCATCGTATGACAATGAGGGGAGCTTAGGGAGTTCAGCCACCTTCTTTTAGTGTAAACTTTCTTGTCATCAGCAGGTTGTCGAGAGAAGATTCTTCAAGTGAGGGATTAAAGTCCTCGGAGCCGTACGCAAGTAATGGGACCATTGGTCAGTAGTTCAGCAGTTCCCCGAGGTTGTTGAAGATTTCCCTCAAATCTTGGTCTTCATCATCATTGAGCATATAGGGAGTCAAATCGACGACGTTAAAGGAGGTAGATACACCGAAACCTTCGGGTAGCTTAATCTCATAGGTGTTATCATTAATGCACCTCAGGATCCTATGGGGTCCATCCATTCTGGGAGATAGTTTGTTGGTCCTTCTGCTAGGGAAGTATTCCTTGCTAAGATGGACTCAGACAAGGTCCTCAAGGGTATAAACGACTCATGTCCTTCCGTGGTTTCCCACTTCCTTTTGTCAAGCTACAATTTTGGTCAATTACTCAGCAATCTTCCAATATAACCTTTGGAACTCCTCGGCACGCTGTCGGTTGGATTGACTTTCCTTTTGTGTAGTTGAGCTATTAATTAAATCTAAGGGTAAGTTCAGGTTAAGTCCATAAACAACCTTAAATGGAGATGCTCTGGTTGAGTTATAAGTTGAGCGACTGTAAGCAAATTCAATGATGAGTAGGTATAAATCCTAGTCATGAGAGTTCTTTCTAATAGTAGCGCGGGGGTGGTTACTAATGGTTCTGTTAACTATTTCAGTTTGGCCGTCTGTTTAGGGGTGGCAAGAGGTACTAAACAGGAGCTTAGTGCCGAGTTTCCTCCATAAGGTCTTGTAAAAGAAGCTCGTGAATTTCAAATCATGGTTGAACACAATACTTCTTGGCACTCCATGTAGTCGCACAATTTCCTGCAAAAGAGGTTAGCGATGAATAAAGCATCATTGGTTTTGTGGTAAGAAATGAAGTGGCTCATCTTACTAAACTGATCGATCACTACCATGATCGAATCGTGTCTTCTCAGCATGTAGGGAAGGTCGAGCGTGAATTTCATGCTTAGATCGATCTACGGTCGCTTGGGAATTGGTAGGGGTATATATTTTCCATAGGGCTCTCTCCTCCCTTTTGCATACATATACACATTTCATCTCTCAAGTATTCGGTGTACATCCTTCATTATCCCAAGCCAGTATAAGTGCTCCTTCAATATCTCAATTGTCTTCTATTCCTTAAAATCGCTGGCTAGACCTTTGGCATGAGTTTCTTAAACTAGTAGCTCCCTTGCAGAACCACTCAACACCAAATCTGCTTGCCCTTTATCAAGAACCCTTCACTCAAGTAGAACCCTTCTATAGCTCCTCTAGTACTGTACCTGGCTACTAAGGGTCCAAAATGTAAGTCATGCTCATATTGATCAGGTAAAGTGCTGAATCTGAGCCCCTTAACTTGCAACGTTGTGATGAGAGTATAATGGTGAGAAAGTGCATTAGCCATTGTGTTGGTGCTTCCTTTCTTATATCTGATGGCATAGAAAAAGGTCTGCAAAAACTCGACCTACTTGGTGTAACGCCAGAAAGCTTTTATTGCCTGCAAAATTGCTTAAGAGATTCATAATTTGAATAAAAGATGAATTCTTTCGATAATAGATCATGCTGCCAGTTTTGAAGTGTTTGGATAAGGGCATAGAACTCCCTGTCGTAGGTTAAGTAATTCAAGGCAACACTTTAGAGTTTTTTGTTGAAGTGGGCAATGGGTTGGCACTCCTGTATAAGGACAACACCAATGCCAACACCAGACGCATCATATTTAACCTCAAAAACCTTCTTGAAATCTAATAGCATGAGTATTGAAGCAAATATCAGTTTAGTCTTCATGTCTTCAAAACTTCTCTAAGCCTTTTCCATCTAAACTCAACAATCTTCTTGGTTAATTTAGTCAACAATGCAATTATGGAGCTAAAGTTTTGGATAAATCTTCGAAAAAACAAGGCTAAACCATGAAAGCTCTTAACTTCAATAGCACTAGTTGGCATAGGCTACTCACTAATATCTCTGACTTTTTCCTCATCAACTTGAACTCCACTCCTTGAGACGACATATCCGAGGAACATAACCTTACTTTGACAGAACTTGCATTTCTTCAAGTTGCCAAATAATTTCTTGGCGCAGGGTAGGTTAAACACCAATCTCAAATGTTCAACATGAACGAGGAGGTCGGCACCGTAAACCAGAATATCATCAAAATAAACTACAACGTATTTGCTGAGCAACGATCTTAGTGTATGGTTCATCAGTCGCATAAACGTATTTGACACATAAGTTAGTTCAAACGACATCACCAACCATTCGAACAAACCATCCCTTGTCTTGAAGGTCATCTTCCATTCATCCTTAAGTCTCATCCGTATTTGGTGGTAGCCATTCTTTAGGTTAATCTTAGAAAAGATGTAGCCGTTAAGTAACTCATCAAGCATATCATTAAGCTGTGGAATTGGGTATCAGTATTTGATAGTGATCTTATTGATAACTTAGTTATAAATGCACATTCGTCACGTTTCATCCTTTTTCGGCATGAGCACAATGGGTACAACACAAGGACTCATGCTTTCACGGACATATTCGCAACCACCAACTCATCTACTTGTTTCTTTAGTTCAGCTGCCTATTCTTGATTGAGCCTATAATTAGGTCAGTTTGGTAAGGCAGCCTTTCGTTGGAGGTTGATGCAATGCTCAATTCTTCTTAAGGGAGGTAATCCTCTCGACATCTTAATAGGGAATGGGTCGGCAAATTCCTAAAGTAGCTGCTGCATTTCAGCAAGTAAGTTCTTGACTTCTCTAACTTCTAAGAATCTCTTGACCAAAAGGAGCACATGGTCCTTAGCCTTGAGTTCTCAGGCAAACTAAGCTTGGGAAATCACTAAAGACTTTCACTATAGAGATCTAACAACCTTTTCTTGGGTTTCTTACACTTCCTTAGGACTCATAGGTATCAATATAATTTTCTTCCCGGACTTCTGGAACATGTAGGTGTTTTTATACCCATCGTATAACATTCTCAAGTCAAATAGCCATGGTCGGCTAAGTAATATGTGAGATGTACACATGGGAAAGACATCGTACAATACCTCATCCCTGTACCTATCACCAATGATAATCAGTACTTCGACTTGCTTAGAAACATGTAGTTCTCCTTTGTCATTCTACTAATGAATCTTATACAGCTTGGGGTATGGAAAGGTTGGCAATTTCTTGGCCTTAACTACCCCTTGCGCGATGACATTAGTACAACTCCCTTCATCAATGATCACGATGCATAGCTTACCATTCACCTGGCAATTTGTATGGAAGAGGTTCTCTCTTTGCTCATTCTCATTAGCCACAAAATTACTAAGAAATCATCAAACAACAAAGCAATATTCGGCTCCTCTCTCAGGAGGTATCTTAGCATCAGGGTCTTCGTGAAATTCTTCTAACACCAGATCGATTGCCACTTCTTCCTCTCCTTCACTCACACTTTGTACTTTAAATTGGGGGTTGTCTCCTTTTATTGTCATGACTTGGCGATTCAGACATTAGCTAGTCATGTGTCCATAGCCAAGGCATTTAAAACATTTGATTTCTTGGGTTTTCTTTCCTGAACTCTAACCCTAGTCTCTTTAGATCTCAAGCTCCTCGATTTTGCTCTTACTTCGACCTTTGTTTGGTCAGCTTAGCATGTGACCTCGGCATTCCACCTTGAAACTATTTGATGCCCTATCATTCCCTAGTTGACTCGACAGGCCACTCCTATTTAGCATTAGTTTTTGGTTACTCAACATTCGGTTAGCCTGGTTCCGCCATTGTCTTTCAACTCTCTAAGCTATACAGATGGTTTCATCCAAAGATGTAAGGCTCTGTAGTTTCACGATGTTACCAATCTCAGTTCGTAGTCCAAAGATGAATCATATTATAGTTTAGGTCTCAGACTCATCAACATCATATCGTATAATGAGCAATTGAAACTCTTGGACATAATTGTTTATGGATTTGTTACCTTGCCTCAAGTCTTAGAGTCATCGGACAGTGTCTTATTCGTAGTGTTCGGGAGCAAACCTACTTCTCAGAACTCTCTTCATCTCATTTCATGTTCGGACCTTGCGTCAGGTCCTCAGGTGAACATTCTATAGCTTCTTCCACCACATTGCCACATATTCAAAAAATTCTAACGCGGCCACTCTAATGTGAACATCATCTTCATAATCATAGAAGTCGAATATCTTTTCAATCTTCTCTTCCTAATCCAAGTAGTCATCAGCACTACCAGACCCGTTGAAGCTCGAAATCTATGCCTTAAGATGTTCGGCACCTCTTGGTGCTCTAAACTCACACTCATCAATCCCATCATACTAGTCTTCTCTTTCTTCGTACTCTTCCACTTCGTCCAACTCCAACCTTCTTCTCGCAACTCTATCGGTACGTCATAGTGGTGCTGGGTTCACTGGAAAGGCTTCCAGAGCTCATTCATTCATCTGCCTCCTTGACTTATCTCTCATTTCTCGTCCCTGCTCAGCAACTCTCTCACGCGGTCCAGTCTCTAAAATTCTATTTACTAAGACAGCTAAGTTAGCTGCAATAGCAGCAAGATCTTGTATCTGCCCATCAGCAGTACGTGGTGTTTGTTGGGTAACTTAACTATGACCATGAGCACCACTCTCGACATTGTTAATCTCCCCTTATACACTAGGGTTTGACATTCTCAACACAAAGCTTCAGTAAAGACACTATATTCAGATGCTTTCAATACATATACAAGTATCTCGAACAGTAGACTAACTATCACTACACAGCTCTCAGTCTCAACCTTAAGCTTTGATACCAGGAAATTATATGGTGTACCTAGAAGCTTAGTTATCACTAGGACTTACTGTGGCAAATCTAACTATAATGGATCTTTTAAAATATCAAAGAAAATTAGAGGGAAATGACTTATAGACGAACAAGAGTAGTTGACGTAAAGCTGCTCGGAAGATGTGACTCACTAACGAACACAACATGACTTGACACCTCACTTGATATGACGCACAAGTTGATGTTAAGGTCCACCTACCACTAATCCTAAGCTACTTGGTAAGATTAGATAAGAGTGTATGAAAGATGGACTTAGAGAGGTTGTCTCACAAGAACAGAATATTCGATCTTAATTGTAAGTTATATGCGGCTTACAAGAGAAATGGATTATTTATAGTAAGTCTCTAGCGCAACATTATAAATAAAGAAATTATAAGAAAGTATATACAAAAAGGGGAATCCTAGTACATATGAAAAAGAGTAAAAAAGACGAAAGACAAAAATGGAAAAGTTGTACAACGTTAGATGAGATAGATAGGTAGCAGCGCAACATTGGTCCCGTACAAATATTCTCTAAGCATAGTAAGCGAGAGGGATCAAGATGTTATGGCAATAAAGGGGTTAGGATGAGAGAGATGGTAGCTACCGAGAGAAAAGTACTCGGCCGGTAAGTGAGTCTCTCGTCTCTCATCTCTTAGCAACAGTTGGTCGGATTACTTAGCATAGGGTCCTTGGTAAGGGAATGGTCAACATCATCACTATTGAGTATATAGATCATCGTGTGACAGTGCAAGGAGCTTAGGAAGTTTGGTTACCTTCCTTCGATGTAAACTTTCTCGTCATCAGTAGGTTATCGAGAAAGGATTCTTAGGGTGAAGGATTGGAGTCCTCAGAGCTATGCGCGAGTAATAGAACCGTTGGTTAGCAGTTCATCACTACACCTGCTCAAACAAGTAAGCTATCCATACCTTTTTGTCCATATCTTCCAATGGCATCACCAATACAATATCGCAATGTATACAGAATCATGTGTAGAATCAGTTGAACCAATGATTGTTTTCCTTATATATTTATTTTTACTTTTTTATATCTTGTACATTACTTCCTTAGGAAATGCCCTTTTTATCTTTTCCCTTTTAGATAAGTTACACTAACTTATGCGTATAAATACCCCTCTAGTTGTAGCTATAAACATCATAATCGGATTACCATTAATACACTCGAGTATTTTTCTTCCTTGCATAAACATTACCTGTTTACTTTCGGCATCACTCTTATCTTAACTCTTGAGAAAGGCTAGGTACTGAGTAACCTCACCGGACTGATTCGTGCATCATATCAGATTATGCCATGAATCCTTGGAAGTTCTATTGGTGTGTTATATCCTTAGAGCTATTCATGGGTTTTGCTTACTTTTTCACTCGTATTTGTCCTTTCACACATACCCGATCACTCTCTTTCAAGCTTTTTGTAAGCTCGAACCCATCCAGTGACCGGCCTTGTCTATTCTTGGTCTTGGTTCACAACATCTTAGTATCAGAATGGAGGTTTTGTTTAAGTCATGGTTTATGTTTGAAGGTTTGTTATACTTTGTTTTGTGTGTGTGAAATAGAGCAAGTTACTGTGTTCATCTTAGTTACTGTGTTTGCTAGTTATTAATTTCTTAAATTGTTTGTTTGAACTTTGAATCTATAAAGAAAATAATAAACCTAAGTGTGAATGTTGGAATGGGAGATGACAATAGTGGAGTTGTCCACCATAGCTGATAGTCTTAAGGAACTTTGAGAAGCACTGACAAGAGACTTGACAAGGTGGCTAGCCTTTTGATAGATTTAACCCGAACTATTCATACATTGGCTTATCGACCCACCGAGGCTATGTAAAATACCCCATAAGCTGCCCAACCTATTAGAGGTTAGAACCCAGCTCGACCAGTTCGAGGTAAAGGAGTAAGCAAACTAGTAAGATGAAGGATAGACCTAAGAGAACTTAATGAGGAGGACGAGGAAGAATACTTCAAAGAAGAGCGAGCTCGAGCCCCAAAGCATCTGACCATGTGAAACTTCGGATTCCGAGTTTCAATGAATCTGGGAATGTTAAAGAATATCTAGAATGGGAGAGAAGGTAGAGTGTGTTTTTTATTATTATCAGTACGAAGATTACGAGAAAGTAAGAATTGTTGCTATTGAGTTCTCTAGATATGTTGCTATGTGGTGGAAGAATTTCTAAGCCATGAGGAGACGAGAGGGCTATCAAGAGATTAATAGTTAGCCCGAGATGAAGAGAATACTTAAAAACAAATTCGTGCCAGAAACTTATCTTTAGGATACTTTCACTTAGCTTTAAGAGCTAAGACAAGGAAGCTAGACTGTTGATGAGTATGTTCAAGAATTTCAAGTGCTCATGATTCGTTGCAAAGTAGAGGAACTACCGACTCAAACATTTTCAAGATTCATCACTAGATTGAGAGGTGATTTTCGTGACACTGTGGAACTCTAATGTTTTACCATAATAGATGAAGTTGTCAGAATAGCCCAGTGAGTAAAAAGGCAAAGAAGGAGCCGAGTGCCGACAAGGATGCCAACTAACCGACTAGGATAGGCAAATCACTGAGCTCAATCAAGTACCAAGCCGAGTTGAAAGATAGATGTCTAAGTTGATCAAAGAGACCGACTTGATACTGAAGTGCTAACTCGAACTTATGAGAAGGGGTAAGGGTCTGGCAAGGGTTTTGAACATATGGTTGCTTAGTACCCGAACCGAAGGACAATGGTCATCAAGGGAGACATCCCGAAGCTAGAAGTAAACAGTACAGATGAGGAACTTAGAGAGGAAGAGGTCCTCGTCGAGAAAGAAAATGCCGAGAAAGTACTGATTGAGGAGGACATATTTGTTGAAGACTTAGACCAATTACTCATGGTTGTCCGATGCTCTATGAATATAGAACTTTTACAAGAAGAGAAGTAGAGAGAGAATTTGTTTCATACCACCTGTAAGGTAAATAAGCAGGTGTATACCCTCATTGTGGATAATGGAAGCTACACCAATGTAGCATCGACTGATCTTGTTTCAAAACTAAAGTTGCCGACTGTTACACATCCAAGGCCGCACAAATTTCATTGGTTGAGTAAGAAAGGAGTACTGCATGTCACCCGGCAAATACTACTACCAATTACTATAGGGAATTACTCAGACCAGATTCTCTGTGACGTACTGCCCATGTGTGCTTCCCACATGTTGCTAAGTAGACCGTAGCTGTTTGATAAGAGAGTTATCCATGTCGGCTATAAGAACATGTACATGTTTGAGAAGGACGGCTAGAAGATTGCACTGAACCAGATGCTATAGAGAGAAGTTAATAAATTGCAGACAAAACTTGCTTGTGGATCGAAGAAGGCTCTAGTGCTGAGTAGAGCTGAGCTTTAAGAGGCCATCAATGCTGATGAGCCGACCCTCATGTTGGTCGGGCACCTATTAGAAATGAAGGAGTAAGGTGAACTACCCCAAGAAATCAAAGAGTTACTTGATGGGTATACCGACCTGTTTCTAGAGCAGTTACTCGAGGGGTAGCCTCCAACTCGAGGTATAGAGCACTGCATTGACTTAGTACCTGACACCGCACTACCGAATAAGCCAGCTTATCGGATGAATCTCAAATAGGCTTTTGAGCTGCAACGTCAAGTCAATGAGTTATTGGAGAGAGGATATGTCCGAGAAAGTCTCAACTTTTGCGCTGTGCCAACACTTTAAGTACCGAAAAAGGATGAAACCTGGCGGGTGTGTGTTGATAGCCAAGTTGTGAACAAGATCACAATCAAATACAGGTATCCCATTCCTAGATTGGAGGACATGCTAGATGAGCTGCGTGGAGCCACGATCTTCAGTAAGATTGATATAAAATCATAAAATCTGGCTACCATCAAATCCACATGAGGCCGGGAGACGAATGAAAAATGCCATTTAAGACTCAATATGGATTATATGAATGGATGGTCATGCCCTTTGGCTTGTCAAATGCTTTGAGCACTTTCATGAGACTAATGAATCATGTGTTGAGACATCTGATTGAGAAGTGTGTTGTGGTGTACTTTGACGACATCCTAGTCTACAATACTAACATGCCGCGTCACTATGAATACCTTTAAGCCGTATTGGATATCCTCTATGCTAAGAAACTATTTAACAATCTCAAGAAATGTTGCTTTTGCTAGGAGGAAGTGGTATTCTTACGTTACATAGTCAGTAGAGGAGGCTTATGAGTAAACAACAAAAAGATCCGAGTAATTATAGAGTAGCCAACTCTTACTACTTGTGTTGACGTGAGAAGTTTCCATAGATTGGCTTCATTCTATAGATGATTCATAAAAAATTTTAGTACCCTTGCCATACCTCTTATTGAGCTTACAAAGAAGAACACTGACTTCTGATGGGGAGAAAGGGAGGAGAGTAGCTTTGTTGAGGTGAAAGAGAGATTGATCTCTACCCTAGTATTGGTTTTACTTGACTTTTGAGAAAATATTTGCGTTGAAATGTGATGCATTAGGCATTGGAATGGGCGTTATTCTAATGTAGGAAGGCCGACCAATTGCCTTCCATAGCAAGAATCTTAGAGGACTATAGTTAAATTACTTCATGTATGATAAGGAACTCTTGGCGCTAATTCGAGCTCTACAAGTTTGGCAGCACTATTTACTACCTAGAAAGTTTGTCATCTATATTGATCATAAGTCATTGAGGTACCTTCGAAGTCAAACCAAATTATCAAAGTGGCAGGTGAGATGGGTTGATTTCCTTGAGGGATTCAATTATGTAATAAAGTACAAGCAGGAAAAGAGTAACATAGTTGCATATGCTCTTTTGAGGAGACATACACTTTTATCTAAACTATAGACCAGGCTGTTTGGGTTTGTAAGTATCAAAGAACAATATTCTAGGGATCTACACTTTGGACCCATAATCTTACGATGCATTGATGGAAGGATAGTGGATGAGTATTATGTGGATGATGGCTACTTCTTCCGAGGTGGAAAACTATGCATACCGACTTATTCCTTCAGGGAGTTGTTGATTAGGGAAGCCTACGGTGGAGGACTCACTAGACATTTAGGAGAAAGAAAGACTTGTAAATTATTGAATGGTTGATTCTTCTGGCCAAGGATGAGGAGAGATGTACACTGAGTTGTCGACAGCTGTACAGTATGCAAGAGGCTAAGTGCCAAGTCGAGTAAGGAAAAGCAATGCCTGTACCTGTTCCGTTGAAGCCATGGACTAAACTGATCAGGGAATTTGTTCTCGAACTACCACGAACTATCCAAAGCAAAGATTCTATAATAGCCATCATGGATTGTTTTAGTAAAATGGCACATTTCGTGCCTTGCTTAAAAACTAACGACGCTTCAGCTATTACTTCTCTTTTCTTGTTAGAGATTTTATGGTTATACAGCATGCCGAGAAGTGTAGTCTCCGATAGGGATCTAAAGTTCTTAAGCCATTTCTAAAGGACCTTGTGGCGTTGGATGGGGACCTACTATTAAGTACTTCCTATCATCCCCAAATTGACAGCGAAATGGAGGTGGTTAATTGCACTTTAGGATCATTGCTCTAAGTTGCAATGGGAAATAACTTAGCTGATTAGGATATCTGCTTGCTAGTAGTCGAATTCGCTTACAACCGTAAAGTGTTTGACACCACTAAGCAAACACCCTTCAAAGTGGTCTATGGTTTTAATCTTAAGTTGCCCTTCGACCACATCCTTATACCTATACGCATGTAAGAAGACCTTGATGCGAGAGCTTGAGCACAATCCCTCTAGCATATCTATGATAAAGTCACTCGGCACATCAACCAAGCTACTAAGAGAATGCGAGAGAAGACCAAAGGTAGGATGGCTTAGTAATTCCAGTCAAGAGACTTGGTATGGCTGCACCTTAGTAAGGAACGGCTCCCGACCAAGAGGAGGAACAAATTATCTACAAGAGCTAAAGGACTTTTTAGAATTCTCTAAAAGATCAATGACAACGCCTACAGATTGGAGTTATCTGAGGATTATGGGATTTCTAATGCCTTCAACGTTGTTGACCTTAGTCCGTATCACCATGACGGAGAGCTAAATGAAGACCATTCAGATTTGATCCTAAATTCAAAATAACCTGGAGGGAATGATAGGAATCATGCTACTGGACCACTAATCCGTAGTCAAGCCCAAGGACTAGAGGGACTGGTAAGATGAATCCTCCTATTCCAATCGACCATGCGCAAGCTGAGTATCTTCTTGCTGACCCATTCTACTTGCCGAGCCAAGAGACTGCCTATTTCTCACGTATTGTGTACCAAAAAGTGAAAGGTCGAGATAACAGCCCATCTTCATTCTCACACATGCCTAGCCAATTACTCACTTAGCTGCAACCTTGCCAAGATGTTAAGAGAAGGAGTCCAAACTAACCAAGCCACCCCTGCTCAAATAAGTAAGCTGTCTGTACTTTTTTGTCCATATCTTCCAATGGCATCACAAATACAACATCGCTACATATACAGAATTATGTGTAAAATCCATTGAATCAATGATTGTCTTCTTTGTATATTCATTTTGATCTTTTTTTATCTTATACATTACTTCTTTAGGAAATACCCTTTTTGTCTTTTTCCTTTTGGGCAAGTTGCCCTAACTTATGAGTATAAATACCTCTATACTTATAGCTGTAAACATCAGAATCAAATTACCATTAACACACTTGAGTATTTTTTTTTCTTGCATAAATACTACTTGTTTACTTCCAGCATCACTCTTATCTTAACTCTTGAGTAAGGTTGAGTAACCTCACCAGACCAATTCGTCCATCATATCGGATTGTGCCATGAGTTTTTGAAAATTCTATTGGTGTGTTATATCCTTTGAAGCTATTCGTGGGTTTTGCTTACTTTTTTACTCGTATTTATCCTTTCATATATACCCCATCACTCTCTTTCTAGAATTCTGTAAGCTCGTACCTATCCAATGATCGATCTTGTATGTTTTTGGTCTCAGTTCACAACATTAGTCTTGTTGGCATCCAAGAAGAATAATTAATCTTTAGCATAAAATAAATGGGTTAATTTCTGACATGTCCTTTTAATTTTTGTCCCTTTAGTGTGATGCTTAATTGTTGTTTTTCATTATTAATCATGATAAAACATTAGCAATGAAAAGGAATAAATATAGTAAAAGAGGATCTCCTTATCTTAAGCCTTTAGAAGGTTCAATTTTCCTTATTCACATTAGTTGCATTTGAATGTTTGAAAATAAATATTAGCCTACATTTTTGTAAGAGTAGTATAAATAATAGATGCATGCATTGTGTTGATTATACTACTATGCTCTTTACAAAGCTCTATATTATGCTATCTACTATGTTATGTATTATGCTTTCTATTTTCCATATGTGAATATCTTTGCACTGATCTTTTAAAACTTGATGATAGTTCTATCCAATTGATTGTGAATTTTTATTGGCTAAAGTCATAATTTTCTTTTTTATTTCCTTCTGTGGTAGTATGTACACTTTCATATGTATAGTAGTGATTCATCTAGCTTCTGTTGGAAGAGACATTTAGACAACGGTAAGGAGAAGGCCTCAGCAAGGGTGTCTCAACCCATCCATAATGTGGACAAGTATAAATTTATCTTATGGCAATAGTAACCATTATGACTTTGTTAAATATGAATAAATTTGTGTATATTACATTGCAAAGTCATATTCTAGAAAAAACAATGTGTAAAACTAAAATAGAGCTTTTTACCAAGTTTCACACGCTAGATTGCATGTTTCGATCTATATTGACATTTAAACGAATAGGTAGAATAAAAACTTTATGAGAATCACTTTTCATTGGATAGACAATAAGTGGCATCTACATAAATAATTACTTATCCTTAGAAAATTTAAATGAATGCCACAATGTATAAAATATTTTTCAAATTCTAAGCATTATTTTGAATGAGTATGCACTCCAAAAGAAGGTTTTTTTTTTTTTTTTTAATTGGTTTCAATAATGCGATGTTGAAGATCACATCTTATTCAAAAACTACAAGCATTTTGTTAACCTATGCTTGAAGAAACCTTTCTTTACATTTGTTGCGATTGCTACATATTAAATCTATGTGTTAAAGTCAAGATGTTGAATTGGATTTCAAAATATTTACTATTAAAATGGTTGTTGACTATATAGTAGACCATCCATATATCAATATGGTGTAGTGAAAATTTTACTTAGATAATGGATTAAAACTAAGGAATTTTAAAAGAGATGTACAATATAGGTGGGAATTTTGCACACCAACTTCTCCAAAGCTCCATATATTGTGAACTTGCATTATATAATTTTTTTAAGCTCCATATCTTGGATATACAATGACAACCCAACATTCGTAATGCATGCACAAGGCTATTACAAATACTTAAAATTTCCATGATTGGTACAAAAACATTTTTACATGTTCATTGGCTAAGCATTCATTTATTTGTTTTGGAAGTTTCAAATATACTTCAATCTTATTTGATTTGCTAAACACTACGGCACTACATTTCAAATATGTATAATAAATGACTAGGAAGTGATTAATTACTATATATATAAATTAATTGTTCTAATTAACATGGTTACATCTGCTTCTACATGACCTTAGAAGAGTCATACATGGATGGCACTTAATGAGAAGTAGTAGAAACAATCTGCATGTGGAATGGGATGTCTTCATTCAAACTTTTAAAGATTGGTATATGGAGTGAAAAAGAGGAAAATATAGTGTATTGCACATCTAACTTAGAAGATAACTATTTTGTTTCATCATGTTAGGTGGAGAGCATCGGTGCGTCAACTCCTAAACGTGCATAGGGAAGAATTGACTGCTTATCATTACTTTGCCCCAATTTGTGCAATATATAAGCTTGAGGTAATTTTCTCTATCGACATTGTTCTTCTTTTGGTTTTCAGTGCTTTATATAAGGTTAATGGCATTACTTTGTTTATTTTCTATGCCACACTTTTATAAGGGGAGTAATACTCTCTTTTATATTTTCATTCTTAATCAACAAATTGCACGTACAAGACATAATATTCTATGTCCCCTCTTTTTTAATTTTTAAATTTTTTTTTCAACTTCATCGATTTCTATCAATAAAAATATACAATGGCACTTACCTCTATATACAGGAATTTTTGCTAGTGAAGCAAATCAACTACAATCAAGTTGTCCATATAATAGTTATATAAATTAATGACTTGTAAGTGTACTTACATGAGAGGGAAGTAAATGAGATTAGGAAAGAAAGAGGAAGTAATAAATTATTAAAAAAGGAAATAAAAAAGATATCTGATTCATTGATCCGATAATTGTGACCTGGACCGTTGGAATTGCAAAGTCCTGGAATCTACCAACTGGCTTAAGACTAGTGAGGGTTGAATGGCTTATTGGTTTTGGTTGGGATGAGTCGGGGTTGAGTTGTCCTTCTTACCTCTAGTTGCTCACATTTTAAAGAGGATAACTTTCATAATTATTATTTCGTCAAAGTCACGAATAGAGCAAATATTATAATAATTATATAAATATATATATATGATACATTTAATATTTTATAATAGATCGAGATGAAATCATGATTATAATTTTATTCTCCCGTATAAATGATTTTAATAGTTTGAATAATAATTTCTAATAAAAAAGCATTTTAATTTTAAGTTACATTTTGATTTTAGGATCCAAATCATAATTCTATCCCTAATCATTGCATCATCCCACTGGTCATCATTCTCGTGCGATTCCTTTTCCTCATCCTTGCATATTGCTTGAGTGGTATATTTCATTAGTTTAATCTATTTAGCTGCAAAAAATGCTCATATAATATCATACAAGTCATATATAACATTACGTACCCATTACATATTGTATAGTATGTTTTGTATCAAATAATATATATAATAGCAATATGTGGTATAACAAAATCAATCATAACACTTATAAATGTTTACATGTAATCTTATACTTTATAGTATTACGACATATATTATATTAAAGAATATATAAATATGTGTCAACACGTATATATTGTACATGCTCGTTACATACAATAAATATTCTATATTTTAATACATTTTATGGTATTTATGTATCTTCAGAAAATGTATATTGATATATTAATTTGTAGCTTATGTGGAGATTCCATCTAATCTTGAATATGTCTGGATCAAATATATTAATGAAATAGTATCATAATTCTACTGGGTGCCATACATAAAATTAGAATGATGATTTCTTCTGCGATTCTATTTCGTTCCGCTCTGATTTGTTTTATTTCGAGCTGAGACAGTATTCTAAATATAGCAAATACTTACTCTCAGTTTCATGATTATGAAAATCCATTTTCCCTTTTCTGTTTGATTGAATGTTTTACTTTATCGAAAAATTAGGGAGCGGCGAAAGTCGAAGGATGACAAGCTTTCCCATCTTTCCCTCCCTTCCCGTCAATTCTTACCCATAAGCTCACGAATCGGGAGGAAGTTAGCAACATCAACAACCATTAAAACTCGTTCCTCTTTTTCTGTTTTTCTCTTTTCCCTTCCAAAATCTCTGTTGTAAAAAGAAAAAACATAAAGAAAAAGAATTTTCTCATACAACAAAACAAAAAACTAAACGTGAAATTAAAGTTTCTGAACAAAAGATCACACAATTCATCCCCAGGCCTCCATAATTGTACGATGATTAAATAGGCCAAAGCTTCTTCAACAATAATTATTATTTCATAAAGGTACTTGATATATATATATATATATATTTATTTATTTATTTATTTATTTTCCAGCTTTCATTGTTCAGGCACATTGATTTACCTCTAAAACGATACTCGGATTGCATAATTAATTAATTAATTATATTCGTTTCTTGTCAACATATTGTTATATAAACAAATAAAAACAAATGAAATATTTAGGCTTCCTTCTCGTTTCTTCCTAGAATTGGAGTACTGTTTTCTCATTACATTTAATCTTTTACTGTCAAAAGTAAAACGTTGTCCCATCGGGTAATTTTCTTTACTCTTTATTTTTTATTTTTACAAATTTTGACGATTAGGCTGAATATAATAATTGATTAATGAAGTGAGATTGGTTTTTTAAGACAATCTTTTAATTTATTAAATTGATAAAATAAGATTAGCTTTGATATGACTTGTTCTGCAGTGTAGGCTTTTTGTTGCCGTTACATTTGATAAGCTATTTCTCTTTCTGTCTCTCTCTTCCCCTAAATTGCATTTCATTTTCATTTGCATCTTCCTTTTTGTTGTCAAAACGACAATCTTATTGAATACTTCTTTCGGAAAGTTCATTTCTTTGAATTGGATCTGTGTGTTTCTTCTCAATTCTGCTAAAAACCGTGTCCTGTACAGCTCTGGTAAGCTTAATTCGAATTTTTCAATCCATCAGTGTTCTTGGGTATTTTGATTTGGATTCCTGTCAATTTTGATTTTTTTTTTTTAATTTTGCACGTGGGGTTATTTAAATAAATCGTCAATCTTATTTTTATTTGAATTGTGGGTTTGCTGATTTCCATAATTCGGACATATTCTGTTTTACTGAATGCTATGCTGCGAATTCAGGGTTTTCATTTTTGAATTTCTGGGACGTTGCATAGAGCCGGAAAACAATGAGAGTTTCATTGCAATTCGCAGTGACTGATTATTTTTCATGTACGAATGTTACAATTAGACAATATGTTGTCTTGTCCAAATGATGACATTTCTTAATTTTCTATTACTTTTAATCTCAATTAGTAAATTTAGCTCAAGAAAATTTGGTTGGAAGGTCTTTATATGTGCTTGTCAAGACAAATTTCAATCAAACACCCTGCTCTCATGTTCTTGATTGGATAAGCTTAATTCATTATAGTGGAAATTTGTGTCGCTTCGTCTTGGTTGCTATTATATTCATCAGTCCCCTTCTTCTACTTGTTTGCATTGGGGATATATAGCAAGATATTCTATCCCAATCTGCATTAATAACAGGAATTTCTTTTATCTTATTCTCCTTTCAATCTGAATTTTCTTATCAGTAAGCATTTTAAAGTTATAAGTGGGAACTTTATTTCAGGACTAGTTTACCTCCAGCTTCTAGGCAGAATTATAAACAGCTACAAGTTGAAGCTACATATATAACATGGCACTTTCAATAAGAAATTTAGATTCAGCGTTTCAAGGAGCTGGACAAAAGGCGTATCCTTTTTTACTATCTATCTATGTTGTATTCTCTTTGGTTTATTTGGCTTGCTAGAGTTTATGAGGACCTGTTATGACCCTTTGTTACTGCTATTCCTCCTTTCATTTAGTTTTATAGTTATGACTGATAATGAACGTGCTATTTTAATTACTATCCTTCCATGATATGTATTTTGCACACCTTGACCACATTCAGTGGCATTGAAATCTGGCGCATTGAAAACTTCCACCCAGTTCCTGTCCCACAGTCCTCCTATGGGAAATTTTACACTGGGGATTCTTATCTAATATTAAAGGTAAGTGATGGTTGACATTAAATATATATTGGTTTACCTAAAGATGCAGGGAACTAGCACTTAAGTAATAAAACATGCTTGTCTATTAATTTTTGATAAATGAAAAGATTGGCACAATCAGCTAAGAATGTACTTGCTCTTCATGCTTAGATTTAATGTGATAAAAGTGTTGTCAGGAAGCACCCTAAGCAATTGACTAAATCTTCTAAGATATGCACTGTCAAAAGCTGCTTTTAGATACCATAAAAATAATATGTTTACATTAATCCAAGACCATTGATGATCTCGTCTGATAACAGAGCGAAAAACTGACATGTACTCTGAAGATGTATAGGAGAGTTGCATGTACCTGATGCAACTTTTGAAAAATAGAATCTTGTCCATTATTTGGTGCTTCCATGTATAAGAGAATTCACCGGAGATTAACATACTTATCTTTATGTATTCAGACAACTGCCTTGAAGAGTGGTTCTTTGTGTCATGATATCCATTATTGGCTGGGTAAAGATACCTCTCAAGTAAGTCTATGCATATCTAATTTATTTTGACTATCTGTCTCCTAGTATTATCAGTTGAGTGGTGAATTGTATGTGCCACAACAGGATGAGGCAGGAACTGCAGCTATAAAAGCAGTCGAGCTGGATGCTACTCTTGGAGGGCGTGCTGTTCAGTATCGTGAAGTTCAAGGCCATGAAACTGAAAAATTTTTATCTTATTTCAAGCCATGTATAATTCCACAAGAAGGTGGAATTGCTTCTGGATTTAGACATGCTGAGGCTGAAGAACATCAAACACGTTTATTTGTCTGCAGAGGAAAACATGTTGTCCATGTTAATGAGGCAAGTCCTTTGTTCTTAGTATCTCTCTGGGAGGAAGGAGTTTGCTTTAGCTGGTTACTGCTTAACTTTATGACTCTTTACTTGATGTGCTTCTGTCTGTCTGTTTTGGAGATAGGTTCCCTTTGCGCGATCATCATTGAACCACGATGACATTTTTATTCTGGATACAAAGTCAAAAATCTTCCAATTCAATGGTTCCAATTCGTCCATTCAAGAGAGGGCCAAGGCATTAGAAGTTGTTCAGTATGTTAAGGATACTTATCATGATGGAAAGTGTGACATAGCTGCTATCGGTAAGCAAGTTGCAGAATAGTAGGCAGTTCAAAATAGTGAGCAACTAGCAAATATTGTGATCTGATAGCGTCTCTTCTTTTTAGAGGATGGAAAATTGATGGCTGATGCTGAGACTGGAGAATTCTGGGGCTTTTTTGGTGGATTCGCTCCACTGCCCAGGAAAACAACCGCCAAGGAAGCAGATAAAGACCTAGATTCTAATATTTCAAAGCTACTTCGGTAATGAGTTGCACTCTTCACATTTTGTTCTGCATATTTTTGCACCTGAATTTGGTTATTTTTTCCCTTATTGTTCAAGTATTACATAATATTTACATTAAGAGTTCTGTGATAGAATGATTTATCTACAGACATCTATCTATATATGTAAGCCTTGGTTAGCTGGCACCTGGGTTGGCTAACTTCAGAACATGTTTTAACTTGCCGTTTATTAAGAGCTGTCTTCCTTTTTGAAGCGTTGACAAGGAACATGCTGAACCTGTTGAGGCAGAGCCCTTGACGAGGGAATTGCTAGAGACAGATAAATGCTATATTGTGGATTGTGGGACAGAAGTGTTTGTTTGGAATGGAAGGAACACTTCTATCGATGAGCGAAAGAATGCAACTAAAGTTGCAGAAGTAAATATGCTCTCTTGTCAAACATACTGATATAGCCCAGCAAGACCATATTTGTTTTTTTGTCTAAATTAGCTTTATTGAGCAGGTATTGGTTCAGGAACCTGACCGGCCAAAATCACATGTAATCCGGATCATTGAGGGATTTGAGACCATGCCCTTCCGTTCAAAGTTTGATTCATGGCCTCAAACAGCGAATGTAGCTGTCTCTGAGGATGGTAGAGGCAAGGTTGCAGGTAAAATGAAAAACTTCAAAAGCTTTCTGCCGAAACCTTGCTATGATTGCTGTTTCTGCTTATTCATGGGCTTATATACACCTAACAAAATTGCTGCTTATGATTTTCTAGCACTTCTGAAACGACAGGGAGTTAATGTCAAAGGACTCATGAAAGCTGAACCTGTTAAAGATGAACCTCAACCACACATCGATTGCACAGGGAACCTGCAGGTGCGATATGAGTGAAGTAATGCATGTCTTCATGGAGATAAGCCCCTCACTCAAATGCGCGCGTGTGCGCGCACACACACACTTTAATGTACACACAAATGCACAAACCAAACCTCCTTATACATGAAAGCTGACCTTCTAAAGATGAACCTAAACCACATAGTGATTACATATGGACTCTGCAGCTCCAATAGAGGGCAAATAATGTATATCTTCTTGGGATTATGCACCTCACATGAATGCATATGCACACATAGAAGCATGTTTGCACACATGCTCACCAAACTTCTATGGGTTGGCCCTATGGGTTTGTGCATGTATTTGGTTTTGTACAATGCAAGATAGAGAAGCTTTTATCAAACTTGGGTAATCTCCTTTCTCCTGTTGGTGTACCTTTGGAAGTTCAATTTAAGACTAAAGGTGTGAAAACAGAAATTTCTTTTGAGGGAAATTGAAGACTTAAAGTTTATGAAAAATAATTCAACAATTGACAAGATTTGAAGAAATATAAAAGGTGATTTCTTGAAGTGAAAAGTGGTTTCGACTGTCAGTAACTATAGCTCAGGAAAAGTTTCACGATCATGGCAAATATGTCTATGCATGGCAAGTGTCATTGCAGACTATTAGGGTTTCTGTTGATCAATTCATGATGAGCTTTGGGAGGAATTGATGAAATTACTTAAGGACTAATATATTTATTCTCCTAAATTGCCCAACATCTGTACTATTGATGCTATGCCTGCTGCTACAAATTGCCTGTTATATAAATGTTAGTAAATTCTTGTATTTCCTTTTTAATAGAGCTGCTAATTTATGCTAGTGCCCTGCTCTCAGGTTTGGCGAGTGAATGGCCAAGAGAAAATTCTCCTTCCAACCGCTGACCAATCAAAGTTCTATAGTGGAGATTGCTACATCTTCCAATATTCCTATCCGGGGGAAGAGAACGAAGAGTACCTTATAGGTACTTGGTTTGGGAACAAGAGTACTCAGGTAAGCAGCTTCATGGCTGCATGCGCTGTCATGCTCTTTATATGGTAAACATTTGCATTGGTACTAAGGTAGCAGTCAAAAGGCTTAAAAAAGCTTTGTTCCTCCTTATGAGCTCATTGAGTTGGAACAATGCAACAAAATATGGTCAAAATAGTTTGTGAAGATTTTGTTCTTGATAACTTTTAGCTGGATCTCTTTTCATGAACTTTCCTTTGCTACAATGAGCCGTCATTCGAACTTGAGCTCAGCCACTAGTAATGTACTTAGCATTTCCTATTTCTTCCTTAGATTAAGTGTCTGATCATAAACATTGTGAAGTCAAGTTCATAGAGGATTATGTCTATTATGACTTTTTTTATTTCTTTTGTCATGTTAGTGTGGAGCACTTGTGATGTAGATGGGAATTAGTATCCATGTGCTTGCTATGCCCAACTAAAGACAATTGAATATTTTATATGATAATTTATATAACGGAAGTTATAACCTCAGCTCTCTAGCATGCAAACTGACATCATATTCTTTTACAATTTAGCTTCACCCATTCCCCCAACCCTAAAAGCACAAATAGGATTGATGAGGAACAAAGTGGCAGTTTTAGTTCATGCACTGAAAAGTAACGCATCATCAATATCCTTGCACATAGAAGGGGACATACAGAGAAAGAATGAATCGCCCAAGGACAGGTCTTCCAAGGCTGCATATAAAGCATATTGCTTTCTATTTAAATTACTGCAATATAAATCAACAGAAAAATGGTTGGCATGGAAAATTAGTTGATGCAACACTTCACTGGACAATCTTTCATCAGAATCGTGAATAATTAGCATTGAATTGATTGGTATTGTTGATTTGTTTATGTCTGTACCTCTTCCCATTATGATTGTGATGACAGGAAGACAGAGCTTCAGCTAGTTCACTCTCTATCAAAATGGTTGAATCCTTAAAGTTTCTGCCTACTCAAGTAAGTTTCCATTTTCTCAGTTCCCTCCTCCTAATGGCACTGTGTACTCACATTGACAATATTATGCATTTTATCTCTTATTTCCAGGCTCGCCTATATGAGGGAAAAGAAACAATTCAGTTCCTATCGATTTTTCAAAGCTTTATTGTTTTTAAGGTCGGTGATCCTGAAGTTCCATCCTCTCCCTCTTGTGTTTATTGTTGTTCTTTTGAAAACCTAAATAATTGATTTTTTGACTATGGAAGTTTTATTTGTTTAACAGGGTGGGCTTGGTGATGGGTACAAGAATCAGATAGTGGAGCAGCAAATTCCTGATGAAACATACAATGAAGACGGTGTGGCTTTGTTTAGAGTTCAGGGATCTGGACCTGATAACATGCAATCAATTCAAGTTGAACCTGTATGTCATCATACAATTTCTTTTAGTTGTAAAATTCCATTAATCAGGTGCTTCAGAACATCTTGATTTAAGCTTCTCACATACATCAAACATGGATAACATTTTCTTTGTTTCTATTTGACCGTTAATCTTTTAAAGGTGCTTGGTGGCCACAATAACTGTGTCAATGTTGTCAGCACATATAGTTTTGAGTCTAGCAGTGTTGTAGAGTGCTATTTGTTTCACGGAACATTTTTCAGAATTTTTTCAGCGTTTGTTATAATCAAAGGTTTGCAATCGTCAAATATAATGGTAATTTCAAGAGGTTGCAAATATTGGTAACTTTTAGTAACAATTAATTATAGGAGACAACTTAGCCACCAACCTTTGGTAATATTGGTTAACAGCCGTAGGAAATATTGATGGGCAATAAGAAAAATGAATTTCTCTTTATAAAAACAAAAACCATTTTCCTTATATTTCATGGACATATTCCATGACGATTAAGTATCACATCGGCCATCAGCTGGTACCTTAACCTCCCATCATTACTTGCTGTTGAAAGTCATTGATAACTGGAACCTCTTGAGACTATGAGATTACTGCTAACAGCTGTCATATATTGTTGTAATGATTTCACAAAAGAAATGAAGCTTCTTAGGGAGAGATATATTTACTAATTATGTAAAAGTCCACCTTGAACTGTCTCATAGGAACATGATGCAAGATCCTCTGCTTCCTGAATAATAGAGTCTGAGCTTCTGATCACTTTAGTTCAGATTACTGTCATGATGGTAGGCTCTATCTCTCTCTGTGTTCTCCCACCCCCCCCACCCTCCCACCCACACCCCCTCATTGAAAGAGTATTATTTAAGATGTGCTCCACATTGGAATACTAGAAAAGTTTTGCTCATATTAATAATAAAGTAAGGAAATTCCTTGGTGACTAGTTGAAGAATTGTTATTTTGGTCATGCAGTATACATTACGCACCTGGTAATGAAAATTAAAACAAACTGTGTGAAAGTTGAAGCTAGTTTAGAAGTAATAATGTTACAACAACATAACCTTCTAGGTACTCTAAGTGAAAGCAAATAATGATGATTGTTATTAAAATGATTTTAATAATCTTAAAATAACTGCAACCGATATTTCATTTATCCCATTTCTTTCAAATGTTTGTTTTATCTCTCTATCTTTTCCTCCTCCTTTGCAAGTTAATTTTCTAATTTTTGTTTGTTGAAATTTTCTTAGCTTTATATGAGTTATTTCTTTTTTCTATGCTATTTTCAGGTTGCAGCATCCTTGAATTCCTCATATTGTTACATATTACATAGTGGCTCCTCCGTATTTTTATGGTCTGGAAGCCTTACAACCTCTGAAAATCAAGAGATTGCTGAGAGGCAACTGGATATCATTAAGGTCAATTTAATAATCTGAATATGTAATATTAATTCTTTTATAAAACTACTATATGGAGGAGATTTGTTAATTATTCAAGCTGTAGACTGTGAAAAGTAGTGATTATTTCCAGAACATATGGTAAGTTATTTATCCGTGCACGGTGAAATTTCTGCAGCCAAACATGCAGTCAAAGACACAAAAGGAGGGTGCTGAATCAGAACAGTTGTGGGAGATTTTAGGAGGAAAATCAGAATATTCCAGTCAGAAGATTGGAAGGGAGGCAGAGGGTGATCCCCACCTATTTTCTTGCACTTTCTCGCAAGGTAAAGATAGTTTTTTCCGTTAGTAATTAATTCTTTCCCCCATTTCTTCAGTTCTGTCTTCTGTTGGAAGAAACAGCAAAATTAACTTCATCTTGTCTTCTGGCTCTTTGCTGCCGAAATTTCTTTCCAATTCACAGGAAACTTGAAGGTGCGTACTGATGTCCTTTGTCCAAAGCTTTTTTTCTTTCTTTTGTTTTTGTCTTGTGTTTTTTGTTTTTTTCTTTTCATTTTGTTTTTGTTGTTTTTTCTTCCCTTCCCCCCCTTATGTGTGCGTAATGTAATCATATTGGCATCCTTTCACATGAAAACCAGTGGTGATCATTCTTTGTTATATCTTATTCCTCTAAATGGCCTACACATGTAAAGCTGTGCTTATTTGAAATCACTCATTATGAAGCTGCATCACCTAACATGCTGTAGTTTTATTTCAGGTGAAGGAAATATACAACTTTACCCAGGATGACTTAATGACAGAAGATATGTTTATCCTTGATTGTTATTCAGAAATATTTGTTTGGGTTGGACAAGAAATTGACTTGAAGATGCGAATTCAGGCTTTAACTATTGGAGAGGTACTCATGATACTTAGCTATGCTGGATGGTCTCAGCATTTTATCTGAGAAATCTTTCAGCATTTAAGCAATCAAAAGTAATATGCTTGATTCCATACATTGAAAAAAATTCTTGTCAGTATCCATCCCACATTTTTCTTCCTGATATGATGGGTGTTCTGTGTAATGTGAGTTCAATGTCAAAACTAATGTTCTTTCTTTTACTCTCTCCAGAAATTTCTTGAGCATGACTTTCTTATGGAGAAATTATCCCACGATGCTCCTATATATGTTGTAATGGAAGGAAGCGAACCACCTTTCTTCACACGCTTCTTCAAATGGGACTCCACAAAATCCATAGTAAGTGACAGAAGACACATCAAATAATATTTTCTTTTCCAACTGCAAGGAGCTTTTGATCACTTGAATTCTCATTGCAGATGCATGGAAACTCATTCCAAAGGAGGCTTACGATATTGAAAAATGGTGGCACTGCAAATGTTGATGTGAGAGATCTTCCTCATTGTGCAGTTTCATTTATGTATATTGATTTCATTATTTAATCAATTTAGTTTTACTCTGGTGGTGCTTGATCCTGCTTATGTTTGCTAACAGATATTTTCATCACAGCACATGATTAATTTTTCTTTGCAATTCCATCACTTTCACCAAGACTTTTTACGTAATTATTTTCCCTTGCTGATTATGTGATTTCTTCTTGTTTATGCTGCATTGATTCATGGAGAACTCTAGGGTGAGATAGATTATGCAAACTCAAAATGTCAATGCAAATATTGTTGAGAGAAGCAGATTCATTAGCTTCTCTGTGGGTTGGATGGCTGTGTTCTCAATGAGAAAAAAATTCAGGTTTTTGTTGTTACTTGCAATAGGATGAATGAATGATTGGAACCCCACCTATGAATGCACCTATAAGTTGCCAAAAATTATGAAATTTCTAACTGTTTAAGTTGGGGCACCATCAGAAACCCAAAAGGAGAACTCCGGTATCATTTGGAGGAAGATCTACTGTGCCAGACAAATCACAGCGTTCAAGAAGTGTATCTTTTAGCCCCGATCGTGTTCGTGTCAGGGGCAGATCCCCAGCTTTCAATGCACTAGCTGCCAATTTTGAAAATCCAAATGCAAGGAATCTTTCTACACCACCTCCTGGTGTTAAGAAGCTCTATCCCAGATCTGGGACCCCAGATTTAACAAACACAGCACCAAAATCTTCAGCAATATCAGCACTCAGTAGTGCATTTGAAAAATCACCACCGGTGAGGGAAGTACTTATACCCCGATCTATTAAAGGTAATGATCTGTATAAACACTGGATCGTGTATGTTGCAGTGTCTGCAATTTTCTTTTCCTTTTTTTTCTTTTAATTTTGGATTTTTGAAACTAGTGCATGCTATTTTTTTGAACTATCTTAGATATATAAAACCATGTTTATTTTGTAGCGAGTCCAGAGGCACCCAAATCAACTCCAGACTCAGATTCAAAGGAGAACTCTTTGGGCAGCAAAATGGAATCTCTAACTATTGCAGAAGATGTGAAAGAAGGTGAAGCTGAAGAGGAGGAAGGGCCAACTTACCCATATGAACTTCTTAAGACAACATCAACAGATCCTGTGACAGAAATTGATGTTACCAAGAGAGAGGTTTTAATCTGATGACCTCCTTCTATATTCCAATATGTAACCCTGAGATTGTTCTTTTCCTAAATTTTTCTATTTAACACATGCAGACTTACTTGTCCTTAGAAGAGTTCAAAGAGAAATTTGGAATGACAAAAAGTGCTTTCTACAAGTTGCCCAGATGGAGACAAAACAAGCTCAAAATGGCCCTTCAGTTGTTTTAAGATTTCTGTATCCGTCTCTACTTCTTTTCTGGCTACATGCCATTAGGCTACATGGAGAGTGAGCTCAACTGCAAATAGTAATTATCACCTTCTTATCCAATCAATAGAAAGCTTTGCTAACTATGAAGACAAATTCTGATCATGTTCTTTTTTTCCTATTTCCTGCTGTTAGGTAATTCATCATCTCTGGAAGCAAAATGGACAGTGCCAGTGCATTTTTAGCTGCTTCTGCTCCATGAAGCTTGGTTAATATTTGATGATCTGATTTCTTTTTATTTTTTAAGTTTTTTTTTCCTCCATACTGTGAGGTTTCTTGTGTGGTTGGGTTGACATGTTATTCTTTATTGTTGAGGCTTGTAATTGAGGTTGCAATTTTTCTTCCTTTACATTTTTTCAAATTTTTCTTCTTTCTTCTTTTTTGTTTTTTTTTTGTAGAAAATTGGTATTGGTGAGTGACTAGGAGGTTTGCGGTTGTTTTTATAGCCTGTAGTCCATAGCAGTGGATCAGAAAGGAAAATTCAAGTTCATAGTTAAAGTGTGTAAAGGTGAATGCAGAATCTGCTATTTGTTGCTGGGCAATAAAAAGTGTGCTGTCTGCCTTTTATTTTTCTTGTTATTTAATTCGTTGACGATTGTAATGTAATGTGCTAGTATTGAAGTGTATGGAGCAACTAACATGCCAAACTTATGATTCATTGAAAAGTCACATACCAATGGATGGGTTATTGTTTCCAAATGGGTTTGGCATTTCTGCCACATTTAGCACATTCCATAGTGCTTTTGCATCTGCAGGTGAAGTGTAATTGTTGCACTTCGCATTTGACATTGGAAAGTGCCTTCTTTAGAAATCAAATTACAATTACTTAGAGGGTATGGTGCGCTGAGTGTTGTATGGTGGAAGAATGGATGATCTCATTCTCCATGATCGGGTGGGCTGCTGCTGTCTTTCTGTGCGAATGCTCCTATGTCCTCTTTCTGCATATTGATAGATGATCTTCTTAAGAAATATGATGTGCCTCTTGTGAAAACTTAAGTAAGTTCTGCTTTGCTTCTAATGGTGCAGCTTCTGCAAAATTGTCAAAAAAGAAAAAAAAAAAAAAAGTGTACAGGAAGTAAAGATTGTACTATAGAATCCGCACCTGCGTCTGTGCTTTGAAAATACGTACCATATTAGCCGTCACTATACATTATTCATTAAATATATAGGGAAATACAATTTGTGCAATCTGCAATTGAGTCCTATGTTTTAATGATTTCTCATGCCAATCTTATGTCATTATTAATGAAATTAATCCGTGATAGGCACTGCAGAAGGCACTAAGCGATAATGTGAAATTTTATTTAATTTTCTCAAAGAAAATGAAAAATAGAAGTTAAAGGAATACGTTGCATGAAAATTTAGGACTAACATGGTGGTATTATGTGAATTACGGGAAGGCATTTCTCTAGTTGAATACTTTATTTTTGGAACACTTCCTATAATTTAATGATCAAATATATTAAATATTTATATATTTTTAAATAATTTTAAAAGTACGGTCAAGGCAAAAGTATTTTGAGAAATACAGCACACAAAATCGTGTGTTTATACAGACTTGTTAATGTCAAAACATGAGTTAATATGCAATATTAGCAACAATAGCTACTATTTTCCAATCAATCCAAATTTTTGTATCACTAGTGAAAAAAATTTACAAGCAAAAATAAAACTTCATACTGTAGATTGATGCATGTCCTATACATGCTCTAAAGTCCTTAACCATAAAAAAGAAAAAAAGAAAAAAGAAAAAAGGAAACATATGAATAATTTCACCAATGCTCATACCCCAAACTCCTCTAAAATTCATATTAGAGATTGATACATGTATGCCCTATACAATCACTCAGCACTCATCCACAATATCCTGTACATACTCCAAACTCCCTAGCAATAACATATCTTTCACCTGCAATAATAAGAAGCTAAGGAGAATAAGTTAGGAAAAAAAAAAACTAGAAAAAAAAACATATGGATATTTTCATTCATTACCCATTGAATCTACACAAATACAAATAATGTAGAAAAAATAGTAAAAAAAAAAAAAAAGAAAAAAAATCTAAGGCTATGTAAGGGGTAGTGATAAAATCCGAAACCCTAAACCAATTAGGACTAATAAAAGAGACAACAAAATCTATGATGCATTTTGGTATGGGATTTTTCTATAATTACATAATTTTGGTATTGTTATATTTTTTGTGTTATTGATAGTTCAATCATATAATTTCTTTTTGTATTCTCATCCCAGTATATGAGTATGTGATTTATTATAATGGATCCTATTAATAGTATAGAGAATGGATCCATCATCTTAATAGAGATGGTTTTTCTTCATCAAATACTCATCCCTAGTATTTGGAGCATTGGATATATAAAAATTAAAATAGATTGCAAAATATTAACTACAATTGACACGTAATATTCATACCTTTGATACTTAATATTCATATCACTAACTAGATTATACAAAATTTTTGAAAGAGTTATAGGTTCTAAATTGAAAGAGTTTTCTTCTTTTGTAAAAAAAATTCCCTTTTATATTTTGATCATACGTAATCTGTCTATCGAGTTGGGCTCATGAGAAGCTCCTCTTGTCAGTTGTATAGTAGTCATATTATTTGCACAAATCACTATAATAGAAATGCTCTTTCTAATGATTAGTCAACTAACTTGATGGAATATTGTTTCATTCATCATTATCAACTTTGCATCAAGCTTATTTCTCTATTCATGGCGTGATAAATGGCCCAACTAAGCTATAGCTCTAATTAAAATCCTAGTTTAACCTAATTAAACTATTATTAATTAGGTAACTTAAACGAATAAAAATTTCAAAACCCTTAAAAATTTTGACTAAGAAGGATAATTATTTTCGAGTTATGATTTTTAAGTAATTATCCAATTCATAGAATCAAGTTCATAAAGATAAAAGTAACTAAAAAAAGCGAAAACCTTATTGTAAAATAGGAGATAATAAAAGACTAAATTTTGTAGTAAGAAATAATATTTAACCATAAGACATTTACTAAAGGTAAATGTGACAAAACTATTGAAAAAGACCAAAGTAACCTTTATTATAAAAATAAAAATAAAAAAAATAAAAAAGGTAAAATGGTAAATGATAAAATAGTAAATAAGAGTAAATTTGTATTTATGACATCGTAAATAATGACTTTTGCATGGAAGATGTAATCATTTCATGTTGTTAATGTCAACTTAGTAAAAATCAGATATTAACCAATAAATATAATAAAATATGCATAATAATTGTTGGTGTTGAATCAAGCAAAAAGAAATTCCTATTAAAAAATATGAATTGTATTATGTATAGCAATGAGTGGGGTCATATCCGCAAGGTATTGGTAAAATCTATTTCTTTTAAAAGAAACATACTACAACAAAGAAAAGATGGTTTTTTTTTTTTGTAAAAACTCAAATATAGTAATCTAAAATTAAAAATAATCTACCAATAGAAAGTAATGCAATTCAAAATAAAATCAATAATAATGAACATCTAACCAAAGGTACAATTACAATTTTAGTTCATGAAATTTATCATTGATGCAAAGATAATTTTCCTTTATCTCAAATAAATTGATGGCTATTGATAGGCTCTAATAAACTATCTCTTCTTACTTTTTTGGGTAAAATCCACTCGATGCCATTATATTTTTAAAAAATAGCACAGTAAACTTTTATTTTGACCGCCAAAGCCATCAAACTTTTCAAAAAAGTATACAATTATACCATTTTAATGATTTTCCAATCAAATAGCAGCCAAAAATCCTACATGGCATTTATGATATGTTATTCTATATATAAAAATATTAAAAAATATTTTCCTTTCTCCCTAAACACTTTTTTCTACTAAAAAAAAAAAACTATTTCTCTAAAAATATAAACTATTTATTTCCCTCGGTCAAATTATTAAGGAAAACAAACAAAACTTTTTTCTTTCAATTTATTGGGCAGCACAATGCATTCCACATCAGTTGGAATAGAAGAGAAGGATGTTGAAAACATAAAAAAGAAAGGTTTAGTGGTAAGAATAAATAATGAACAACTAGAGATTCTATGCTTGAGAGTTGATAAAAAAAAGTGTTTGTACTCATGGTTTATGTATTATGATTATACTCAATGATGGTTGGCATTCCATGATATTGTCAATGCTTTTATTAATTTACATTAGAGGGTCTAAAAACTATTGCTTCATTGACATTATGCATGGTGAAATGTTCTAAAGAAATAATTAAAAGGAAAAATAAAAAATATATTTATGATTGAAAGAAAGAAGTTTTTTTTTTCTTCTTAATAATTTGGCCTTATAAAGAAATGAGTAGTTTGTGTTTTTGAAGGAAGATAAATAGCTTTTTTTTTTAATTGATAAAAGTGTTTCTTTTCTATAATAGTTCGTGCTTTTGAAGAGAAAGGAACAGACTTTTTAATATTTTTTAAATATAGAATGATACATCATAAATGCCATGGGGGATTTCCTATTGCCATTTCATTGGAAAATCATCCAAGTGGTATGATTGCAATTTTTTGAAAATTCAATAGTTTTAGTAATCAAAATAAAAGTTCAATGGTTAATATGATATTTTTTAAAACTACAGTGGCATCTGGTAGATTTTATCCATTTATAATTTATCAAATCTCTCTCTCTCTCTCTCTCTCTCTCTCATGATTTCAAATTGAAAAATTAAAGAAGAATTTACAAATGTATAATTGTCAATTAAATTCTGCACATCATATACTATATTATATGTTATGACAGCACGAAATATATTATAAAACATATATAATATTATGTCTAACTATATGCATTACATAATATTTTAAACATGCTCAAACCAAATAAATCACTAAAATTGAATTAGGATTTTATGGCCATCGCCAAACAAAGGATTGAAATTTTACTTTAGTAATTTAAGTTTCTAGAAATGATAATAATATCTTATGAATTAGCTATTATTATCATGATTTATACATGACAAAATAAAAAATGTAAAAGGGTTTTATTACAAAGATAAAATTTATTAAGAAAATATTTATAGTAAGATGATTATGCATTTAAACAAATTTGAAATGGGAATTATGAAGGGGATAAAATGTATAAAAGATTGTTTATCAATTCAAGGTAATAGAAATGAATGACCAATGATTATGGTTTTTGAATTAAAATATTATCCTTATGAAAAAAAAAAAAGAATAGTAGTAACAAAATTATCTTAATCTATATGTTTTCACCCCTTAAATAACATCTTTCATTTTCTTATCTATTTATATTTATTATTTATTTATCAATATATTAAACAAATACTCTTTGTTCATCTCTACACCCTTAAATAGCATTGTGAAAGATATTTCAAGAGCTTAACCTATATCTATATTTATTTATTTATATTATAGCCAATATCTCCTATTTGTCTATATAGCCCTTAAGTGGTATATTAAAGTATACTTTAAGACTTCAAATAACATATTAAAGTAGACTTTATTTTCTTATATTGTCTTATCTTTTTAACTATATCATTAGTCTAATACTCCACATCCATCTCCATGCCCTTAAATAGTATTTTGAAGCATATTTCAATATCATAAATAGAATATTAATGTTTTATTTTCACTCTAATCTTTATATCTATATTATTAAGGGAATATTCTCTTAGCAACGGGAAAGGAGTCTATCTATTTGCCTAGTTTTTTGTAGATTTTCCCTAACATAGTCTACAAAAATTCCACGAATCCCTTGTTGGATAAGTTTGATGACTCAACAATAGTGCGGTTCATCTCCATACTCCTTAAATAGCATATTGAAGTATATTTTAAGACCTTAGATAACATAGTATGTTTTTCTTTCTTATCTATCTTATAGGGGCATTCTGTGGTAATGCTAGCAATCCAACGTTATCGTAACGTTGGACAATATAAATCATTGATTGAAATTGTTTTAATCTACACCATCTATCCTATTAAAATGAGTTAACATGTTACCTAAATAATATATTATTATCATTTATGAATAAAAAATAGAAGACTAATTATTAAATAATATTAAACAATAAAAGAAAAAGCAAATAAAATAGAATTTACCAAACTAAAATATAAATCATTTTCATAACCCACTCTCTCAAAGTAAGAAGAAGTTATTTCATAGTAAAAATGACTTGAGCATGGTAGAATATTGTGTTCATCAACAACATTACTGTATAATTCTTCATCCGGGTATGTTTTTTCATTCCATTTCTTTCTTACTTCATGAAATTTCATTTTTTTTTTTTAAGGTTTAGCGTTTTAGATATTTGATTCAATTGTCGATAGCAATTCTATGTTTTTTAAGAAATTTTTTTGTACAATCTAGTTATTGTGAAGAATCATAACCCTAATCATTCCATCTTGTTGTAGCATTTGTTTAAGAAGATTAAGAGAGATTAGGGTTTCAACATTTTCGGAAAAAATTGCATCTTCAACATTATCTGTCAATAGTTAGTAGGGGAGGGAAATTGTAACTTTGAATTCTTGTTACATTTTTTCCTTCCCCACTAACTGTCGATAGTAATAAGAACTTTTTATGTAGTAAAATTACTCTATTGATAGTTACATGAATTTATTGACAACGAATGAGAATATAAAAGATTCAACCTAGTTATTATCTACAGATGAAATTATCTGTTGATAGATAAAACTAAGTGAGCTCCTATATCCTTATTTACTGTTGATAGTTCACTGTTACTGTCAATAGTGTTTGTTAATATGTTAAATGATAAACAAATTCTATCGACGGTTATATTATTGCACATAACTATCCAAGTTTCTTAATTATATTAAAATGTAATTTTATGAAATTCGTACAGGTTTGCAAATTTTTGGAGGAAGTAAGATGAAGCAGTCGATGACATCATACATGTATTACTTCTACGGCTCGAGATCTCCATTTTTTTTTTTTCCAATTGTATTGTTTTTGCTTTTATTAGTATTGGAATGTAATGATTTTGCTTCCTTGGTTTATCTTTACATATGTAAGATGAGAGTAAGAAGATAAAGGTAGGTGAACATCCAGTTAAGGGGAAGGTTAGTGATGATTTTGATTTATATATTTTTGTTAGCTTAAGATAGTTTTAAGTTACTCTTATATGATTATATTTGTCTTTCTTTTTAGACGCTTGTAAGGAGAGTTGAAAAGCGACGTACACTTCTTCCTAAAGAAAAGAGGGAATATGAAAAAAGGTAGATTAATAGCTCAAAAGAGTATCATAGTCAGAAGGAGGAATCCAGGGGTGCTATGAAGTCGGTAAGATTAGATGGGTATTAATACTTGTTTTGTATTGTTTAATCTTTATAGTAATAGATGAGATGTTAACCTAAATATGTTGTTGAAGTCCTTTCATCCTTTCCCAATGTGAAAAAAGATACAGCAAGTGAAGTAAGACTTGTAGCCTTTTGGAGTTGAACTATGGTAAGATGGATAGAGATCTATGTTTGTGGCTAATCAAGAACTTTGACCTGAAGAGCTATGTTCTGAATATAAATGGGACAAGTCTTCTTATTACTCCTCTTGATGTAGAAAATAATCTTAGCTTGAGTAGTAAAGGTGAAGATGTACCAACATATGCTAAGGAGGAGCTATTAGCTAATGTGAGGAGTAGGTTAGAGTTGAAAGAAGACGTTAAGTTTACTGTCCTTATGGAAAGTTTGCAAAAAGCTAAGGCAGTTGATGACAAGTTCAAGCAATTATTTGTGATATGGGTACTTAGCAAGTTACTTGCCCCTTAATTAAGTGTGACGGCGGTGAGAGAGTATTTGATAGTGGTGGCTGATACAAGTAACCTACCATGATATAATTGGGCAAAGTATGTTCCTTAGAGAATGCAAGATGGTATTTTAAATTATAAGATGAACAATCGGAGTTATATGTGGGGTTGCATTCTATTCCTCATAGTATGTTTTTTATCGTTAATAACCTTTACTTTTATTCACTAGCATGCAATTCATTACTAATATAATTATTCAGTACATTATATCACCCATGTGGCATATCTGATTTATGACTATTTGCCACATTTTGTTATCAATAGCTATACTTTATTGATAAGTGTTTATTAGGCTATGAGGTGGTCGATAGCTCGATGCAGGCCTCACCCTAGTTGAAGACATAGATGAAAGAAAAAGTGAGGACGGTCGTTCAAAAGTTTAATAAGATCCTAAGGGACTCAGTAAGCTATTCAAGTTTTATAATGATGCTTTAATTATGAATGCTTTTAAGGTCTTTCGTACCATTGTAACCATCGTTCCATTTGATAGGTGGATTTGTGGAATCTACCAAAACCATTACTTGAAGAAAGATTGCCTGTATTAAGGAGATCAAAGTTTGAGGTTTAAGTTTCCCTTTCCTATTACAACTGATAATTTAGTTTATATTCTTAATTGACTAATATGTTATGTTAATATGATTTTTGCAGGTGTTGGAGGAGAGGCTAGATCTCTTATTGAAACAACAACAAGAATTGGAGGAAGAAGTCTAGAAGATTGTAAAGGGAGATACTTCATTTCCAATATCCATGAAGAATCAGCTGATGAACTTAATGAATATGATTTTTCCCTCTAAGAAAGCATCTAAAGGTGCAATCGATGAGGAAGATAAGAATGAGGAGTTTAGTAGAGATTCACCTCCTCTTCAGGACCTTAACTTGAAAGATGATGGATACATGAGTGTTTACCCTCTACAAGAGATGTTACTCAATTGTGATGAGAATGATCCCTAACCAATCAACCCTTTGCAAGAGATGTCACCCAACTGTGATGATAACAATCCCAAACAACAACAGGTAACCGTTTATTCATACTTTCATGTTTTGGCTTGAATCCTCAATACTAATGCATTGTAATTGATTTTTTTACTTATCTTTCTATTAGCTTTTAAAATGAAACTAAACATAGTGTTGTAGATGGAATCTCACTCCTCTCATTGCACAACTTAAAAATATGAGGGAAGAGAGGAGGTCATCATGATAGCAAGTGTCTCCCTACTTAAAATTTACAACAATGAACAAGGAGAAAAAACAGATACCACAGTTAGCACTAGTTAGTGATCTTTTATATAGTGTTTGATTCTTTTCTTTCTCTTCTACTCTCTTTTTTATCAAACATGGCATGTGTTCCAATTTTTCACATTAGTCTACATGCAAATTAGTACATTAGGAAGCACATATCAAATAAAGATGAAGGTTGTTGGATTTCCATACTCCATGATGATGTGTGCGTTATTAACTATGTATTTGATACCAAGATTGATAAAGACTAAGATCAATGACCATAAAATATTTGAATTTATTGTAAGAGTAACATGATGTAAGACATGTTTCTACTATGTGTAGTGAAACACTAGTGCAATTCGATCGTCATGTCATTCTAATACAATCGGATCTGTACTCTCTAAGACCTATAGGGTGGTTTTGTAATGGGGTTATTGACATGATGATCCAAAATTGGAACCATTTAGTATGGAGTGATGAGATCAAGAGGAAAACATGGTTTTTACCTAGCACTTTTGCGATGAGGACTCATTATTTCGTTACGTTATTGCTATTTCATGGAACTTTTCCCAATGAATCGATCTAATAACACTGGATGTAGGCATATGTCTTTATGGGAACGACAGAACCGATTTCCTTCCATAACATCTTACTCATCAGCAAAGTTTACTTAGGTAAAACAAATTGATGTGAGAGGGTACATACTCCTTTGATCTCTATTGTTCCACATAATATTTGTTTTAATTTAAGAGTTGAGACAATTGTTTAATGTAGGTCATCATATCAATGAATCCAACAAAAGAACATTGGTATTGAATTGAGCTACAAATGACTTGAGAGACTATAGCGTACAACAACATGCACACAACACTACACAATAAGCACAAAAGTGATGTAAAGAGAGTGGTAAGTTGTTTTCCTATCTGCTTTAGATAGATTAGATGCTTCCTACAATTGAAATCAACCTATGACTACTTAGTGATAACAATTTGGCAAGTCGGAATCTTAGATATTGTATTCCATTTGCAAGAATTTATGGATAAGGATGCTAGTCCATTTGACAAAGTCATTTCCAATTGGCTAATTCAAATAAACAATAAAGTGCCACAATAACCGAATACCGATGATGGGTAATGCTTTAATTTTTTAATATGCTCACTCATTCAATGTAATTCATAGTTTTAATAACAGTAACATGTTTCTTCTTTTGTAGTTCAAATTTTGTAGTTCAAATTGTGGCGTATATTTACTTAAGTGTTTGAAAGCTAAAGGCTCGAGATCGAAGGAAATGTAAGAACTTTATTGTTTTTATACTTTTTAACCTTTTTCATAAACCCCAATGTCATTTCCTTTATTCTCTTGCTAAATGTCCTTGTGTTATTCTGTAGATTGCAACCCTTAAGGATCGATTGAACATTTTGTTGGAGCTAGTGAAGTGCGAATTAAATACAAGGATAGTTAAGACAATTAAATTAGTGTGCAAACACTATGAGAAGATAAAAGAAGTCAAAACCCAATACAAATCGAAAAGAATATAACTGAACTGTATTATTGTAAAATGATGTTATTTGTCCATTTCTATATAAATATTGTAAATAGTTAAAGGAAGGATAATTTTTTTTTTTTTGGTAAATAAATAGGAATACTATAAAGGTCAAAATCAAGCAATGTTATGTATAAACTCTTGATTGTACTATTTTTGTGTCAAAACTCAAAATTGCATTATACTATTAACAGTTTGTGGGAGTTTGTCAATAGTATATGTATAATTTTTAAATTTTGAGAGTAACTCACTATTGACAATAATTGATATATTGTTGACAATTTCTTATAGTGAATAATCTGTTGATAGTAGAAGGATTGATTATTGATAGTAATGATTGTAGTGTGTCAATTTTACCATAAAGGAACCCTCATTTTACCGTGCTCCAAAACTATTAATACCGTAAAGTAAAGGAAGGTCATTTTATTGTAAAGGAAACCTATTTTACCATGCTCCAAAACTATTAATACCGTAAAGTAAGGTTATTTTACTGTAAAGGAAAGTAATTTTATAAAGAGTAATACACTGTTGATAGTCCCCTTTTTTGTCGATAGTATAGGATATTCAACGATTTTCTTAGAGTAACATACTGTTGACAGTAACTGATATATTGTCGATAGTTTCTTATATTGAAGAAACTATCTACAGTAGCAAAATTGACTGTCGATAACAATGATTGTAGTATGTCAATATTTTCAATTGTCTTAGTATCTAAGTTTTTGGTACTGATTTAAAGGATACACTTACTTTTAAAGGTAATAAGATATCACAACTTTGGTTTTCATTAGCTTCATTATAAATTACGTTGCAACTAAAGTGGTCAAGTCTTAACTTTTGCAAATTTGATCTAGATCATTGCAATTAGTGTTTGCTAAATGATATGATCTAGCTTAATAAATACAATTGAAATACCCTATGATATTTTCTCAATAGGAAATGCCTCAACATTTCCCCTTCCACTTGTAAAATATAAGATGACGAGTACCAACAATTCTCAAAACTTTGACATATAGACATTCAAGTGGTTTATAATTGAAATAAATAACCATTTCAAACTAATTCCTATTCCTATTTTAAAGTATCTCAACCAAATACCATCTTATAGGAAATACACACCTACCAGCAAATTTAGAAACCAAACCCAAGACTACACAATTTCAAAGTAATTCCTATTCCAAAACTTTCATCTTGAACTCATCAGTTTTTCAACAAGTTAAAACAAAACCTATCATATACCATGTTGATCATAGTGGAAGAACTTTAACTTGATCCTGAATCATAATCGTTACAACAATACATGATAAAACTAGAACATAGTCCTTATAAATACATTAACAATTACATGGTAAAGACTAAAACAAGATCCTTAGAAATTCATTATCCATTACACGAAAGGAAAGAAAAAAGGGAAACATGGTTCTTCAATGCTATGAAAAAAAGTTTTACCTTGCAAAACGAAAAAATAAATGTAAGTCCAATAATAATACATGAATCAGATTGCAGTCGATAATATTAAGCCTTATACCTTCAAGTACAGCTATTATCAATCTTGATCATCTTCTTAAGCTAGTGGATTGGATGATGATGGTTGTAGTGGTCAAGGTATGCTAAAATGTTTATATAAGCCAACGAACCCAATATGTTATGTATCCTTAATTTGGCGAACTTCCCCTTAAAGGCCTATTATAGACGTCTCCAGGTTGTAGACTTGCTAAATTAGGTTGTCCACTTGTTCCTTTAATGGAGTTACACTCTTACTATTGTCATCTTCTTCATCTTCATCATCTAACAGTTCCATAATGTCCACAAGTTGCTGGCTAGAAATCCATATTCCATCTCGATCTTCTTGATAGCTCAAACTCACAAGAGTTGACCTATCAATCAACTCATGATGTTTTTCTTTATAGGACTCATCTTCACTTACTGAGTTTTTGTCTTTTGAAAAAAAAAAAAAATGAGAAAGCAATCTTGCTTGTCATATTGTGTTTATGAAGTGAATAGTAATGGGTGTTAGCTTGATTCCTATTTTGTAAAAATTTATGCAGCAGTGATCATTTTTATGGTTTTAGTTATGGTAAAAATACCGTGTTCTTTTAAGCTTATTTTCTTTTCAAATATTTTTCTCTTTAAAGTTTTTAAATAATTTTCTTTTTTACTTTTTTAATTGTGTGGTCATACTTCATTTCTTGTGTTTCTACAGTTTCTAATGTTTAAAGATGCATGGATTTGCTGCCAATTATTTGATATGATTCCTAAATGAGTAATTATTAGCAAAATTCTTTATTATACCATTTAATTTTAACAAAACTTTGTTTTACTAATTCACAACAGTACATTTTGTAGAACAATGGTAAGGATTTACTAAGGACTGCACAATGGTGATAACCATATCCACCTAAACATTAAAAGAATTTTAGTATTTAATTTTATATTATTCATTCTTTTCCCAATATTATTGTTAAAATATGAAATCCAAATATCATTAATTTTTACTTCTTCCAGTAATGCCATTGAAGTTGGGTATAACAAAAAAAAAAAAAAAAGGCTTAATTACACAATGATAAGTGCTGAATGATGTGGTAAAAAAATACTCAAAACATTTGTAAGTTGAGGGTCCATTTATAGCAATAAGAGGACATTTATTTCATATCTATGAGTAAAATTAATGTACTCACACACTCTCTCTCTCTTCTTTGTGTTATGTAAGGATGAAAGTATGGAATATTGGCCATAAATTAGCTTTTGTAATTTTTCAAAATTTAGTTACGTTCTTAGTGATTTAGTCGACAAATAAATATAAATCTAAGTTTCGATTTTAATATGAAGTCCTTCCTTCCAATTTGAAATGCACTCTTTGTGGACATATATTGAGAAATATTGTTATATAATAACTTTATGCACACCATCGGAATAATCTTTTTTCTTTTTTTTTCCCATTTCCCTAGGCTATGTAACTAAATATGTTTCCATATGAATATAAATATGCATATATATTTTCTACAAATATATCGAGGGTGCGTCAACTGCTAGTCTTTCTTATAATCAACTGTGTTATTTTACTATGTGCAATAGGATGATAAAACAATTATAGATCTAACATTCTAATTGACAATATATTATTTTGATAATTGAATACGAAGGCCCTATTTTGCATCAATTAAGAAAAATAATAATATTAAGAAAATTTAAAGGATATATAAATACTCTAGATAAAGAAAAGAACAGTAAGAGTTGACTAGATCTCCCAATTCTCGAAGAACCAATACTTATAATTATATTTGGTTAGAATAAATTTAACTTCTCATATCTATGGAAAGAACACAAGAAAATATAATAAAAATTATTTGTTTTATTGTGTCATCAAGATTGGTCTTGTCTTTCTTTTATATCTTGCAAAACAAATCTTTTGAATGGGTACAATACATGTTAATTGAATTTAGGAAAAAAAAATTACATAATTACAAATTATATAAAAGAATAATCAAAATACCTTTACTAGATCGCATCATGCAATAATATTAACCTTTGTATATTGTTTTTATATTGCATTTTTAATATGCAACATATGTGCAAATACACCAATGTCACATCTTGAAGATGACATATAGGTGCAAATGTATCAATGTCACATTTTCAAGATACAATATAGATATTATGCTAGTGTCGTAGTTTGAAGATGTGACATTGGTATAAAAATAATCCCTTCCTTTCATGATTTGCTTTGATGTGGTATACGGGACTACCTATCTTTTCTTTTCTAAATTGTGGATACTCAAATCTCCTTAAATTACATTGAAACATGTATGTAATTATTTCTTGCCTCCATCTTGATGATCAAGCTTCCAAAATTCCTAAAAGTAAATAGATGATACCAATATAACAACGATATACTTTGATTCCTTTCTAGATGCACAATAAAATTTCCTCTTTGGAAAAGTTGCTTTAAGGAAAACTTAGAGTAGTTGCAAATTACGTGGCACCTCCAATTAAATTCTCAAACCCTTCTTTTTCTACAACTGTTGCACTTGTGATTATTTTTATGTATATTTTTTATATATGCACATTTTCCTATATAAAAATATACAAGTAAGTGCACTATAAAGTTGGAAAAAAATATATTATTTTCACAACTATCAATAATCATTAATTTAATGAAAAATGACTAAATCCCCTAAATTAGTAGGAGAATTTGACAAGTTAATTAAAGATGACAATGAAACATCACATTACACCATGTAACTTATTGAGGAGGTTAGAAAAACCATCCAGAGAAAAGGAAATAAACTAAGTAAATTTAGATTATGTCACGAAATTTAGAAAATTTCTTTTTGGGTGTCAAAAATTTGTACAAAATATGACAAGTGGCTTAAAATTATGGAAAATTTTAGGTGTAAAAAATTTATAGAAAATAGGATAAATGGCATAAAATTATGGAAAAATTACTAAGGACATGTAAATTCATGAGGAAGTCATTTAAATTATCCAAGAATTGTCTCCAACTTAGAAATGAAAAAAAAAAAAAATTAAAATTTCAAGATTCAGTTAACCCTTATAATTAGCGCACTAAGCTTGTAAAATTTCCTCACACTCACTTAAGTCACCAAAATTGACTCTCTCATTTAGAGCTTCCTTACCCTTCCCTCTCTCTCCTTGACAACCATTAGGGTGGTGGTGTGGCCATGGTATGGTGTTTTGAGCACTTGTTGCTATTTTGGTGGGGGAATTTTAGAGGGAAAAATACTACTTCTTTTGCTTTGAAAATTTTATCATAATTACCTTAAATTTATAGTATGATAATTCAACATTTACACTCTTATTTAGCAAAGTTACTAGCTAGTGAAGCTCTGGGGACTTGTTGGCCATTTATTTGTTGACTAATTGGTATTGGCAACTCTAAGGTCACTACGACGACTAAGTAGAAGTGCAAGAGCCCAACTTGAGGTCATACTCGCTCTTGAACAGGTTGGTAGTTTGTTGAGCTTCTATGTAAAATTCCACTCTCAATATGTGTAAATTGTTGTGTTTACAATAAATTGTTATGGTTTGTTGTACTTGGTTGATCACCTTGTTAAATATGATTTTAATAATATATTCAACTTAGTAAACTAAACATGCATTGCATTCTTACATTCTGCATTTTTTATCACCAAATGCTACCCATTAGGTATGATATAAATACTATCTTCTTTGGACCATAGTGAACTATTTGATTAGAGAAGAGGTCACAATACAAATAAAAACTATTTAGTCATAGTTCGAAGTGGTTTAGAGAGGACCAAAATTTCATTCATAAGTCTAAATTATGTGAGAGAATGTTGATTATGGAAACTCATCGAAACCCAGATTAGTGTAGGCGTACTTTCTCTAATCTTATGATGGAATGGATAATGTCATGCAGATGACATTTATTTGATGCATTAAATTTTAAAGGACTAATTACTATTGTTTGGTTAAGTATATTTCATGTTTCTTATCACTTATCGAGCCATGGTATTACTTAGACCTTGCTAAACCTTTTTGCAGGGTACCATGACTTACTAACTATAGTGCCACTAATTCTATTGGTAAGTTTAAAGCAACCCTAGGATGGAGACTATGTAAGGAAGACTAGAATAATACTAATTTCAATTTATGTACTCAAAGTGGGATGTTGATTAAAGCCCTAACTTTTTTCCAGTTGTAATAAAAATTTAAGTATTTAACAATTTTGTAATGATCAAACCAACCTAATCGGTTCAACCAAAATATGATATAAAAGTAGGCTAATCCAAGCTCTAGCTTGTTTTCATAGTGGAATGGATGGACCTATATGGCATGGGTGATTTGACTATGACTTGTTCGATTGATCGGGTTAGCCAGGTCCAAATACACTGGTATTAAAAAAAAAAAAAAAAAAAAAACTAGAAGCACTTTCTAAAAGAGAACCCATTTAGGTTCTAATTCTTATGGAACCTAACAATAGGAAGTCTAAGACAATTAATGCAATGAATGCATAGACATTATGTCTTACTAGTGTAAATGAGGATTCTTTTTATAAAGTTTTCTTGGTCAACAGATTGACTAGTTAGCAATGTGAGACTACTTATAAACCCCACAAATTTAGCTTTTTAGATATCGAATCAATTTAAATATTATAGGTAATTACCTTAAGTCAACGGAGTCAATAAATATAAAAATAATTAAAATTTTAAACTGAACATAATACGAATGAGAAAAAAATCTTAAAAATCTTGATCGAAACCTTAATTGTATACGAAAAAACTTTAAACCCTATGTATACGTAATTATTTGAGATTGAACTAGAACTTGAACTTGAAAAAAACCCTAAAACTATAACTATAAGCTTATAAAATGAAGAAATTTAATCTAATAATAAAACCCTAATAGAACACGATTATCAATTAATATGTGTAATCACATAAAATTGTTAATGAGCAAGTTGAGATAACTCCTAAATATTATAAATATAGCGAGTAACAATTTAATTAAGAAAATTAATAAAATTATGACTATTATTTCATAATTATTATTAATTCTATAATTTGATATTTGGAAAAGTCAACTTAGCAATTCTTTTTCCTTTTTCCTTCTTTCCTTTTTCTTTTCTTTTTCTCTTTTTTCTTCCTTTTCTCTTCACTTCCATGTTGCTTGCTTTCGAAAGTGTGTTTTCAACTGCTGTATGTTTGTTTTTTTAAAATTCCTGTGTGTTAAAAGTGAAGGATATTAAAAGATAAGATAGAAAGTTAGTCCAATCATAACAAATCTTACTTTTCTTTTTCTTTCATTTAATTTTTTTCTTTCTTTTTCCTATCGTTGTTTGACGCCTACTACATGTATATATTTATACTTTTTTTTTTTTACTTTCCTTTACACACTTAACACATTAGGAACACACATACATCCTCTCTCTCAACCATCCATTCTCTTTTCCCTTTTATCTTTCATTTTCTTCTCCTTCTTATTTTTATTTTTAAGCCATCAAATTTGCTACTTGTTTTATAACTTACCTTACTAGTATTTTACATCAAATTTAAGAGGAAAAAGAGAAGTCCTTGGTGTACAAGCCTCAAGATATAAAAGAAATAGTTAAGTAGTATTTTGATGTATCTATTTTTATTAATATACATATATTTTTGTTATGTATGTATATTTATTTAGTTAAATTACATGTATCTTGGGTATATGTAATATAGTTTAAATTGTAATTTATGTTTCTTGTAATAAAGCTACTTGTACATGTATTGAAATTTATGAAAAGTTAGTATTATATCATATACATGTGTTCATATATGTGTAAATACTTAGGTATAATTATGTATACATACATGTTATAATTGGTTATACAAGTATTTGGTATAAAGGGATTTGTGTATATGTATATATGCGTATATTATAGTTGTATATTATTTATTTTCATTATGTATAGGTATATATGTAATGGATGTTTATGTATGTATGTGTAGAGTACAAAAATATAAGTATAATATATGTATATATGTACAGTACATATAGTATATTTAGGGGTATATTGTAAAATTACATATGTATATATGTATAAATAAATTAAGGGAACCTAAGTATATAAGTATATGTATATGTATAAAAATATGTATATTAGTAGTGTATTATGTATAAGTATATGAGTAGGCTTAAAAAGTACATGTGTAATGTACAATAATATTAAATTATTAAATAAAGTAAGATATATATATATATATATATAAGTGTATATGCTGTGAGCCTTAGAGAAAAAGGTAAATGAATTAATTTGAAAAATAAAATAAAATATAATTATATAAATATTAAGTAAAATACAAAATATGCAAAATTCATGAAAGTGACACGAGGAATATCCCCATGCTGCTATATCAGCACATAATAATTTTTAATTAAATTCATAATTAAAAATAATAATTAAATAATTAGAAAATTATTAAAATAACAAAAGTGAATTAAATAAGTATTAAACTTTAAAAATGGCAAAATAAGTAAATTATGATAAAATAGACTTAAAAATAAGAAAATTACAAAAAAATAAAATTTAAATATCTATTAAATCACAAATATATAAAGAAAAGCTTAAAATAATAATTTATAATTATTTAAGTCAAATAATAAAATTCATAATATTTTTACACCATAATGGAAAATACGAATTATAACATCCAAAATGGATCTCGTTACGTGAAAGTACATTAAAAAAATGATAAAAATCAACTATAAATTCATAAAAAATGAAAAAAAAAAGAAAAAGTTTTCCGTAATTGAAAATTTAAGATAAACTGAGAAAAGTAAGTAGAAGATTTAAGTTAAACTATATTTATACCATACTTGGGTTATAGTTGGAAACTAAGTAAATAATGATAAATATTTAGTTAATTGAGGAATCTAGTTTTCTAGAGTACTTATAAACTTTATTATCTTTAAAGTACCCGATTATCGAGATTTGGAAATTTCAAAGGCTTGAAGAACGAGTATTAACCCAAGTGAGAGAGTTCTAATAATTTGCTATTTGCTTACTGCTTGTTGTTTATATGCTGCTTGTTTGTTGAATAACCGATTGCTTTATGTGCTATCATCCGTGTGATTACTTTCCTAAATTGGTAAATATAACTATTCGACTAAAATAACCAGTTATATTTGTCGCATGTCTATCATCCGATTAGTATACGGATGAAGAGTGCTAGCTTTGTAGATTTTTGAGAAAAATATTTTTAGAAAACGTTTCTCTAATGTTAAATATATTTTGTATGATTTTTATAAGGGCTCATAATGCATGTGAATGATATTTTTTACCGTTAAAGTAAAACTAGCATAGTATCTCTAATTAATTATGAGAGGACTAGTATATTTATGCCCGTAGAGTCTTGGATATATTTTGATAGTGAAATGACTCGTTTTGTGTGCTCGAGAGGTTTTAGATATGATCGGTGGATGGCCATAATTAGGATCTACCTATATTGATTGCTGTTTCTCAACTAGGGTAATAATTGAATGTCGTTTGGTGGGACAATGCCTCCAAATAGCCTCATGCGGTTAAGGTAAGATGCTTCGTGTAGGTAAGTATGGAGGATAATTGATGTGTAAACGTCATAAATCTACACCTTTCATAGCTCCAAACTCTTATAGATGTGTTGCTTACATTTACTATATATGCATTAATTTCTTGTATAGATAGATTGCATGTGTGCTAATAATATTTGATAACTTGCCTAAACAGTAGTGGTGGGGAACAAACTCACTGAGCCGTGGTTTGCTTATTCTCTTATAGTTTCTTTTACAAATTCCTTTAAGCAGAGATTGGGAAAAATCTTGAGAGCAAGGTATGAACTGGAGATAAGTTTAATAATGCTAGAATTAATTGAAATGTGTATAGTTGGTATATAAACAATTTATGTAAAAAATATTTATATGATAAGACTATGTATAATATAATATTTCTTATAATTTATCAAGTTGTTTTACCTTATTTTAGTATTTGGTAGGGGATATTGATTTCATGATTTTGATGGACTGTGGAATATTAGATATTAATAGTCACTTATATTTTATAGTAAGTAATTAATTAAAAATAAAAAAACCTTAGTTACTAATCGTTTAAAGTCTTATAATTTTTAACTTGTAAGGCGGTTTTTGTATCATGGGTGTACATGTGATATAAAAATTTTAAACAATTTTATTAGGCTCTCTTGAGGGTTGCGACACTACCATTTGCTATAAAGCAAAAAAAAAAAAAAAAAAAAAAAGGTAACAAATATTAGTAAATTATATTGTGTTGCATTTTATCCATTTTTTGGCATAACAAAGAAACTTTTATGGCTATAGAGTTGCGTTTTGTTCTTTTTTTTTTTTTTTTTTTTGGTTAATTGATTATTTTCTCGCTCATGTGATGCTTTAACTAGAGAAATTTAGAACACAATTCGCATGTTGTTGGACTGGTCATTATCTACCTTTTAATACTAACTGAATTCATGCGTTAGCAATGTAGTTATAGGAGGATCCCATATTTTATGGCATCCAATAGTACAATCACTGGATATACTTCAATTTTTTTTTTTTTAATTTGTAAAAAGGAAAGGGAAAAACGGGTCAACTTGAAGACGCATTTTTCCTCGAAAAACATTATGCAAGTAAAAATTTGACCTGAGCAATGATTTGGCCATTTCATAAAGTTAAATGTGGCTCAAAATCATAAATAATTTGATTGTTTAGATGCATAAACTACAAAGATTATTCAAATAAAACGTATTTTGACTTTTTGCATAATACAAAAGGAATAAGTTAGATTTAAAATTCACATTCTGATCTACAAATTAAAAAAAAAAAAAAATATAGGAAAAATTATAAATAACCTTTTTAAACTTTAACTTAAGTGTAAATTGAACTCTTTTTCAAATGTGCTTGAAGACCTTGGAATTTTAATAAATTGGCAACATAAAGGATATTTCCTTTTTTAGTTAAAATAAGTCACATTATGTTCAAGGTTTAGGAGATTTTAGAGTTTATGTATCAAAATCAAAATTTGAAAGGTTGACTTAAACCTATACCAATTTATTAAAGTTTAAGAGGTCTCCAAACATACTTTAAAAGTTCAAAAGGTCGATTTACACCTAAGTTAAAGTATAAGAAAATTATTTACATTTTCTCAAAAATAAAATAAGATAAAGAAGGAAGGATTTCGAAAGACTAAATTATATGACTATGATACATTGATTCTTCCATGATTCAAATATGATGTGAGTTGTCGAATGGGGGTAAGCGGGTATATGATGAGTAGGTATGAGATTTCACTCATATCATATTCTATAGATATAATTTCTCAAATTTAATAACATTAATGTCGAAGCGTAATATTTTACATTTAAGCAGGAAAATTTGATTAAATTCTTTATAGATGTCTTGATGGAATCAAATCTCTTTAAGTTTATATTAAAATTTAGCCACATATTTTATATTTCTAGTGAAACAATTAAGTCTTTTACATTTATGTTATTACATCAACTAAGTCTTTCATTTTTGCTATTACATTAATCATTCATAAATTTAGGCATGGATAATGTGATTTATCCATTGATCATATAGAAAAAGATAACTTTAATATTTACATCCTCCATCAAAATATGGGGTCGAGTGATAACTTAATAGTATGTTGGAAAGAATAAAACAATAGAAGAACTTTCAATAACATCTTAGAAATTTTGCTTAAATTTTTTCTTCTTTATTGACCTTAGTTCCACCTCCTATCAAACCTGGCTCGACCTCTTGACCCTTAACCTTCTTATATGTCCCAGTCAAACCCCTAGGTCGAGTTTGATAATATTGGTATTTAATGAAGTATTATTCTTTAAGTATTAGTTTACATTAAAGCCTAGTATATCTTAATCGACTGTGTTTGGCCAAAAAAAAAAAAAAAAAAAGAATAAGTGTGATTGGAAAAGACCTTAAGCTATCATAAGCAGTTAGAATATATGACAAGATTGTTTCTATATTCCTTGAAGCATATTACCCTTAAAGTGGTATATGAGCCAAATAATTAAAGAATAATAAATGCTTAAGAGTGGTAAATGTGTAAAATGTTATTATTACACAAAGAAAACCATAAAGCTTTTTAATTTAAAATTTTATCACATTGATAATGTAAAGGTTTTCATTGATGTAGGGAAGAAGGGATTTTCTTATTCAGAATGGTAAAACTCTCAACATATAAGAGAAATGAGTCCTATTTACTATCGCCTTCGACTCCAACATTTGATCCTTCATTTAGCTTATCATGATATCTACTAAAGATGAAATCATAGATAAATATAAGGCGACTATACCCCTTTCCTAGATGGCTGCATTGTTAAATCAAGGGTTCACACTTTGATTTTGATTAGAATAAAAATTAAATATTAAATCAACTATGTTGAGTTGATTGTTAAATGAATTTATCTTGAAATCTCTTAAACCCAATTAACTCTTCATCGATTCAAAATCATTATTGGACTTATATATAACGAGATTGAATGGGAGCTTTCAAGGCATTTAAGAACAAGAAGGGACTAACATCCGGATGCTATGTATATAGCGTTAAGATGCTAGACCTCTAATCATCCTCCCTTCTTCAATGCGTCTTGACACCTTGGATGTACAATCAAGATGCAAAGCTTCTATACTTAGGTGATCTTTAGTATTCGGACACTAAGTATGTTGGAGTTTGGATGTTGTGCCAAAACATAACCGTTGGATAGTATTTAATGTAGTGATTTGGTTAAAGATTTTCTCCCAACATCCATTTTTAAGAGAAGGCTATGGCTATGAATACTTGATCAAGAGGTGAAAGAAAACAACTTTTTTGAGTACATGATTTGCAATTACTCACCTTGTTCTTTTACACATTATTCCATTTGTTCCCTTGTACTTAAATTTGCAAAACTATTATAAACCCTAGTATAGTACATGGTGTCTTACACTTGTAATATCTTTAAGTGAGTGCACAATACTTGAGATTAAGAGCTTTTTGTGATTAGAAAACTTGTATAAACAAGATAGTGTGTAAGCTCTTGAGCTATTAAATTTGTGATCAATAAAAGTGTGTGTGAAGTCTTTCATTAAAAGCATTGAGTGATCGTAGAGAATAAGGAGTGGTCCGAACTCTATGTTAAATTGAATTCTCTATTTCTATCTCTTTTAATTTCAATAGTTTACTTATTATTCTATCATTATTTTATCATATTCATTTAGGCATTAAATTAATTTTGTTAATTTATGAAAATTTGCAATTTAACTCATTTAACCCCACCAACTCCCAACTCTTGAGTTTCTAGTATAATATTTCATTTGGTATTAGAGTAAGGTCTCTAATTATTTGATTGCGTAATTATGTTTAGAGCAAAGACTATGGCTTTAAATACACTAAGATTTCTAGAACAACAAGATATTAATAGGCTACAACTTCTAACTGGCATAAATTATCCATATTGGAAATGTAAAATGCAAATTAAGTTCAAAATAAAATGCTGTGGTATGTTATAGATAATGGATCGATTGAAATATAGAATAAGGATGAGAGGGATTACATCAAAGATGATTGGAAAATGTTAGATTTAAATGAAATTGCAATGAACATTTTGCATTGTGCTATGAATGACAATGACTTTAATAGAACATGTACATGCAAGAATGCTAAAGAAATATGGGATGAAACATTTATAAAGGAATTTGTAGAGTTAAGGATGCCAAAATAAGTCTTTTTGCTCTTAAGGCCTCAACTCCTAGCACTAGTAATAAGGATGGTGATAATGATAATGAGGAGATGGCTAAGACAGTTAGGAAATTCAAGAATTTTTTGAAATTCAACAAAAAGTTGAAGAAGGATGAAAGTGGCAATACTTTTGAAATCAAAAGGAAGAAGAAGGAAGTCATCAAAAATTATAATTGCCAAAAGTCGAGACATATTCAACAATATTGTCCTTTGCTAAAAAAAGTAGGACAAAAAACACAAAAAAAGAAGCAATGGTCACTCCTTGGAGCAATGATGACTCAGGTGATTTGAATACGAAAGTGTACCTTATGGTAATGGATGATCAGGGACCTTTAAGGATGAGCAACAAATGGATCTTGAATAATGGATGCTTTAGGCATATGATGAGAGTTGCTACTAAGTTTACAATATTAACCTTGAAAGATGAAGAGAATATCACTTTTGTAGATAATTGGAAATAAACCATCTTGGGTGAAGGTAACATTCTCATTAACAATGATATTATAATTAGGAAAGTTTTACTTGTTAATAATTTAAAACATAATTTACATGGTATTAGTCAATTATGTGATGGTGGATATAAGGTTATATTCTTAATAAATAAGTGTATCGTTAAAAGAATCAACAATAATCTAAGTAATTTTGAGATATATAGATAAGAAAATATTTACAAAAGAGAGAATTATGTAGGAGGGTATCAATGTTTCAAAAAGTTAAAGTAAAGAATCAACATTTCAATAAGTGGTTAAAATATGGATTGCCTTTATAACATTATTAATATTAGCTTATGTGTTTGCTATCTAACATGTAGTGTTATGTAGTGTATGTGTAGTAGACACATGGTGAAGATATTTATTTTTAAATAAAAATTAATAGAAAAAACTAAACAAAATATATGAAAATTACTAAAAAAATTTAAAAAACAATGAATAATAAGAAAAGGAAATAGAAAAATCTTAGGAAGAATTAGTTTAATATAAGTATAATACAAATTATAATAAAATTAATTAAAACATTAAAAAAAAAGGAAAAAAAAAGAAAAATGTTAAAAAAATTTTTAAAAATGGAAGCGGTTAGCCCAAAGTAATGGGTAACCGATATCTACCTTAGAACGATCGCATAACCCTACTGATGTAGTAATTAGCCACTCCTTGGCTTCAGGATGGTTGATTTGGCCTTGAAAAGACTAATAGGTTGCAACCTACTTAAGAAAATGGGTCATTGGCCCACTAAATGGCCTTCAGGTGGTTGCCCACCACCAAGGGGTATTTCATGACTCTTACCTAGTGGTGGTGGTGGTTGAACACCTTGGAAATTAAAAGGAAAAAAAAAGACTAAATGCTTGTAAACGATTGAGTCAAGTGACCTAATCAGGTTTACATGCATTTTTTCTTTTTTATTTTTTTAATTTTCGACCCTAAGGTTGTTTGGTGGGTCGATGACCCATTTTCTTAAGTAGGTTGTGATCAACTAGTCCTTTTAAGGTCGAACTAGCTATCCCTTGCCTTAAGGTGGTCTATTCTGTTTTTTTTATTTTTTATTTTTTTTATTTTACGTTTTTCTTATTTTTCTGATTTTCTTTTAAATTAGTTGTATTTAAATTTTGGAAAAATTAATTACAGTCATATAAAAATTTTTCTCAACCTTTGGTGTTCAAAGATAACTTATTACTGTCATCTTTGAGTTAAAGATAAGGCTAAATTTGTATTACATCTATATACAACAATACGAAACTCTTGTTTCCAAATCATCATTTTATATAATAAACAAAAGCAAAAGTTTTTCACAAGAATAGGCCAAGCCCAAAGTGTCATAACTATAAATTCTTATACATACACATCACCTATTAAGACGACTTTATTTGCACTTAACTTGACAATCTTTCCATAGAGCTCCTTCTTACTACTTGAATCTAATTTATGATTCACTTCGACTACACAAGAGTCTTTTCCAGTACACTTTCTAACCAACATTCTAGCTTACTTTCTACTTCATGGTTTACCTTAAAGATATTAATTATGTGTACTAGAGTCTCTTTGCTTCCATAATGTAAGATCCTTGCTAACTTCTTTTAAAATATGAGGATAAGAAAACTTATCCTCTTAGCTTACTGTAAACTAAGTGAGAGTTGATACAAATAACAATACAAGAAGAATCACATCATAAGTACATAAGCAAATCACCAAGTCAGTTACAATACACTTTAATTCAACTAACCAATGCAAATGCAACAAACGTAAGCCATGCTAATGCAAGTGACATGCATTGGTGCCAATATACTAGCTTAGCCCCAGTCCTAAAACTAGTCATCCGAGTTGTCAACATTGTCAGGCATTTGAATTATCAAATTCAGAAACCTAAAATAACGTCTAATGAGCTTTACCTAACCTATACTATGTAATTCTATATGCTTGAAAACCAGTTTGTAAACCAAGATATTTATATTACAAAAACAAGCTCCTAGAAACTAAACCATTTGCTTAACAAGAATTTGGTTTTCAAGATAAAACTTAACCAAGTAGAATCTTAGTTCTTTAGAAAACCAAATCCATAGGTCCTTTTCATACCATGCCATGCTATGCATCAATCATATACCACGAAAGATCAAGCAATTCCAAGCAACATAAGTAAGCTTATTCAATAATTCATTAGTTGAGATTTCACTTAATTTTATTTATGTTTCCATCTCTAAAACCTTAGTATTAGGTTTACTTTAACGAACACCTTAGGAGGTGGGGTTAGTAGTTAGTACCTAGTCTCTTGTTACAGTTAAACACAAATACACATCATCAAGTATATTGGCAATAGCACACTTAAAGCCATTACGGTCAATAGCTAAGCATGCCTCATCTAGCAAAATATACCAAAAGCAATCTAAAAGCATCTCGTAACTCAACAATCAACATGTCACATTCATACACACAAGAACAATCACATTCATTGCAGTTACATAAGTTAAGAGTAGATAAAATCTACTTTACAACATAAACAATCCACTTACCTATGGCACTTAGCAAATTTTCATATCTTATTCTTGTTCTCGAGGCTTTTCCTTAGCAGTATCTCCTAAACAAAATGTATACAATGTCGAAGCTAATATATGTCAAGTATAAGTAAGGTCATTAACTTACTTACACTTAGGATCTAGGTTTTGGTATTATTCATTTTAAAACAACTCTAGTTTTAGATACATTCTGATCCAATTTCTAACTTAGTTTTTGACTGTCCCCTATACATAAGGTCCCTCCAACGTATTCTTTGACATAGTTCTTGACCTCCTTAGCCTTGTATAGATATTGCAATATTCCATTCCCTTACCATATCATTATAATTCTAAGGCAAAAGTTTTTAATAAAACACTTGTTAAATATTCATTTGCCATAGCACTCTCAATATACCACATAGGTTAATTTTATGACTAAATGTACATATAGAACATAATGAATTATTTCAAAAATACATATATATATTCAAAATCAGCCGACCCTTGCATCGATTTCCTAATCTAGGTTCTATAAATGAAACTATTTCACATTTTCTTCTGCTTAAGATTCTTCTGACTTACTTTTTGACCCAATTTCTAAGTCCTTTGTTCCACTTTCTATACCAATAAATCACTTTATTTTAGCAGCAACTTCACCATTTCCTTGATAATCCAAATTAATTCATTATTCTAAAGTATAGTTATAACTTCGTTATATCACATTCAAGTAAAATCCCCTGCAGAAACAACATCACTACAAATTATAAAAGCTTCCTATAGTTTTCCAAAATAAGAAAACCAAACTATTTCTTAGAAAACTATAATATTTCCATTATAACCCTGACATTACTAGAGTAAAATCTATATTATACTTATTCCCATTTGTTTTCGCATAATACTACAACATTTTAGTTCTAAACAATACCAAAATCGAAGAATATAATAAAATTTCTTAATCTAGCGTTATCATATGAGGTTTACAAAATGTACCAGATTTATTAAGTGGAATTTTAGCGGAAAAATCAAATTTAATTAGCTAAAATAGAATTTGAAAGCTTAAACATCATGCAAACCATCATCTAATCTCTTTTTCACCCATTCTAATATTGTAGCATGCATATCCATAGTTTGTCAATATTTTTCTCCCATGCTTTTGTACTGAAGCTTTCAGAACTTAAATTGGGTAATATTTTAAACATTTTCAACTATGAAGATTCTCTTTGGAAAACAAATATTGCGGGTTAAGATTTCAAATACCCCAAAACAACTGACCTTGTTTTTGTTTCTTGCTAAAAGATGAAGATGGAAAAAGAATGGTTCGGTGGACTTCATGCAAATCTTCGGCCCGCATAACCCCATGAAATTCCCTATTTTCCCCAAATCATGACGATATAGAGAAGGGGATTCTAATAGCTGCCTCTGTTACTTCCAATTTGAAAAAGGTAATATTCCTCTCTCAGTTAATACCCCCAAACTCTCACCGTTGCTAGCTAGGTAGTAAGAGCTCCCTATGGGGTTTTTTTGTTTTTTTTAAAAACCAACCCTTAATTCTTCTAGTTGTTTCCAATTGTTAGTGCCACTCCCAGTGTCTTTACCAAAATTTGCCAACATTCATCAATTGATATTAAGTGTTCCCATGTTATTCCAGGTGGATACTCATGCTTGCTCTTAGGTATTAGGGTGTATATTTATTTTATTATTTTTCTTTCATATTTATTACATGAACCCCCATATATTTATTAGTTATTATTAGTTTCCCCAACATAAATCTGTTAAGTTTTCGTCTTTACATTATGTCCACGTTAATGCTAATCCAACCGCTAGTGATTTGCACTAATTCACAAATTCTAGCACATCTACAAATAACTTGTGTTTGATATTTACCATATTACATGTGTCTACTCTTAATTTATTTAACTATAGTAAACTAATATTTTTAGGATATATTCTTCCTATATTTAATGATTCATGTTAACATATACAAATGTTTCTTATATGCTTTGTATATTTAGCAAATATATATATATATATATATATATCATTTCATATCCTCCTATCATCTTTATAGGCCAATTTATTTATTTCTAAGGTCTCATTATATTTCAAAACCCAAAATTCAAGTTTCTGGTAATAAGTTAATTTCTTACGTCCTAATACCAAGTATACTCAACATGTACATATATTTTCTAGACATTATTCTATTCCTTCTTATTTATTACTTTGTCCAAATTATTTATCTTTAAGGTCTCGTTAATTATTAGAACTCAAATCATACCTTTTCGATAAAATAGACAATATTGATAAAATTACGCTTTTGCTAAAATAAATATTTTTAATGCTTTATTTTACCAAATAAATTTTCATTAGGCTTTTCGTTTAACTTTTGCAATCTCATATTAAAATTTTATTTGATTCCGAGAATATTTTCCAAAACTCTACATCTATCGATTTCAAATAACTATGATCACTTTACTTGAAAATATTTGGGACTTATGCTACTCAGGACCACTTTACTTCATTACTTCTCAAGTTATATTTTTCTAAATTCCATGTTTATTAGGATTGTGCTATTATTTCGTGTCCTCAATAATTGGTAGAAGACTAAGGTCTCATAGTTGACTCCATTATAACAATGATCCCCCATTGTAACCACCGATTAAAATGTTGATTTCTCATTTGAATTTTTCATAATTAATCTCTTATTTAAACTTCTCGAAATATAGATCTCTTATTTGAACTTATTCCCAAACGTTAATACTCTCTAATGTAATTTTCCTATTTACAAAATTAACTTTAGTAACATTTCTAGTCCAAATGAAACTCGTCCATCCATTCAAACCAATAATAGTTGGTTATGGCATAGAAAATTAGGAAATGTTATCATGGAATTCATCTGTAAATCAGTTAAAAAGGATCTTGTTAAAGGTTTACTGAAAATCAATAATAAAAAAGACAAGATATGGTGAACAAGGAAAGAAAACTAAAATATCTTTCCAAATGAAAGATGTCATCTCAACTTCTAAGCCACTACAACTATTGCATATGGACTTGTTTGGTTTCACTCAAATTATGAGTTTAGGTGAGAAGAAATATACTTTGGTCATTGTTGATGATTTTTTTAGGTACACATTAGCCTTCTTTCTTGCAAGTAAAGATGAAACAAATAATTGTTCATTAAATATTGCAAAAAGTTCCAAATTGAAAAATGTCTTATAATTGCCTCTCTTAGGAGTGATTAAGGGAGAGAATTTAAAAACTTTGAAATGGATGATCTTTATAATCGAAATGACATAGAACACACTTTTTCAACATCTAGAACTCTACAACAAAATGAAGTTGCCAAAAGGATAAATAGGACTTTAATTAAAATAGTTAGAGTAATGCTTTGTGAAAATAATTTGCTAAAATATTTTTGGGTGGAAGTTGTAAACACTGCATGCTATATTTCAAATTGTGTTTTTATAAGACCAATTTTGAAGAAAACTCACTATGAGCTATGGAAAGGCAAGAGACCTAACATGTCTTATTTTCATCCATTCCTAACAAGATGTTATGTATTAAACATTAGCAAGGAGCAACTTGGTAATTGTGACACTAAATCAAATGAAGCAATTTTTCTTGATTATTCTCTAACTAGTAAAGCTTATAGAGTATTTAATAGAAGAACTCTAGTGGTTGAAGAGTCTATTCATGTTGTGTTGGATAATTCATTGCCTATTTTGCATAAAGACACTAATAATGAAGTTAATGATATAAGTGCTCATTTGAATATGATTAACTTAGATATTGATCAATCAAAAGCTCTTAATAAATAAATTTCTAAGGAAAATGATGATTTGAATCAATCTAGTAATCAATACCTCCTTAAAGAATGACAATTTGTTATATATCACCTTAAGGGACTGATCATAAGAGAACCTTCTAATAGGTGTTAATTAGATCATCCCTTAGAAATATGAGCAACTTAGTATTCTTATCTCAAATTAAGCCTAAAATATTAATAAAGCTTTAAAAGATGAATTTTGGATATAGGCAATGCTTAGCTTAATCAATTCACTAGGAATAAGGTATGGGATATTGTGCCTAAGCTTAGTGATAGAATGATAATTGGAACAAAATGGATATATAAAAACAAACTTGATGAAACTAGTATAGTAACTAGGAACAAGGTAAGATTAGTTGCCAAGGCTTATAATTAAGAAGAAGGGATAGATTTTGATGAGACCTTTACTCGAGTTGTTAGATTAGAAGTCATTTGGATGCTTTTAGCATTCATCGCCTTTCAAGACTTCAAACTTTTTTAAATGGATGTCAAAAGCGCTTTTCTAAATAGTTATATTGAAAAAGAAGTATATATAGAGCAACTCTAAGTTTTGAATACAATGAAATCCTTGATCATTTATTTAATCTTAACAAAGCATTCTATGGACTCAAAAAAGCTCTTAAAGCTTGGTATGGAAGGCTTAATAGCTTCTTGATAAACAGTGGATTTTCAAGAGGCAAACTACATATAAACTTGTTTATCAAGAATTACAAGTCTAATACATTAATTGTTCAAATCTATTGAGATCACACTGTGTTTGGAGTTGCTAGCTAGAACTGGTAGATGAGTTTGTAGAGTGTATAAAAAAGGAATTTAGAATGAGCATAATGGGAAAAATTAATTATTTCCTGGGTCTCTAAGTAAAACAAATCGAAAATGGGGCATTCATTAATCAAGCTAAGTATATAAGAGAAATTTTGAAAAGGTTCAAGATAGATAATTGCAAAGTTAGGCCTACCCCATGAGCACTACTCTAAAACTTGATAAAGATGAACATGGCAAACCAATTTGTGAAAAACTTTATGGAGGCATGATAGGAATTCTATTGTACTTAACCACTTCTAGACTCGATATCATGTTTGTCGTATGTCTATGTGCAAAATTTCTATATTGCCTAAAAGAATCTCACTTAAGTGTGGTAAAATGCATCTTTAATTATCTTATGGGCATTATTAAAATCGGCTTATGGTATCTTAAGTATACTTCTTTTGATCTTGTAGGATACTCCAATGTTGAATCTACTAGATGCAAAGTTGATAGGAAAAACACAATTAGCACATGTCACTTTTTTGGAAACTCTTTAGTGTCTTGGCATTCTAAGAAACAAAATTCGATAGCACTATAAACTGCCAAGGCTAAATATATAGCTATTGGTAGTTGTTGTGCTCAAAATATGGATGAAACAAACCGTGCATGATTACGGTTTCAATTACTCAAAAATCCCGGTTAGATGTGACAATATAAGTGTTATTAATTTGACCAAAAACCTAATCCAACACTCAAGGTGATAGGAATCAACTTACTAAACCTTTAACTTATAGTCGAGCTTGAAGACTAGAAGGACTAATGAGGTGAATTCTCATGTTCTAGCCAAATCTTGCCTAGGTCAAGTGATCTTCATTGTCGACCAATTTGTTATGTCGAGCTAAGTAACTGTACATCTTTCGGTAGTCAAGTACTGACTAGATGTATATTTTGTTGATTTCTCGACTCCTCATACGCTTGCTTGGCCATGACCGAGCCGACCTTTAGCTTGGTAAATCTGGTGTCAAGAAGCTGAGAGCTCTTGCAAACATCTAAAGTTACCTTTTCTTGAACAAATCTAGGTCTACTTAGCACCCTTGCCCGATAGCCTCCATCCTAACTGTACCATTTTCCAATTTCCACCAAAAGTGTCTCTAATAAGTTGTTACCACATGTCTAGACCCACATGAAAGGATTCTCCTACACTAATCATCGATTACTTGAAATTTTCGTTTATACCCTTTGTTATTCCTTATAAATTACTCTTTTAGGACATTACCCTTTTAGTCTTTTTCATTTTAGGCAAGTTACCTTAGTTTTTCAAGTATAAATACCCTTTGTACATATAACCACAAGATCATCATCAATATACTGAATATTCTTCCTTCTCATGAACACTACTCTCATTAGCTTGTTTACTTACTTCACTCTTATCCTATCCTTTAAGTAAGGCTAAGTGGCTAGTAATCTCACCGGACCATCTCATGTGTCATATCAAGTTATGTCAAGAGTCTATAAAAGTTTCACTAGTGCATCATATCCTTTGAAGCTGCTCATGAGTTTGCTTGTTTTAATTTTTCTATTGTTCTACACATTTCCATCACCTTTTTGAGCTTTCGACGAGCTTAGACCCACCCTCACGATCAACCTTATCTATTCTTGTTTATGGTTTTGCATCATATTGGTATCAGAGTAAAGGTTTCATTTAGGTAAGTTATACTTGGATCTTTACAAAGTAGTGTTCATTGTAGTAATGTGTCGAAGTTGTGTAGAGATTCACTAAAGTGTTCGAATAAGTAAAAGAGTGTAGTGGTTTATTTTCATCCATACTTCATTTTGCCCTGTTTCAAGTATAAGAAAATAGAGTAAGTTTCGATTAAATTTATTGTTCATTGGAGTAGTTATTCTGTTTACGGGTTAACTAGACATTTGTATGGAGAGTGTATGTATTGTTTAGTTTGGAGGAATAGTGTTAGTTGTATCTCAAATTTGAAGTTTGAAACCAAATTTTTCGAGGAAAATGATAGGCCCAAATGTTAATGCTAGTATTGGAGATGACAATAATGGTGTTGTCCTCCATAGCCGATAATCCTAAAGCATCCTTAGGAGTACGGATGAAAGACTTAATAACGTAGCCAACCTTTTAGTTGATTTAACTAAAGCTGTTCATGCAATGGCCTATTGATCTATTGAGGCCATGTAGAGCATCCCACAAACTATTCGACCTACTAGACAGAACCCAGCTTGATAAGTTCGAGGTAGAGGAGTAGGAGGATGAATATGACGAAGGATTGATTTAGGTGATGTGGGTGTTGATGAAGAAAAAGAGTACGAAGAAGAAGAGTGAATTAGGGCATCCCAAGCTACCAACTACGTGAAGCTTCCAATTCCAAGCTTCAATGATTCTGGGAGTATAGATGATTATCTAGATTGGGAGGAGAAGGTTGATCATGTTTTTGATTATTACTAGTATAAGGACCGAGAGAAGGTAAGGATTGTTGTTATTAAGTTTTCAAGATATGCTATTATGTGGTGGAAAAACTTTCAAATCATGAGAAGACGAGGAGGATATAGAGAGGTGAATACTTAGCTTGAAATGAAAGGGTACTTAGAAACAGATTTGTGCCGGATGCATATTTGCAATATACTTTTACTTGGCTTCAAGAGCTTAGGAAAGAGAACCGAACTGTTGACTAATATGTTTAAGAGTTCTAAATACTCGTGATTTGCTATGAAGCATAAGAGCCATTAGCCTGAATAGTGTCCAGGTTTCTTATTAGATTAAGTAATGACATCCGAGACATTATGTAACTTTAGCAATTTACTATGATGGATGAGGCTATATGAATAGCCCAACAAGTGGAAAGATAGAGAAGGAACAAAATGCCGACTTGACTCCAAATGAGCTAACCTAGTAAGTCAAATTGACCTGCCTAGGGAAGGTACCGAGCTTAACTAAGTATTGAGCAACCAAAAGTGTAGATGTCAAAGCCAAAAAAAAAGAGCCGACTTGATGGTGACGTGTTGACAAGAACATATGAGAAGGGATAAGGATTTGGAAGGAAGACGGGCCGGATTTAATGCTTCAAATGCTAAGAATTTAGGCACATGGCTGCTCATTGTCTGAACAAAGGACCATAATCATTAAGGGAGATGTCTCGAAGATTAAAGTGGAAAGCATAGACGAGGAACCCGAGGAGGAGAAAGAAGTGAGAGAAGAGATTGATGTTAATGTCAACTTAGTTGAAGAGGATGTGTTTGCCGAGGATTTGGACAAGTTGACCATAGTTATTTGACGTGCAATGAGTATAGAACCCTTTACGAGGGGGAATAGAGAGAGAATTTGTTCCATATTACATACAAGGTGAATGATCAGGTTTGTGCACTCATAGTGGATAGTGGGGGCTGCTCTAATGTGGCATCTATCGACTTGATTAAGAAACCGAAGCTATCGGCCATCTGACATTTGAAGCTGTACAAATTGCATTAGTTAAATGAGAAGGGAGCACTATATGTCACTCAGCAAGTCTTACTGCTGATCTTTATTGGAAATTATTCTCATGATATTCTCTATGATGTATTGCCCATGTGTACATCTAATATTCTGCTAGGTCGACCTTAGCTTTTTTACCAAAGAGTTATATATGACGGATTCAGGAACACTTATGTATTCGAGAAAGATGGGAAGAAGATCACTTTAAACCTTATGACGTTAAATTAAGTTAGTAAGCTACGGGTTAAACTTGCTTAAGGATCTAAGAAGACATTGATTCTAAGTAAAGCCGAACTCTAAGAAGTGATAAAGGTCGACATGTTGACTTTTGTGTTGGTTAAGAGGATATTAGAGCTGAATGAGTAGATTGAGCTACCTTAAGAGGTTAAGGGGTGATCGGATGAATATGCTAACCTATTTCTCAAATAGTTGCCTAAAGGATTATCCTCTCTCAATGGCATCAAACATTGCATTGACTTGATACCCAACACTGCCCTACTAAACAAACCAACTTATCAGATGAACCTTGAACAAGTTGCTAAACTTTAGAGATAAGTTAATGAGTTGCTAGAAAAAGGATATGTGAGTGAGAGCCTTAGCCCCTATGTTACGTTGGCACTCCTTGTGCCGAAAAAGGATGGAACTTGGCTCAAGTGTATTGACAATAGAACCGTAAATAAGATCACAATCAAGTATTAATATTCTATCCCTATGTTAGATGATATGTTAGACAAACTAAGTGGTGCCAAATTACTCAGCAAGATTGATTTGAAGTTTGGCTACCATCAAATCCGGATGAGGCTAGAAGATCAATGGAAAAGTGCTTTTGAAACTTAGTATGGACTTTGAGTAGATGGTTATGCCTTTTGGCCTATCAAATGCTCTAAGCACTTTCATGCGATTAATGAACCATGTATTAAGAAATCTAATTAGGAAGTGTGTCGTTGTGTACTTTGACAACATCTTTGTATACAATGTCGGCTTATGGAGTCATTGTGAACATCTCCATACTGTGCTAGATGTGCTTTGAGCCGAGAGGTTATTTAGCAACTTAAGGAAATTTTATTTCTGCTAGGAGGAAGTAGTATTTCTAGGTTATGTAGTTGGTGGGTATAAACCCTTAAAATTTTCAACCTAATACTCAAAGTAGACCTTAGTGTGCTTGAAGACTCTAAGAGTTGATAAGGCTAGTTAAGATGAAAACCCTAATATAACAATCGAAGATTTAATCGTGTAGAAAATTTTTATACCCTAAATGTATATAAACACTAGAGATTACGCTCGAAAGTGATAAAACCCTAAAACTATAACTTTAAGGTTATAAAAGCACTGACTCACTATAATTTACCTTAAAACCCTAATTGATAATATAACCTTAGTATTATACCAAATCATTGGTAAAAGATTAAAGATAACTTTCAATTACTCATAAATACATACAATATTAAAGTAATCAATTAGAAACTAAGATATTAAATCATAGATTAGATTCATCTTCTAAGTATGTAACTAGGTTAATATTATATAGAGTTAAGGGTTTAGTTGATCTTAGGTTATATATAGTGAACATTAATACCCTAAATGATATTTTTTATCTTAATTATATTAAGTAGCTTACCAAATGATGTATATAGGATACAAATATCTAATGAAAGATCTCATTATCTATTTTTATTAATCAATTCACTAAACCTCTTATTTCCATTCATTTCCTTAATCTTTCTTTTAATTTTCCTTAATTACCTCATTATGTACACAAAATGGCATTTATTTTTGAAAAGTTGACCAAGTCAACACATATTGACCAAAGTCAAAAGGTTGACTAAGTCAACATTTAGAAAAGTCAACAAAAGTCACTTTCACTTAAGAAAATATCTAAGTCTTCTAATGATTTCTTTTCTTTTCCTTTCTTAAGAATTTTCTTCCTTTTCTCCTCTTCTTTTGCCATCCATTCATTTTCCCTTAGGACCCCACTTGTTTTCACTTTCAAAAAAACACAAAACAACACAAAACCAAGTCCCTTCTTCTTCGTCCATTGCCGTGACCTTCCCTTTCCCTTTCACTTTCCAAATTTTTCCAACTTTGTCTCCATATTTCAAGAACAAATTAAGGTATGTAATTATGTTATTATATATTGTTTTATATTACTTATTAGTTAGGTGAAGAGGTAGATTAGATGAGTAGTTAAGTGTTATGTGTATTCATGTTGAAGAAGACATAAAGTTTCTATCTTTAAGTATAGAAGGATAGAAATCATGGTGAAGAGAAAGGAGATGCATGTGTATATGTCTTTAAGTATATGTACATAAGGATATACTAGAGAAATACAAGTATGGAGACCTTTTTACTTAAGTATTCACTATGTACATAACCTAAACTAAGACAAATACTAACTATACATACTTATACCATGCTAAATACACTCTTAAAACACAAAAAAAATGAAATTAGAGAAACTTTCTTAAGAGGAAAATTTAGCATACGAAATTTATATAAAAATACGTATATGACCGTATAGGTATATGGGTATATGTACAAGTATAAATATGGTATAAGTATAAGTATATGTATGAGTATACTAGTATACATATAAGTAGAGTAATAGTATAAGTATAAACTTAACATATGTATAAATGTATATAAGTATACATAATATACTTAGGCATGGGGTAAGGCTTATGTAATCAAATGATGATGTAAGCGATGATGCAATTAAAAGATGACATAAGCAAATGATGACATAAGCGATAACATAAGTGATGACATGAGCAATTGATGACATAAGCGTAAACTTATAAAATAATAACTTATAAGATTACATAAGGGTATAACATAAGGATGTATATGTACTAAGGGTCCAAAACTCCTTTAAAACCCTAATATACTTCCTAAATTGAATTAAACTTAATTAAGTACTTGAGTTAGTAATACCAATGTAAAATTCCTTAAGTATAAGTGTTACGCCCCGAAGTCGCGAAGTCGCAACAGTCCTGTCGTGTAAACCATTCTATGATAGAAACTGGCCTCACAGTTCCTACCATAGAGATAATCTACACAAGGCGTCGACGACCACTCGCTTTGAAGTAAACAGTTCGATTAATAATTATACTACAAATATGATAATTATCTCAAATTACTACTAAACATAGATAATTATACAAATAAGTCCACAGAGCTTCCCAGGAAGATTTACAAAATCACCACAGTCTACTAATTTACAGAATAACTAACAGTCTTCAACCTTTAACTACAAGGTCAGTCTAGTTACACATTATGCTAAATAACTTGATCCTCACACCCCTGGCTTCAAAAAGACTAACCTCTGGATAATTGTAGGGCGGCATAGTACTTGAAGAGATTACAAATTAGAACCTGCAAAAGGATCTATAAGGGTATGAGCAACTATAGCTCAGTAAGTTGAATTGGAGACTCATGAATGCATACAAGCACAAACAGAGTTATCAAACAATTATTTTCATGCAATGCAACAATCAAGTGTCATCGCACAACGTAGTCCGGTCCATTGTGAAATCAGAGAAATTTCACCCGCTCCGATCCGAGTTGAGGAGTTCCATGTTATGCAGCAACTCACAACCAAACCCAGGCTTGTGCAATGGAGACCTCGCTCCTCCCACGACTACCTTCGAACCATTGACTTCACCCTCGCCGCGACCTCCTCTCCTGTCACTTAGTTTGACTGAGGATGAAAAAGGGACCATTTTGCAATTCTGCGCTATCCCTTTCGAAGGGGTCGGTATTTGGTTGGAGAGTCCTATGATCCCCTAACGAGTTGCAATGCATGACGTTTTCAGTTATTACGGTCGACTAAGCTTAAATTCCGGTTAAGGTTTTCAAACAAGTTCATACCAATTAAATCAATCACAAAATCATTCACAGCACAAATTCCAGCACGAATTCAGATACATCAAACACATGCGCAAACTACTTACAATCACAAGCATATACAAGCTTAAGTCTCCGAGCACTACAAAACTAGTACTCTATTACAATAAGCAATAACCCAATTTACTTGAATTTGCTCAATCGCTCGATCCTCTAGTTGCGAGTTGATTTGTTTCTGGGTGTCCTATAATACAAATAGGTTCTTTTAGTACTTATATTTTATGGATTCTTATTCTAATTTATAATGTAACTCATTTTCCTCATGTATACCTATAACGTATTAATAATTCGTTGTATTCTATTTCGGGGTTCAGTTCCTAAACTAGATTCTAGTTTTTATTCCTAAGTTGTGATTAGGCTCGAATCCCAATGTAACATTAATCACCTTATGTTCGAGTATTCAAATATTCTATTGGGTCGAAATTTTGGTATTCTAAACTATTCGGTACACACTAACCCTAATTGGGGTATCGGATTTATTCTCGATGTGTAAAAATCTATATTTTAAGATATTTACTTAAAATTAAATATTAATTCAGATTTATTATTTTTCTGATTTCAATTATAATATTATCTAAATAACTTTATTTTTTTAAATTTAGTAATTTATATTTTCACATATTCCTAATTTCTTATATTCTTTACCTAATTTCCCTAATTAACCATAATTAGTACCTAAAAGCTAGGATTAGGGTTCCACTGTAGAGATTAACTTCCTTAATCATCTAATCAAGATCCAAATCAGTAATTAACATCCTAATCACCTAATTAATCCTAAATCACCCAATTTTACCATCATTTTAGGGCTAAAAATTAACTTAAAATTTTCAAAAATTAATTTAATAAAAATGGCTTCATAGCATTGTTCTACATCATATGAGATTCCTACAGAAAAATTTTGAGCCCCAAACTACATCCCTAAGCTTATTTAATTTCCGGTTTAATCATGCTCGGTTTTGAACAATTTGTTAAGAACCCGATATTTCTAGACATAATTAAACTAAATCAATATTTTTCCCTAAATCTACATACAATAAAACCTCAGAATAACAAGTTTCATAATTTTCTGGGCAAAATAACTAATTTTACAAAATTATACAAAAATTGGGGTGAATAAATGACTAACCAGTTCAAAGCTTTCTGACCGTCCAAACCCGGTCCAAGGCTGTCGGTCGGTCCAGACACTGGTCCTAGTGTAGGGTGGTGGTGGTGGTGGTGGTGGTTCGGTCCCAGGTGGTGGTGGTGGTGGTTCGGTCCCAGGTGGTGGTGGGTGGTGGTTTTAGTTCACCTCGCTAATCTGCATAGTTTTCTTTTTTTTTTTTCTTTTTATTTTCTGGAATTTCTCTCGATTTTTCTTGTGTTTCGATTTTTCTCAGATCACAAACTGTCCAAATGTCTTCTGAGAATTTTTTCCTTATTTATAGACAAATATAGTAATTAATGTGCATTAATTTGATGGGATTTTGCCCAATTTCCTTAATTTTAGGCTTTTTGTTTGTCAAATTCTTATTGGTTAATTTTTTCTTTTTAGTACACGACCTGATCTTGTTGCAGTTATCTTCTTCTGATTTTTTTATAATTATTTTGTATTTTTCTTTAATTATTTACTTAATTTTCAGCCTATTTTAGCAATTACGCGTATTTTTATCTACACGTAAATACATGTAGGGTACACGTGAACATTCCTAAATATTATTTTGGTCATTCTAAAATTTTTAGTATACATATAATCTATCTCTACTAATTTATTAGTTATTATATTACACTTTTTGCCTTTTCGGTAATTAATAGTTATTATGTTTAAAATTTGAAAATTTTATAGTCTCCTATTTTACTACTCATTTTCTTAAATTTAAGTTTACAAGATCATTTTTACTGGTATTTTGCTAAATAGTTTATAATTTGGGTTTGATCGGATTCTTTAGCCGATTGCCCTAAACCTTGGGTTTTAAGCTCAAACCTATGGTTACTTAGCTTGGCTTTAGGGTTTATAGTAAGAATCTAATAGCTAATTAAATCATTAAGTCCTAAAATAGGATATAAATATAAGTAATAAGAATAATTAAGCTTCCATAGTTAAAATTTTAATAAATTTAGTCAACATCATAAAACATGGGTCTTAAGTCCAAAACAGACATCACCGTGTGAACGTACATCCGAAAACGATGAAAAATGACTGTAAATTCGTAAATATTGAAAATAGAATGAAAAAGTTACGTACGATTAGCAATTAGGTTTAATTGAATAAAGGCTGATAGTAATCTAAGTAGAATTAGGTAGATAGATATTTAGAACCATTAGTTGAGTCAATTACTTATTATCCCTGTTATCTTGTAATGATTAGGTGATCCCGATGAGAGCGAGGATCTTCTGATTGGTTATTATGACTAGGATGAGTCGTCATAGTCAAGTGAGTACTCCTGATAACTCTATACTTGTTTATGCTTGTAGTTAATGCACTTAAATTGAATATCAATAACTTGATGCATGGGGTTTCGGGATATGCATGTACTTGATATTGATTGATTATTGTAAGAAATATTGTTAAATACAATAATTGATAATTTGATTGTATGATTGATCTTATATGATTTGGATGGTCTGTTGATATTGATTGATCGCCTCATAATTTGAGCTAATTATATTTGGCTTATCCTAAATAAAAAGGGTCATGCATTATCTATGTATTGCACTTACTTATTTCGACCGTCACTTTACGCGGAGATAAAGAAAGGCCTTGGGGAGGTTGTTTATATATATTAAAGTGTTTCTGTACGGTGCACTCGTATAACACGACCTTACCTAAACCTACGGGCATACTAAGCGATGAAGACGCCAACCGTATAGTTAAGGGTCGAGTCTAGAGATCTCCGTTGTAGGGTGTGAGTGTGGACTGCAGGGGCTACCTCACCGCTAGGCTTGGGACTTTATGAACTACTGGATTTTTAGAAATGGAAATGTATTTTTGTGAAATATGGAATTCGAAGTTATGGGTAAAAACCCAAGTGCTAGAGCCCAATCATGATTGGTGCCGATGAATCTCCAACTCTTATCTCAGAGGGCATTAAAATCTAATATCATATGCAGTACTGGTCAACTGCATATATTGTTTGGCATATTGCGTGTGCATGCATTCATATGGTTGTAACAATTTGTTTGATAACTTATTTGCTAGTATGGTATGAGGGACAACTTACTAAGCTTTTGTAACTTATTCCCTTATAGTCTTTTTTTGCAGGTTTACTTACGATAGGATTGGGAAAAGTCTCAAGTGCTGAGTACGAGATGAAGATATGTACATTAGTGTTAGAATTAGTTGAGATCTTTATAGGTGATACATAAACATTCTTTATAGAAAATATTCATATATTAGAATTTAATATAATTTAATTTTTCCTACGGTTTTATAATGTTGGTATATCCTGTCTTATTAATTGGTAGGGGATACCGATTCTCTACGATTCGAGGAATTAGGGATATTAGATATCTATAGTTATTTATATCTATATGTTATGTTATGTTACAATAAATTAATTACTTGAAAATCATTAATCTTAGTGTTTTATTATTTAGAGTCTTGCAATCTCTGACTTGCAAGGTAGTTTTCATATCATGGGTGCACACATGTTATGGAAATTTTAGGTAATCCTATTAAGCCTCCTTTAGAGTCCTGATAGTGGGAGTGACTTGTGAGTTGTTGATGAGAAGATTTAAGATATTGTCGAGTGGCTAACTCCAACCACTTGTGTCGAGTTGAGAAGTTTCCATGGATTGTCATTTTTTTATCGAAGATTCATTAGAAATTTCAGTACCTATATTGTACCCCTTATTAAGTTGATGAAGAAGAACATTGAATTCAAGTAGGGAGAAAGAGAGGAGAGAAGTTTTGGTGAAGTAAAGGTGAGATTAACTTTTACACCTGTATTAATCTTACTTGACTTCAAGAAGATATTTGAGCTAGAATATGATACGTTAAGCATTGGTATAGGCGCTGTCTTGATGCAAGAAGGCCGACCGATTGCCTGCCATAGTGAAAAGCTTAGAGGACCTCAACTAAACTACTCAGTATGATAAAGAACTCTTATTCCTTATCCAAGCACTCTAAGTGTGGTAGCACTATTTATTGCTAAGAGAGTTTGTCATTTACATGGATCATGAATCCTTGAGGCATCATAGAAGTCAAACCAAACTATTGACGAGGTAAGCACGATGAGTTGAATTCCTTGAAGGATTCAAATTTGCAATTAAATACAAAAAAGGCAAGAGTAATGGAATTGCTGATGCTTTATTAAGAAGACATATTCTCTTAATCGAACTATAGATTAGGCTGTTAGAATTCATGAGCATTAAGGAACAATATCAGCAAGTCTACCACTTTAATCCTATATTTGAATGATGTGCCGATAGAAGTATAATAAATGAGTACCATGTGGAGGGTAGTTATCTATTTAAGGGCTGCAAGTTGTGTGTGTTGACCTATTTAATTAGAGAGCTGCTAGCATGAGAAGCCCACAATTAAGGACTCTCTAGCCACTTTGGAGAGAGAAGAACATATGAAATGTTGAGTAGTCGATTCTTTTGGCTTAGAATGAGATGAGATGTGCACCAAATTATTGAGGGCTGTGCTACCTACAAGAGAGCTAAATTTCTAACCGAACAAGAGAAAGTATTGACTTTAGACTAAGAAGAGGGTAAACTTTGTTCTTAGATTACCAACAATTGCCTGAGGCAAAGACTCTATGATGGCCATCATGGATAGATTTAGTAAGATGGCATACTTTGTGCCTTACTCTAAAACTAACGATGATTTGGCTATTGCTTTTCTCTTTTTGTAGGAAATTGCTCTGCTACAAAGCATGCTAAGGAGTATAGTCTTAGACAAAGATCCAAAGTTTCTAAGCGATTATTGGAGGACTTTATGGCATTGTATGGGAACTAATCTACTATTCAGCACTTCTTATCACTCTTAAACTGATGGCTAAATAAAGGTATTCAATTGTTCTTTGGGATCACTACTTTAACTTGTAGTGGGGAAGAACTTAGTCGATTAGGATGTTTGTTTGCCTATGTGGAATTTTCTTACAATCAAACTGTGCACGACACCACCAAGTAGATACCCTTTGAAGTCGTCTATAGCTTAAACCTAAAGTTACCTCTTAACCATACCCCTATGCCTATGTCCGAATAAGAAAACCCTGAGACAAGGGCCCCAAGCACAATCTCTACAATAGATCTACAAGAAAGTTACTCGGGAGATTGATCAAATAGCCAATAGAATGCGAGAAAAGAGTAAAGGAAGGAAGTCAACACTATTTTAGCCTGGTGATTTAATATAGCTGCATTTAAGCAAGGAGAGGTTCCTGAATAGAAGAATGAATAAGTTATCCGCTTGTACTGAAGGTCCCTTCAAAATACTCTAAATGATTAATGACAATGCCTACAAACTGGAACTACTTGAAGATTATGGAGTCTCGATGTCTTCAATGTTGGCAACCTTAACCCCTATCACCTTGAAGGAGAATTGAATAAGGACTAGCCAGATTTGATCCTAAATCCAAATCAACCAAGAGGGGATGATAGGAATTAGCCTGCTAGAACTTTAACCTATAGCTGAGCCTGAGGCTTAGAAGGATTAACTAGGCTAATTCTCATGTTCCAGCCAAATCCTACTAAGGTTGAGCTAATCTTCATTGCCAACCAATTCCTTATGCCAAGCTGAGTAACTGTACATCTCATGGTAGTCGAGTACTAACTAGACATATATTTTGCTAATTGCTCAACCCCTCACATGCTTGCTTAGCCATAATCGAGTCGACCTCTAGTTAGGCAAATCCGATGTCGAGAAGCTAAGAGCTCCCACACATATCTACAATCACCTTTTCTCGAACGTATCTAGGTTTGCTCGGCACCCCTATCCAGTAACCTCCATCTTGACTGTACCATTTGCTAGTTTTTACTTGAAGCGTCTCTAATAAGTTGTTACCATGTATCCAGACCCATGTGAAAGGATTCTACTACACTAGTCTTTGATTACTTGAAATTTTTGTTTATACCCTTTGTTTTTCCTTATATATTACTCTTTTGGGATATTACCCTTTTAGTCTTTTCCATTTTAGCCAGTTGCCATAGTTTTTTTAGTATAAATATCCTTTGTACATGTAGTTGCAAGATCATCATCGATATACTGAATATTCTTCCTTTTTGTGAACACTGCTCTCATTAGTTTGTTTACTTACTTCACCCTTATTCTATCTCTTAAGTAAAGTTAGGTGGCAAGTAATCTCACTGGACCATCTTGCGCATCATATTGAGTTGTGTCATAAGTCCTCAGAAGTTTTACTGATGTATCATATCCTTTAAAGCTATTCGTGGGTTTGCTTATTTTACTTTTCCGATTGTTCCACACATTTCCATTACCTTTTCAAGCTTTTAACAAGCTTAGACTCACACTCACGACTGGCATTGTCTATTCTCGACTACAGTTTCGCATGACAAGGACTAAGCATATTGATATTAGACATCATTTCATTAGAGATTATGTCCAAAGCAATGATATATGTTTAGAATTTATTGACACAAGCAACCAAATTGCCAATATCTTTATAAAACCATTAAGGAATGATTGGTTTTGCACTTTAAGAAGAAAATTTGGAATGATCATGTAAGATGAATGCTAAGCCACTATGCACTAAGATAGTCATCTTATCAAAAGTGACTTTTTTCAATGAACCAATTAGCTTACAACATGATATTTGGTATTGGAAATATGTTCACACAATTTTCATGTAATTCTTTTGATGTTTGATATGTTTTGGGTACACTTGAATTAATTTATGCTTATTTAGCTTCTTATGTGCACAAGTCTTTGCCCAATTAATTTCTATGCCAATTATGTGTTCCTACATGTTCGAATAGGCTTGTAAATAGTGTTCATGTGATTGAATTGGCACAATTCATGATTGTATAAATTTGACCCCTAAGATCTCAAATATGTGCTTTTAAGAAATGTGAATGGTAATTTTGTGATGTATTAAGTTTTATGAGATGTTTGCACATTTTTGAAACTTCAATGTATCATATGACTTGATCAAGATGTTGATTTGCAATAGTTGAGGGTAGATATTTGAATGTGCACACAATAGCTAAAACTTGATTTAACTTGACTTTAAGAGTTGATTTTACCAATTGATGAACATCAAGATTAACTCCTTGGATTACATGCATCTTCGACTCATTCAAAATTTGATTTGTATGCTAACTTTAGATATCTAATGACTACAATGTCTTAATGTCACTCACATTTTCTTTGGCTTCTAGCTTTATGGACCTAGTTGGATTTATCAGCTAATGTTTAGATGTCAAAACACAAAGCATCCTTACGCTTTGTTCACAAATTCATAGAATGATAGCATCTACACGCTATATGATGTAGCATCTGGATGCTTGATAATAGATATTGAATGCATCAGTATTTGCCTATAATTCATTTCTCTCTTTTTTTTTTTTTTTCCTCATCTCTCTCTTTAGCATCTAAACCCCTTTCTCTTAACATCCTTAATGCTCTCTCTTCATGCATCAATTCTTCATCATATTCTCTCATCTCTTCCATCAACCTACCATCCAATACATCCTAAATACACTCTTCACATCAATTTCAACTAATCTACCCATAAACCCTAAATCCCAAAACCTTCTTTTCAGACCCCAATCTTCAAAATGCCACAAACTTAGGGAGGGAACTGCAGCCAAAAAAATTAAGTTTTATAATAATTTTCCAAGATTACAGCATAGATTGTTGATTGCTGGGTCGACTTTAAGGTTGTACCACAAACTTACCGGATCAACTTGAGAGTTAGAACATAAACTTACAGGTCATTTTTCATTTTTCTTTTTCAAGCAAAGGAAGTCCATATGAATCAAAAGGTTGAGGATAGGATGTGCCATGTTAATTTTTCAAACATTGAGAAGGATATGATCTACATGCCACAACAACATGTCCTTTCGGCAAAGTTAATGGTCAAAGTAGTTAAAGAGGTTATAGACAACGAAGAACACTCGGAAGAGGTGGAAGGTAAATTGTTGAGTTTGACCATCATTAGTTTCCAACCTCTCAACATGCCCAACAATATGCTACTTTACAAAAGCTTTCCATTGATCTTAGTAGGAAGTTTTTTAGAGATTTACTTTATTATGGTAATAGGTTGGAAACCAGAATGGGTGTTCGGGGATTTGAGTAGGTATGAAGAATAGGGAGTAAAATGAGAGGTTTTAATGGTGAATGTGTATGGATATCACATACAAAGACACAAAAACAATTAGGAGATGAGCTTAAAATACGGTTTGATATAACTTACGAATACTAAATGTCACTTGGGTTTCAAATGAAAAGTTTCATGTGATGCACTAACTTGCTCAAATGAAGGGATTTGTCACAATCTCAAGAACAAGATTGATAAGAACACAAGAAGGACTAGAGAGTTATTTAACACTCAGTAATTCAATAATACTAGCTTTAAGAGCTCAAGAATAACTTTGCTTGAAAAGAGGAAAGTTCCAACTGTAGGTATATTCTTCACTTTATAAAATTGTTATCCTTTGTTAATTATAAATGTTGCTATTTATAGCAAGCCCTAAAACCTTAGTAGCGAAGTGGTAAGTAATGTACAAGGTCTTAAATCTTGAAGAATGGGCCCAAAATTAAAAATAAAGAAAATATGTACAAGAATACAAAACTATGTGTCTAATAGAAGAAGTCGGTATGCAGTCATTCGGCCCGTTTAGGAAGGAGTAGGATTCGAACTGGACGGGGTTGGCAGTTGGATGTTTAGGTCCAAGGAAGGGTCCCTAAAGTCTTGCGGTACTTGGCTGAGATACTTGAAAGGTCAACCCGCAATTGCCGAGCACTAGAATTAGTTGGTACTAGTCTCTCTGTATCGAGCCGAATGGATATTTAGCCTTGAGTCCTCAATCATGTGGTCTCTCAGCCTCTCAGCAGACAACAGACCTGCCGCCGAGTGACTCCTTTTCCTCTCAATCTTCTGGTATTAGCTCTGCCTTAGTAAAAGCTATTCAACCTCGGCCTTGAACAATTCAACCTCGAGTTAAAACAAGTCGGCTTTAGCTTCTGGAGGGTCAACGTCAACTTAGGACAGATTGGCCTCAGTTGGGAGATAGTCATAGGTCGATTCCTATCATACTGGATGGACTTCAGCTTACAAGATTACGTGGTATTGTTAGAAAAAAAATCTTAGCCCATATAAATCTTTCTCTTTAGGTAATGAGGAGGTAGTTATGTTGTTCCATCACAATCTTATCGATTATCTAGATTAAAATCAAAACTATGTATTAGATTATATTTTTAGAATGATGTGAGAGATCATTTGTATACATATCTTTATGGGCAAAGAATTGAGATTACTCCTCAAGATGTGTGTAGTATCATTAGAGTTAGTGTTAGAGGGGATCACTTAATTGATTTCCAACTAATTGTCGCCTATAAGGAAGTTTTTCACTTTGAGAGCATCGAAAACAGTTGGAAATCGAAATCTACTTTAAAGGCCAAGCACCTTCCCTTAAGGTATTGAGTTTTCCATCTATATTTGTGTTACAATTATTTCCCAAGATCCGAACAACATAGTTATGTGACATCAGGATTTCTAGGTTATAGGAAAGTTACATGCAAATGTTAAGATTGACTTTTGGTCCATTGTTTGTAACAATTTTCAAAGAGTAGCAAATGGGCCTAATTGTGCTATGTTGAGGATGTTAAGGTTTGTTAATAAGCTTCTTTAAAGGAAATGTGTTCAATTTGAAACTCCATCTCAAATAGCTCCCCTTTATGAGCCATTCACTTTTGATTTCATCATTAAAAGAGTTTGGAAAATTAATCATTAAGGCAAATATGTAAGAAAGAAACCTCTCTCTCTCTACTTACTTCTGATGATGAAGATGAGGGCTCGAGCAATGAGGAAGGAGGAGATGAGGAATCAAGTAATGAGGTAGAAGACAATGAGGATTCAAGTGAAGCAAAACGAGTCAATAATGCGATAGGCATGAAGCAAAATCAAGTGACTGTAAAGTCGTTTCTCATCATGTACATCCCCATCCTATAGACACTCCTGCACCTACCTTCAATTAGTTCTATCAAGAGTTCACCACCTATATTGGTTAGCTTATCGATCATTTTAACTCTTTTGATCGTTGTATTGATTGGATCAAGAGTAACCAGGATGCTCTTTTTGATGCTCTTCCCTCCACCCATCACCCTACCTCTTCTTCCTCTTACACCAAGCTAGAGTCTTAGTGCTCCTTATCATGTTCACTATCTTTTACTTATTTTAGCAAACTTAATCGATGCATATATAAAGTGCAAAAATAGCATATATTTTCTATGGTTATTGTGTGCTATTTTAGACCTTAATCAAGTTAACTTTGTGTTATTTTAAGTTTAATTCGTTTAAATTTCATTTTCAGGGACTTTTAGAGCATTTTATGAAGTTTTGAATATTTTTAGTACTATTTTGAGTAACTTGAAGTAAAAGCATTGATTACGAAATGAAGTGAAGAAAGTTTGAACACGAATAGAGCGAAGAATAAAGTCTAGCTTTATTTGATTTGGAGAGATTAATGATTTTAGATCAAGTTTTGGAAAATTTGAAGATGTTTTGGATGGATTTTGAAGAATTGAAAATGATCATACCCATGAACAATGAACATACATTGAAATTTCAATCAAAGGAACGAGAAATGAAGCAAAAATTGGTGTTTAGGAATGATTATGGCTACAACCATGGCCATAGTCGTTACCCATCAATCAATTTCTTCAATTTTCAAGTTTCCGCGTAAAAAGCAAGTACACAGCTAGCCACTACGGTTGTGCACCTAAGGAGTGGTCATTATATGATGAGTGAATCTTCTATTTTTGTTGTGCATCTTCTATTTTTAGACATGTGATATTTATTGAATTTTTTATTTTGTCAAGTCTCTCTTTATAAACCTAGCCTCACAACTCCATAAATAGATCCTCAGGTTAAAGTTTTCAGAGAGAACCCTCTTGGGTAAGTTGTAGTATAGAATATTGTAGGGGTTTCTCAATTTAATTTTCCTTTCTCTTTTATTATGTCGTTACACTTTTAATTTATTCTTAGTGAATTATTATTGAAATCTAGTTCCTTCTTGCAACAATTATTCTTTATTTTTATGATTTTATTCTTTAATTACTTAATTACGTCAAACACATTGTCTTCCTTCAGTATTTACTACAGTTATTAATAAAATGTTAGAGTTTACTATAGAGTCGTGAGGCTTGCGGTAAATAGACAAGCGTAATTAGAAGAGTTTCGATGCACTCAGACATTAGGTATTAGATCTCTTCAGATTAGGGAAATCTAATAGCAGGATTTATGTACTTTATGTGATCTTAAGAGACTCTATTCAACAGTGATGCGAGTAAATAGGGTCTTAAGGTTTGGAATTAGTTAGAGACATAAGTGTTGCTAATTCAAAATCCAATTATCGTAAAAGTAGGATTATGAATCTCCATGGTCCAAAAAATAACTGAGATTGAAAGGTTGCACGAAACTAAAGAGTAAATAATAAAGATTCTCTAAAGATTATGTCTTCCTTATTAATTCATGTTGCTTGTTTACTTTAAATAGTTTAGTTAATTAGTTTTATTGCTTTGCTTATTCTTGTTTATTTTATGTTATTAATCTTTCCTATTTAATCATAATTTATTTTACATTGTAAAGTTATGTAATTGGATATTTTATGAAATTATTAGGTTTTCACACACTGGTTCTCTATAACTTAACCAGGTACATTTGCTTGTCGGCAATTAAGTTTTTAATGCCATTGCTAGGGAGCTAAAACTAGCAAAAAAACTAAATTTTCAATTACTTTAATACTTTTATGTAATTCTTTTGATATTCTCTTAATCTACTTTTTTACTGGTCAAGTGTATAGGTGTTAATCAAGAAATTGCGTAAAGGATGGGTTTAATTGTCGTGCTAACATCGTAAAATAGCAGCGCTCTTAGGAGACACCCCAAATTTGCTTTGGTATATTTCAATTTAGTTATTTTTGTTAGTTAGTTCATTATTTTGTTCATTGTGTTATTAGTTGATTCAAGTACCAATTTTTGAATAAGTTAATTTTGTATTGCTTCGAACAATTTTCTTTTATCTAAAAATAATTGTTGGATTTGTTTATACAATAGTGAAATTTAAAGTTGTCATCCAATATGATATTTCATCTATTTTTTGTGTTTTAATTTGATCTAATTTTGAATTATTGCTAAGGCAATCCCACAAACCGAGTCAAAAGAATCAAAATTGCGTAAGATCAGCACCTATATTTCCAATATTTCCTGCTGTTTTGGCATGCCCATGTCCTGATTCTTAAAAAGTTAGCCATAGAGGAATCCAGGCATTCACTGGACAAGTAAAACAAATCTAGAGCAAGACATTGCAAGTTCTCCAACATCAATGGAAAAGATAGCGTCTCGTTGTGCTCAATTGAAACCCTTGCTTTCTTAGAAATCCGATCCACGGGAATCGATTCTTCGAACATTTTACCATTAAAAGCTGCTAAGTCATTTGCAACATCCACTTTATTGTTCATGAAGCATGCTGCAGTTTTTTTAGATAATACCTGCCATTCAGTTTCCTGCTGACCATAATAAAAAACCACCCGCTTCCTCTTTTCAGCAAGAAAGGAAGAAGAACATAGCTTCAATTGCGTACCTACGACAAATTTCTCTCCAATCTAGAAACTGCACTTATAACTAAATCCAATCAAGCGACCTGCCACTTTGCCATCACGAATCCACCTCCACAATCTAGCTTCTCCGTTTAGTTTACTGTTTCAATCCCTTTCAGTTTCAAACCATATATTGAATGATAAGAAAAAACAGTCCAATATTGGCTGGTCTTGAATCAAACTTGTTCGCGCCAAGCCTCACTAACTTACCCAATTCTCGGTAAGCGTTGCTCACTATGCAATTCCAAAAAAGAATAGAGCGGCACTGGTCCAGAACAGCTCGCATAACGGCTTCAAAACTCGACATACGCCTCTAACTTTCTTCAACTATCAAATATACTGCAATTTACTACTGCACTTCATCGAGTCACCTTTGCCCCGACCACACTTGGTTGATCAACAAATTCAACTCGGCAAGATGCTAAGGTGCTCGGCTGCATGAACCACTATGGATTGAGCTCGTCCTTCCTAGCCGTTATTGGAGTTTGAGCTCGACAAATGGAATTCTTCCGTTTTAGTTTCTCGACACTGACTTGGGAAAAGCTAACGGGACCTTGGAAGAGGCACGTGCCACTCAAACCAGCACGGAGAATCGCTCGGCCATTTCGACTTCCAAAATCTAATTACTTGGATTAGTTCCCTGTAAGCGGTGAGAGAAATTTGGTTGCTTGTCGTCGATGGAGTGACTCGGACATGCCGCTGTTCTTCTGCAGGGTGAACATCTCTATGCGGTTGAGTTCAGGTCAGGCCGCAATATTAGTAACTCGGCGAGTGCGAATGAAGGAGCTCGGCCGTCTGTATCTCGGCCATGCACACGAGTACTCTGCAGAACTGATCTGTTCGATGGGAGCTCTAGGCTGATATGCTTGCTCAGCTTGAAGTTGTGTATGAAGCCAGGTCAAACTTGATCGGAGCTACTCAGAGAAGGCTCAATTGCTTGGATTGTCTCATCTAAGTTGATGACTAGTTGTTCGGCTCAATCAATGTGTTGCGCATTCTTTGCTCTGGTCAAAGAGCTGCCCGAGAATTTGGCATGAGGCTCGGACCGTGGGTACTCATGTGGATGGAGTTCGGCAGCTCATGGAAATCTGTAGGTCGGACATGAAGTGTAACTACGGGTAGTAATATGTTCTCGATTCCACTGCTGTCATTAACAGTCCAAATCTTTCTAGTAAGCTCAAAGAAGTCGCTTGGTACTTCGACTTTAGACACTTCTTGACTAGCCAGGCAAAGTTGTTCGGCCTTGCTACGCTTATGCTCAAATTCAGTTTCAAGCTCAGCTTGGCCTTTAAGTATGCAATGCAGCCATTGGTGAGGCTAAGCTTGCATCAAACATGTTGAGCTCAGATGATTCGCAAAAGCATATGTTTCAAGGACAGCTCGGAAAGATCGGCCACGAAGGAGCTCGGCTGTGAAAGAACTCGGATTCCACACAGGCTTAGGCCAGCTGGTGTGTTCCTCAGGGGCTGAGAGGTGTACTGAAGCAACCATTTTCTTTGCATAGAAAAAAGATCGCCAACATCAAATACCATGCTTCTGCCACATCTTTCAGCATTCATCCTCGTACGGAATTCAAGATCACAAAATGCTGACGATAATATCTATCCAGAAAGTTTGGAGCCTATGTTGACATTTATTCTTCAAGCATCTAGAATTGTTGTTTTGAATAATGAACAGGGGCTCTCCGATCAGGTAGAAAGGCATTGGTCTCAAACCAATCTTCTGGATAGCCGATTCACTGGAGGACACAGATTTTAGGCAAATATAGTTTCACGGCTGCTTAGAAAAAAGGAGAGCAGCACGGATCTATCATATGCGAGTCGAATTCAGCGTGAAATGAAATCGTGTTGGAGCCATGCGCAGCAATAAGTATGAGAAAGTGTGGCATTGAATAAGGAAACCTTTCTTCAGCCAGTAGAATCCAACACACCCACTTTGTATAATTAGAGAAATCAGGCAATGCATGGAGTTGCGGCTATGAACCTGGTGGCGACGGTTGTGAACCAAACGAAGACGATGTTGCAGTTATCCAAACACGTAAACTCACCTGAAAGTGACAGTTGTGAACCAGATGGTGGATGAAGTTGCAGCGGTGACACTTTTTGAAGAAGAAAACCACCATGCTTTCTTCTTCGAACCTCGCATGTTTCCAAAAACAAATGCTGTATGATGGTGACGCTTGGGAAAAATAGGATTGCGATACCAACTCCTTTTAGCCTCCCTCAAGTATTTTCTAAAGATAGATGCCAAACATAATTGCATGTGAAAAAGTGTAATTTGACTTATAAAAAATATCCTAACAAAGTCTACAACCACAGACACTTCAACTGTAGTTCATTAGTGAATTGCGAGCAAGTATAACTAGATATAGAGAGGAGATCCAACCCAAGACAGATCACGAGATTTAGGAAACTCATTCACGGGATGAAATACTATTGAATTGCATGATTTGGGAAATTCATTTTTAAGCCATGATAATTGATTATGCTCTTTTTTTTTTTTTTTTTTTTTGTCTATTTGCATGGAAGGCACCAATTGTTGATATGAAATTTTGTTCCATGGCCATGCCTAAGTTAGCCACTCGTAGTGGGAAATATCTATCAGGTTGTATGAAGAGAAAAAGAATGAAAAAGAGAGTCTTTTTCCTAGACGTGATCTCTTGTATTTATATTAGGTGAGTGAATATGTGCACCTACATTGGGCCATTAGAGTTAAGCTTAAGTTATAAGCCAGTTAATATAAGATTATGATTTATTCATTAAAAAAGCCTTATCAACAGCTATAATAATTTAAATACTATTGCTTTCTTCTTAAATAACTATTTCTATTTTACTTATGTTTTTAAATTCTGTATGAGACTAATGTTTGATACTTGAATTAATGTTAGCGATGGTTTTATTTTTATTTTGTCTAGTTTAACCTTTTTCTTTTCTCTTCTTCGTTAGCTTGCTTTTTTAGCAAGGAAAACTTCATATGTTTAATTAGTCAAAGGAACTTGGATTTGGAATTTACACATTTCAGGATCAATGCCAAAAATTGAGGAAGTCCCAATTCTCTTTTCTTTATTTTTATTTTTCTTCTACTTGAATTTTTGTATTATATTGTTAATATGCACATTAGGGACAATGTATAACTTAAATGTGGAGGAAGATTAGATTATATATGCTATTATTTTACTCACTTAAGCTTTTGTTAAAATTTCCTAAACTTTTTCAAAAATTTTAGAAACTTGTGAGCTCACATATACATTAAGCAAGGATAATTTTTTTTTTTTTTTCAAATCTACCCAATCCTTTATGAATTTAGGATATTTTGCCGAATTTGAGTTATTAAATTTTTAGAGTTCAGAGTTACCCTTCTCTTAAGCTTAGATTTAGACTTGAGATTAAGATAGATATGAACAAGTTGAAGTCTAGTCATTTTGATTTTCAAGCTTGAATTTTTAGGTTAGTTATCTATCCTTCTTTTTCCAAATTCTAGATTAGATGAACAAATGAGATTTGTCCTTTGAGAGTTCTTCGAAAAATCAAAGCAGTTGGAGATATAAAGTAATTTGAATAATTTAATTGAGTTAATTGAATAAATTGCTGAGGATTGATATGGATCGATCTTGGACTCTCAAAAGAGCAGGACTCTCAAAAGAGCAAGACTCTTTCTCGTTGCTAATCCAAAAAAGAAAAAAGAAAAGTGAAATTAATTGAAATTATTAAAGATTAGCCTTGATTTGTTAGAAGAGCAAGGTGCTTTCCCGTTGACAACTATTAAGTAATTTAAAGAGCCGAATTAGTAAGGATTAATCGTAGTCCCTTAGAAAAGTGAGGTACTTTCCCAATACTAATTAAATTTCAAATAAAAGGAAATTGAGTTGAATTAATACACCTCTTAACTAAGTTTGAAAGAAGTAGGGGGACAATCAGATGATGGATTGACGTAACATTCGTCTTATCTAGTTTTTAAGTTAAAAATACTTAAAGGAAAATTTTGCTCCTCTTGAGTTAGAGCTAAAGAAATCCTTATGACTTCTTCTTAACTAGTTTTCTTTTATTGTGATCTTTAGTTTAGTTTTTGTTTTAAGTGTTGTGATTAACTTTAAACTCTTTAGATTAATCTATAAAATTCAATAAGTTCTAATTTGCTATTATCTAAGTGTTCTAAACTCATTACAAAGTTAAGAAATAAGGGTGGTTCTAGAAAGAATTTTTGCTAAGCAATTATGATTCTAAGAGTGTACTTTTCCAAAATTAAAATTATTAATCTTATCCTTTAAACTTTTTTTTTTTTTTTTTTTTGCTTGAGAACAAGCAAAAGCTTAAATGTAGGGATATTTGATAATGCAAAAATAAGGTTTATTATCTATGGTTATTTTATGTTATTTTAGACCTTGATCAAGTTAATTTTATGTTATTTTGAGCTTAATTCATTTAAATTTCATTTTCAAGGATATCTGGAGCATTTTATGAAGTTTTCAAGATTTTTAGCACTTTTTGAAGTAATTTAAAACAAAAGCATTGATCATGGAATGAATCAAAGAAAGTTCAAACATGAATAGGGCGAAGAATAAAGTCCAGCTTTATTTGATTTGGAGAGATTGATGATTTTATATCAAGTTTTGAAAAATTTGAAGATGTTTTGAATGAATTTTGAAGCCTTAGAAAGGATTATACCCATAAATAATGAACATGCATTGAAATTTTGAGCAAATGAGTGAGAAACAAAGTAGAAATTGGTGTTTAGGAATGACCACAGCCACGATCATGGCCATGGTCGTTACCAATGGTCCCTTTGTCAATTAATTTCTTCAATTTTTAAGTTTTTGCTAGAGAAGCAAGTACAAGACAAGCCACTAAGGCCACGTACCTAGGGAATGGTCACTAAATGATGAGTGAATCTTCTATTTTTGTTGCGCATCTTCTATTTTTAGACATATGATATTCATATTTTTTATTTTGTCTAGTCTCTCCTTGTAAATCTAGTCCCACAACTCTATAAATAGATCCTTAGGCTAGAGTTGTCGGAGAGAGCCCCCTTGGGTAAGTTGTAGTATAGAATATTGTGGGGATTTCTCAATTTATTTTTCCTCTTTCTTTTATTATGTTGTTACACTTTTAATTGATTCTTAGCGAATCATTATTGAAATATAGTTCCTTTATGCAATAATTATTCTTTTTTTTTCTATGATTTTATTCTTTGATGATTTAACTATGTCGAACACATTGTCTCCCTCCAGTATTTACCATTGTTACTAATAGGATGTCTACGTTTATTGTAGAGTCGTGAGGCTTGTAGTAAATAAACAAGCATAATTAGAAGAGTTTTAATGCACTAAGATAATAGGTATTAGATCTCTCCAGATTAGGGAAACTTAATAGTAGGATCCATGTATTTCATGTGATCTTGAGATGCTCTATTCAGCAGCAATGTGAGTAGAGAGGGTCTCAAGGTTAGGAATTAGCTAGAGATGCGAGTCTAGCTAATTTAGACACCAATTTCCATAGGAATAGGATTAGGAATCTTTACGGTCTAAAGAATAACTGAGATTGAAAGGTTACATGGAACTAGAGAATAAATAATAAATATTCACTAAGGATTATGTCTTCCTTATTAATTCATGTTGTTTGTTGGTTTTAATTAGTTTTATTGCTTTTCTTGTTGTTGTTTATTTTATGTTATCAATCCTAATTCATCTTTCCTATTTAATCACAATTTATTCCATATTGTAAAGTTAAGTAATTGGATATTTTAGGAAATTACTAGTAATTAGGTTCTTGCATACTGGTTCTATATCGAATCGATACTCGAACTCACGTTTGTTTTAATTATACTATAACTTGACCAGGTGCACTTACTTGCTAGCGATCAACACCTCATGTTGATAGACTTATTGATAGGAATTAGCCTTCAAGACCAATCACATATTCTTGAGCTAAGGGTTTGCCTAATATGGCTCAACGAATTCTTAAGTGCTGCCTAACTCTAATTAAAGTCAACCTCTTTTATCAAGCTAATCTCATATTGCTACCGACCTACTAACCAGTATACCTTCTTGTCGAATGAAGAGCAGATAATGCTGAGTTACTTAAAGCATGTCGACCTTGCTCTCCAACCTATTTTTAGGATCTTTCCCTCCACATAATGAATGGCCATGAAAGGATACTTTTGAGCTATCACTAGAGAAATCTTTTAAGTTGACCAAGGTATCTAAAGCTATCGATCTTATCCTTAAACAATCCAGTTAGTTATGTAATAGATTATTAGCCTCTCCTGTAATGGTATGAGTCTAACAGCACCACTTAGCTGAAAATATTCTCTTTCTAGAAGGATTACAAATCTATCCTTCTACTTTTGTGATAATGTTTATACAATGTTTTACCCTTTTAGCAAATTTTGAGTATTACATAACCTTAGGGATTTCTAGGTATAAGCGCCCTTTTATGGCATTTGATGTTATCAGAGTCTTCCCAATTTGTTAATGAAATACTTGAGTTTTCCTGTCTTTGTCATGATAACATAATCTTTTAGTTAATAGCAACCCTTGAGCAAGGTTATGCCAGTGAGCAACCCACTATCTTAGACTAATGAATCACATTTAGCAAGGTATTGGTTCATGAGTGCTTATGTGGTGAGTCATATCTACAAGCCGCTTATGAGGCTTAATCTTTTCTTTTACATTCTTCCTACTTGAACTCTTACTCGCCCTTTTCTAGTAATTTCCTCTAAAGGACCCATTCATGACCGTGATAAGCCCTCTTTTGAAGCACGCATTGTGTGTGTGTGTGTGTGTGTGTGTGTGTGTGTGTGTGTGTCACTTGGCCTATGACTACCTAGTTCAATTGACCATTTTATGTCTTTTATTGGAACTTGGTGGACTTGTACTTTGGCCTCTTGTATTTATGTTTTGTTTAGAATTATGGCATTTTCTAAGGTATTTACTGCACTTCCTATAATTCTATGCTTAGTTATTGAATGTTGGGAAGTTTCTTGCTTAATTGTTAAATATTTGTGTTACTAAAGTTGAGATATTGCTTGAAGAGTTGAAAAGTGGTGTTTGAAATGGCTGAATATAGTTGTTTGAGTTTGTTGTTGATGGAGGTATGATAAAATTTTGATCTCCAATAATGTTGTTGTGGTTGATGGCCCATCTTTCCCTTGATTTTTGGATTTGTTGTACTTGTCTTGTTCTTTTAGTTTCTTTTATAGGGGGCATATATCCTAAGGCTTAATTTGAGACTATGTAGGATTTTGGACTAAAAATCTCTCTTCCTCTTCACCACTTGGAATTACACATCTTTGTAATAAGACTAATGGAGGACAAGAGTTTAAGTCACTTAGAGAGTTAAGCTTAAAATTTGAAACAAAGTCTAAAGTAAGTTAAGTGATTTTACATCTTCTCAAACTAGTTATTCTAAATTGAGCATCTAATTGATCTCAACTTTGGTATGCTCTTTTGAAACCAAATGTTTGATTGAGGAGAGCAAATAAGAGTAGAGTTTTATCCTCATTATAAAGGGAGATTGTTGAATCAACAGTTCACATTACGATTTTGATGTGGACAAAACTTATAAAATCAACCAAGTTGAGTTAATTATTAAATGAATTTATCTTGCAATCTCTTAAAGTTGGTTAACTCTTCACTGATTCAAATCATTACCAAACTTATACATGATGAGATTGAAAGGGAACTTACAAAGCATTTAAGAATGTATATTTTAGTTGTTCGTAGTTTGTTCTATTGATTTTTTGCAAGTGAAGAGGGGAACAAAGACTAGTGTTTGGGAGCTATGTATATAGCGTCAGGATGCTCCCTATCATATTCGTTTAGGCATTGGCATTAAAATTGCTAATTAGAAAGAATTCATAATTAAACTTAGTTAACACCCCCTTCTCCCCTACTCTTAAGTTATTTGTGTAGTATTTCACGCATGGGATAAGATGGTGGAGCAAATTGGGGAAGATTTTGATCAATATACCTCACTTAATGTATTTGAACAATTTTAACTTTGGCACGAAGGAGTTCAAGAAATACTAGTTCCTATTGCCCACTTTGTTGCTCTTTTAGATCTGAATATGACATACCCACCTAATATAAGGGTTGTCCCCAAAGGAGTTAACTTGGTACCTAAAGAAGTAGCTCTTATTGTTATCAACTGGTTTCTTATAAATAATAGATTTTCATACATAGTTATTATCCTAATTGATCCACTTAAAATGAAGAGGAACTACTTAACCAGAATTATCAAAATAAAGTAGATAATTTGAATGAAGAACAAGATAGGACTGTAGCTAGAAATGTCTCCTCGATTGTTGCCACCCCATTAGAAGATAATACCTCTTATGCAAGTTGATGGACACATCATTCATGGAAATGGACACCATTACCCCAAAACTTTTGATTATGAGGATGTGCTTCTTAGGCATACTATGGAATTAGAGATGAGCAGGACTCTTAGGGATTTTTATAATATGTTAGTTAATGAGCTAAATACCCTAAATGATGGTTCTAATATCTCCTCTAAAGAAGCAAATGAAGTTTAAGTTATGACTTTGGGATGTTTTAAGAATTGGTTGCTATAGCCCTATGTTTAGTGCTATAACTAACTGTACTTTGGACTACTTTGTTATTGTTGTTAATTTCTAAGCGCTATGACTAATATGTAGTTGACAAAGGTTGTGTACAACTTACTATATTGAAATAAAGTAAAAGTTTGACATAATCTATATTATTTTTTAATAACATATAAACTTAAATGCAATTTTACTAACAGGAGCTTGAACTTAACAATATGTCCCAAAATAATCTACCTCAAGATAATCCCCTTAAGAACAGGGAGCCACCAATATAACATCCTATAAGAAGTCCTCACCTCAACGAGATTCTAGCTTCTATGTAGACCATATTAAAATAGCAAAATATAGTTTTACAACACTTAGTAATGGGAAGGTAGTAAGGATATCCGCCAACAGAAGGGCAACCAACTGAGGTTAACAAACTACTAGATTTCGTTTGAACTAATGAATACTTTGATGGAGATATGACTAAGCCTGCTAAAGCAGACAACTGACTTACAACTATTAGATGTTGGTTCCAAGCTTTGAAAGTTCCTAAACATTTATAGGACCTCCATACTTAAGTTAAGAGCAAGGATTTGGTTGGACTCTAAAGCCTAAAAATTAGAAGGAGAAGTTACCTAGGATAGATTCAAGGAGGAATTTAGAAGAGAATTTTTTTCCTAGAAGTGTTGAAAAGAAAATGATGAAAGAATTATTTAATTTGGAAAAGGGTAACATGATAGTTGCATAAGATGAAAATAAGTTTAATTGATTACTCTAATATGCCTTAGAATCCTTTCGAAATATTGATTACTTGAAAATGATTTTGTTCATTTAAGACTTGACCCAATTATGTAGTGTAAACTTGAGGACTATGATCCTCCTATTGTTGATAAAATATAAGGCTAATATTAACTTTAAAGCAAAAAGTATATCCCATACAGATAATACTATCATATTTTAAGGAGATAATAAGAGTAACTCCTCCTCTACCTTAGTTGTAGGGTCAAGAGTTAAAGTATGGTATATGTTGGATAGCTACTATAGAAATAGAAAAGAAACCTTTGAAGTTTAAAGAGATACTTGTAGTTTATGAGATTCCATACGTCTTCCTTGATGAACTTCCATGGTTAGCTCTATGTTAAGAAGTTGATTTTACCATTCACTTGGTGTCGAATACAAAACCAATATCCAAAGTACTTTACTGCATGGGACCTATAGAACTACAAATATTGAAAAAGTAATTGCAAGTGATCTGGGGGCTTCAAAAAGAAATGTACTACTAATAGCAATGATCTTACACCTTAGGATTAAATAGGCTTTATGCAATTGATAAAATGTGAAAAGAAACTTTAAGCTTTCTAATACATCTAACAATAGTTTACTTAAGGAGTCTATGGTTGACTATTACCCCACCTTAATTGATTGAGATGGTAAAAGACACCATTTGATTTTGTATTTTGAGAACAAAAGCCTAAATGGATTTTTGTAAAAGAATTTTTAGAACTTTAACATAAAAATTCGATAAAAGTAAATAAAATAAATTAAGGGAAATTCATTAACTATTTGACCTTTATAAAACTACTAAGAATGTGACAAAGAAAACATTTGGAGTTACAAGCAAACTAAAGTGAGTAGTTTACTGTTATTTGCTAGCTGTGTCTATAAGTTTGGTTTAATTAATGAACTTAATTATATTCAACCTTAATTATTCTGGTGTGAAGGAAAGGGGAGGGGGTTAACAATTCAAAGTGTTGTGATGATATAAATTAGGTGCTCATGCCTCCATCTGCACATATTTTAAGTTAATGTAATCTTAATTAGTGAGTTATTAAGATATGGGCTAGTTTGCTAAGAGAAAATTGTAGCTAGGTTTTACTAGTATTATGGAATGTCTTTATGGACAATTATGGCATATCACTTTTATTAATGGCTAGTCTAGTGACGAGTTTGGGATTCAATGACTTTGTAACTAGCTTTAAGGTTTTAGGGAGTACTTAGACCAAGTTTTAAGGTGTTGGAGAGTATCTATTCAAAGTTATATATTTATGTATGAATGTATTGAGATATTCTAAGCCTTACGACACCAAGACTATGTTAGATGATTTTATTGTTTAACGCATTAGAATTTAGTATACTTATGGAATTGTGATAACTCTATTTCGTGTATGCCTAGATGTAATAGATTACTTGTTAGGCATTTGCTTACTCCATTTAGGAACCTTATTTCTTAGGTGTTGATAGGTAATTTTCTACTAAGAACCCCAATGCCCACTCTAACCCTCATGAACCATGCATCGAGTAACCTTGGCCTATGACTATCCTAAGGAGACTTGGGCCTTAAATAAAGGGAACTAATCATGGATGAACTGACCATAAAAGACCAAGGTTTGAACTGGTTGAAATTGTGCTCCTTTACTATGAATAAGCTCAATGATCTTACAATATGAGCGTTTACAGACCTTAGTAGCTCGCTAGGTAGGCTTTGATCACGAGCAAGGGAAGGATACAGTATCTTGGTCACTTTCTTATTCGGAAATATATCTTTTTGAAAGATATACTTACCTATTTGGGATAGATTCATATCTAAAGAAGATACACCTCACGAATCTTATAAGTAAGAGGAAGCCTGATAGGCAAGATACTTTACATATACATATACATCATCTTAATCTTGCTCTTCCATTGATCCTACACATTTGCTGACTTAAACATCAAAGTGACCTCTCTAGACAACCCTTTGATGCTTATTGACCATGTTTTCCTAAAATTGAGATAACATATTAGATATTGTATAATTGGACTTGAAGTTAGAGATCACAAGAGGTAGCCTTACACACTCATTACGTAGTATAGACATTTGATGGATTGGCATGTAGGTCCGAAGTGTGATAATGGCTAATTGCATTAGCAAAATATGCTGTTCTAAGATGAGTAGTTCATAGGATACATAATACTACTTATTGCAATAAAATAAGAGACACCATATGTATACTTAGTCTTGTCCTCTTATAATAGTGAGATTCACAAATAACTTGAAATGGGTAGCTAACAACATAGAGAGCAGCTCAACCAAAATTTTCTTTATGAGCTAAGATCATTTTTCTTAGGCTCTACATGAAGCATGCCCTTTAAACTCTTGCATTAAACAAACTTTATATTGCAATTAGTACATCATTAACATATAATAGGAGGTAAACATATGAGCTATTATCTGACCTCTACACATAATGTAAGTTTCATATTTACTCTTAAAAAGATGCTCGACATAAAACTGTCAAATTACTTCTATTATTGCTTTTAGGGACTACTTAAGTTCATTAAAGGACTTCCCTAAGTAAGCATTCCTAATTCTCCCTTCCATCAACTACAAAATTCTTTGATCATTACATTATAATTATCCACCAAAATCCACTTATGACATGTGGTTTTAACATCTAATTGCTTTAGCTCTAAATTACGCATGACAATATGAGCAAGTAGGGCACATATTAGAGTGTGTCAACAATAGGTGACATAATATCATGAAACACTCCTAATCTTCCCTTCCATCAACTACAAATCCTTTGATCATTACATCCCAATTTGTTCATCAAAATCGACTTATGATAAGTGGTTTTTAACATCTAACTACTTCAACTCTACATTTTGCATGACAACAAAAGCAAGTGAGGCACATATTCAAGTGTGTCAACAAGAGGTGATATAATAACTTGAAAGTCTACACCCTGTACCCAATTGTAAAATTCCATTAGATCTCTTACTTTTAGGAGTTTAGTTGATTAAATTGTAAGATAGGTTAGTCATATCCTTATATTTAAATTAAACTCTTAATTAAGTGTTAATTTAACCATAAATAATAAGAGATGGACGTAATACCTAAATGGTGTATTTTATTAATTGACTGGTGGGGCGTATATCGCTCTAATAGGTAAGTATACCTAATCAAGTTATAGTATAGATTAAAACGAATGTTAAGTCTAAGTGTCAATCCAATGGGGAACTTGTTATGTGAGTATATCTAATTATTTTTAGCAGTAATACCCTTTAAATTATTCAATACCTAACTTCTAACAATAAAAGATTTAATAGAATAAACTAAAAACAGAAAATAGATATTGCAATAAAATAAAAGATAAAAGTACTAACCAAAATTAAAATAATTAATCAAAATAACTAAATAACAAAATAACATCAAAAAATAATAACATAGCATGATAACAACATGAATGACATAAATTAATTAAGAAATAACATTTTTCTTAGTAAATCTTTATTCTTGTTTACTACTTAGTTTTAGGGGATTATTCAATCTCAAGTGCTATATTAGACTATGGAGATTCCTAATCAGATTTCCATTCATAATCTGATTTCCATTCCAAATCTTATTCCTATGGAAATCAGATTCTGAATTAGCAAGACCCATGTCTCTAACTAATTCTTAACCTTGAAACCCCATCTACCTAAATCGCTTTTGAATAGAGCCTTCCAAAATTACATTAAGCACTCGAATCCCACTATTAGGTTTTCCTAATTTGGAAAGATTTAATACTTAATCTCTTTTAATTACACTTGTTTGTTTACTATAGAACTTATGTCTTTGTAGCAAAATCAAATACTAAATTAATAATCTGAGTAAATATTAATCTAACGATAATAAAATGGTGTAATTAGATCGTAATATGCAAAATCATGGATTGAATTTCATAAATAAAAATCACCCTTTGAATGTAGAGTTAAATAAAAAATTATTAAGTAATTTAAAAGAAAGACATGAAAACTAAAAAGAAAGGAACAATGGAGGAGTCCCCTTGGTAAATCTAACAACTAATACTCAAGGGCTCTCTTTTTACCTTTGTTTTTTCACGTCTCTCAAAACTTATGTCTAAATGTCTATCTATAGTAAGCGGAAACTAACAAAATAAAATATTTTTAAATCACTGTATCTTCATGCTTAAAGTATACAACCGTGGCTGTTGGACATTGATCATAGTTAAGGACCATGGGCATAGTCTTCAACTGTGATCTCTTTTGGACTTCATTTCTTGCTGAAAAGTTCATTTCTTGATTAGTGCTTTTGCTTCGTTTAAGCTCTAAATTACATAAAAATCCTTCAAAACTTCATCAAACATTCCTAAAGTCCCTAAAAATAATAAATAAGCATATTAAGCTCAAAATATCACAAAATTAATGAGAATAAAGTCTACATTAGCACAAAATCACCATAGAAAATATATGCTAATTTCATATCATCAAATGCCCCAGCACTTAAGCTTTTGTTTGTTCTCAAGAAAAACAATGAAAATTAAATAAAATATCTTAAGGATAAGATAATAAACTACAATATTAGAAAAGTGCACCCTTAAAATAAATTTTTTAGTAAAAGAATTCTTTTTGAATCACTCTTATTCCTGAACTTCATAATGCAATTAGAACACTTAGGTAATAACAAATTAAGAACTATTGAATTTTAATCATCAATCTAAATGATTCAGAGTTAGGCACAACATTTAAACAAAAACTAAACTAGAGATTAAAACAAATATAAACTAATCAAGAAATGCTATAAGGATTTCCTTATTCTAACTTAAGAAGAATGAAATCTTCTTTAATTATTTTTATCTTGAAAAACTAGATTGGATGCATATCACATCAATTCATTCCCTAATTATTCCTCTACTTCTTTCAATTTTTGTTAAGAGGCTTATTAATTCAATTTGACTTTTCTTATTAAAGCTCAATTAGCATTGGAAAAGTACCTCTCTCTTTTGAGGAAACGAAGCTCATCCTTACAAACTTAGCTTGGTTTTTAATTACTTTAGCAGTTACCAGCAGGAAAGCACCTTTCTTTTCTAAGGGACCAAAGCCAATTCTTAATAACTTTAATTAATTTAATTTTTTTTCCAATTGGTAGTAAGAAAAAATCTTGCTTTTCTAAGGGACCAAGATCGATATATACCAATCTTTAACAATTACTTTATTAATTGAATTCAATTATTTAATTTACACCTGTAACTACTTTATTTTTCAAAGGATAAATTTTCTTTGTTCATCCAATCTTAAATTTTTGAAAAAGAACAATAGATAACTATTCTCTAAAATCAAGTTTAAAAATCAAAATAACTGGTTCTCAACTCATTCATATCCATCCTAATTCCGAGTCTAAGTTTAGGCTTAAGTGATGGGAAACTCTAAATCCTAAAGTTTTAAACACTTAAATTTAGCAAAGTATTCTAAATTCATAAAAGAATTGGCTAAATTTGAAAAAATTTTATGCTTACCTATGTATATAGGGGTTGCAAATTTCTAACATTTTTGAAAAAATTTTGAAATATTTTTCCAAAAGCTTAAATGAGTATATAATAGAATATATAATTAATTATTCCTCCACACTTGAATTGTACATCATCCTCAATACATATAATCATATAAATAAAAAATCTATCGAGAGATAATAAAAATAAAAACAATAATGGATAAGAAACTATGACTTCCCTAGTTTGATTGTTGAATCCATTAAAAAGTTTGAAGTCCAAGAGCCGATTTCTAAAGAACCGTTAAGCACTTAGTTTTCTTTTTGCATAAAAAAGAACTAACTAAAGAAAAAAAAAAGTTTACTAAGCAAAAATAACTATAAAAAACTAATGCTAATTCAAGTATATAACGAGTCAGCATCCTGCATTTTTACAAATCATCAAAAGATGAAGCATTCAGATGGTAGATGCAAAGTTAGTTAGTTAATTAATACAATCATCCCAAATAGCAAATAAAATAAACCAAGTTTTTTTTTTTAAAGAAAATGAAAAAGAGATCACTCTTCTTCCTCTTCCTCTTCAATTTCATCACTAGTAGATTCTTCTACATAGTCAATCTTAGGCATTGGTGGTGGTGGGGCTAAAGCTTGATCTAACTTATGTTGCAAGGTTCATTGCTTGTTAAATAACTTCCTCATTAATTTCTTGAAGGTGGCAATCACTAAGGAAGATGGAGCTCACAGCTTAGAAGATGACAAGGTGGCCCCACCAGCCAGTTCGGGTAGTACCTTTGATACTAGTAGTAGTTCCAAGGATTTGATCGCATCACGGGAGAGAAGAATAGGAGCTTTCATCTTTTGCATGCATGAATAATTGCAAAGATTAGGAAAGTTCCTCACTAGGTGGGTTATGAAAGTACCTACAAAAACATATTTGGACCACCCCTCAATAGCTTGGTTTCTCATGAATCAAGTTATCCCTAGTCCTAAGTTGAGGAGTTAGTGGTTAGCAATAATGTGCAAGTATAGAATATCCCTTTCATTAACTACCCCCTGACTGTTGCCTATACTAGTAAAATTTCTAGCTAATACATAGTATATTAACCTAAGAGTAGGATCAACCAAATTATATGCCTTTGACTTTCTAGGATGATAAACACCTCCCTCATCTCCATTCAAATCACCCCATACAGTAGAATCAAACAAACCTAGGGGTAGTTCTTTATACTCTTGCATCATAATATAATTAATAGAATATATCCCCATATGGACACTAAAATAATCTATGGGGATGGTAAACTTACGACTATAGCATCTAAAATGAACTGTAATCTACCTACCTTAAGCAAGGTTAGTGAGATAAAGTGAGTCTAGAATGAGAATAGAGAAGAAACACTTGTGATTTTTGAAATTAGGGCCAACTATGAGTGGAGACCACAATCATAGAGTGTAGCCGTGTTCCTTCCCTTTGTTTTAGATTAAAGCTGCGTATACACAATCAAGGACTATAAGTGTGGTCCAAACCGTGTTCTTCTAGTTCATAATTTTTATTTTCTAACTTCTTGAATTAAATTACAAAAGGATCAAAGTCTCAATCCATGGGCATGGACTTTAATCGTGATCTTCTTTGTGAATTGAAAATTCAGGCCAAATTGAATTTCTTTGACTTAGTTCTAGAAATTTCTTAAAAAACTAAAAGTTAATATCAAATAAAGCACCAAAAAATTAATCGACTAACAATCTAATTAGATGACAAATTTACTAACTAATATTATCTAACTAAATTCAAAAACTACTTTAATGAAAAGATGACTAAAAGTAAGATTAACTAACTTGGAATTGAAAACTTAAATCAACTTATTGAAAACAAACAGCATAAACTAAAATACAGGAAATAAAAATCAATCAAACTTGGGTTGCTTCCAAAGGAGTGCTTTTGCTTTTTCGTCGTTAGCTCAATGATTGATATTTCTTTCCTCAATTTGCTTTTGCATTTTTGTCGTTAACTCAAAATTGAAAACTTGAATTAACTTATCAAAAAACAAATGGCATAACTAAAATCTAGAAAATAAAAATTAATCAAACTTAGGCTACTTCCAAAGGAGTGCTTTTGTTTTTTCATCATTAACTCAACGGTTGATATTTCTTTCCTCAATTTGCTTTCAAACCTACTAATTTAAGTAAGCTTCTTTATAACCTCTTAGTGATTAATCTTGCCAACTAGCCTAACTAGCTCTCTAAATTCCTTAATGATGCTACTGTGTTCTTTAGTCTGGCTTCATTAGCTTGGAATCTCACATTTGAATTCTAGATAAATGAATTTAGCAAATTATCAACATTAGGGGACCTATTGTGTTGTTGAACATTGCGATTCTACTACTGTTGTTGGCTTCCCCAAGAAAAATTAGGATGATTCCTCTACTTTGGATTATAAGTGTTACCAAAAGGATTGTTAGTAGAATGGTTGGCAACAAAATTCACATCCTTAGTTTCCATTAAAACTTCATCCTACACTAAATTAACGGGTTTCATTATGCCATCAATCTTTTTACTTAAATTTTCAACTTGAGCAATTAACAATGTTACAAGGTTAACTTCATACTTTCTAGACAATTTTACATTCGCTCATACATTATCTCACTTTAAATTATTTATTACCATACCTTTGATTAGCTTTTGGGTTTGCTCTGGTGTCTTAACACTCAAAGTGCCTCTAGTTGTAGCATCAATAGTTTGTCGCATAGAATAATCAAGTTTATTGTAAAACGTTTAGATTTGCATCTAAGGAAGTAGTTCATGATGTGCAAACCTTATCAATAATTCTTTAAATCTCTCCCAAGTATCATAAAGAGTCTTATTATCAAATTTAATAAAAGCAGAAATATTATTTCAATTTTTTGTCAAATTAGCAAGCGGAAAATATTTTCCCAAAAATTTTTCTACTAATGATTCTTATGTAGTGATTAAGCCTTTAGGTAAAGAATTCAACCAAAGTTTAGCCTTACCTTGCAAAGAGAATGAAAATAACCTTAACCTTATCGTGTCATCTAAGACACCATTAATCTTAAATGTGTCGCAGGTTTTTAGGAAGTTTGAAATGTGGTTGCTAGGGTCTTTGTAAGCCATAGTCATTTGGATGACATTAGGTTGAATCTAGAAATTAGTCTAAATTGCAAGTCTTGCGATGCTAGATTCAACTCTAATCACTGTTGGCTTTGTGAACTCCATGATCGTTTTGTTGGCTTCACCATTGTTGTAATCATTTTCATTGTTCAAGGCCATATCTTCTTGCTCACTGTCTAAATGTTTTGACCCCTTTAATCTGAGTGGCAAGCTTTGATCTACAGTATCACAATTTCTTCTACAAATATGTTGTACTATTCTTCTAATTTCTAGGTCAAAGTCTACCAAGTTCCCGTTGTTGCTTCTTGTCATAAGCTAAAAAGATTTAGAAATTAGCAATGTCATAGGAAGAGAATATGATATGAAAATAACTAAGGAAAAGAAATATTACAATTATGTTAAGGTAAATGATAAATGTTAGGTTTTGTTAATTTCTTAATTAGACTACTCTATTTTTGGCTCTTTAGTAATAGTGCCAAAAACTTGATGGGGTATATACCGCTAATAGGTAAGTGTACCTAGTTAAGTTATAGTATAGATTAAAATGGATATTGATTTCGAGCATTGAGTATATCTAATTATTTTTAGTAATGATATCCTTTAAATTATTCAATTACCTAACTTCTAACAATAAAAGATTTAATAAACTAAAAACAGAAAATAGAGATTGCAATAAAATAAAAGATAAAACTAGCAAATAGAAATAAAGAAACATAATTGAAATTGTAAACCCTGCAAATTTAGCTATTTAAGAGAAGAATTGAATCCTAATACTGTAAATAACTTGACAAGTCATTAAAGCCGAGCAAGATAAAAATTTAATAGATTATAAATTTGAATATATTATAAGTAATAAAAACTATAGAAAAATCTATCAAAGCCTAAATCGCGCACAAAAATCCTAAATCCGATGTGCGTACAAATACTCGAAACTAACCCCAAATTTGATCGAAACCCTAAAATTATAAAAATAAACCTATAAAATAGTTAAATATTACTCAATAGTGATAAAATTATAGTCGATTGCAATTTTCGACTAAATCGCCTATTCGTGTGAAATTTTAACAAAATCGCTACAAAAACTTATAAAAATTATAATTGTAGCAGATACCAATTAAATTGATAAAATTTTACAAAAATTTCAAAATTAATTTACAATGAGAATTGTTATAATTTATATATTTCGAAAAATTACATATATTTGTTATTAATTTTTATTTTCCTTCTCATTCTTTTTCAATTTATCTCTTTTCTCTCTTTTCTTCCTTTTCCCAAATTGCAATGTTCTGGAAATCACGTGAGAAAAACCAATTGCCATGTGTTGAGCTTAGATAAAAAGAAAAGATTACAAATGATTATTTTTGTTTTATTTACATTAATGCAAAAGATTGGAAGATATCTTAGCTTAAAATTAAAGCTACCAATCACATGAACAAAAAGGAGAAAATATAAATATGGAAAAAAAAAATTCTACACAAACACAAAAATCTGGGAAGCAAACTATAAGGGAGAGAAAGAAAAAGAAAGAAGAAAAAGAAGAAAGAAAGGATGAAGAAAAGAAGAAGAAAAGAAGAAGAAAAATTAAATAAATAGGTAAGTAATTATTTTAGTAGTATAGATGTATAATATGTAGTATATACATGTATAAATATAGTATTTATTTTTCTACATATAACATTACTAATACATGTCTATGTGCATAAATATTTAGATTTAATTTTATATATATATAAGGCTAGGTATGTATACATGTATGTACATAGGTATATGGAAGAGTATGTATTATGTATTTTTTTAAGTATACATATGATTAGTATTAAGTATTTATATTAAATAACTATAGTATATCTATGTATATGTGTATACCGTGAGCTATATATATATATATATATATATGTATCCATATATAATTATTTTTTTTGTATATATACATATGTAATCGTATAGTATAAATATAGTAGTATGTTTCTATAAATAATAATATATGACATATATATGTATAATTATAGTATATATAGTTTATAACAAATACTACTATGTAAATGCATATATACTGAATATATAATATAAGAATAGGTATTTGTAGATTATTTATATATTTGTAGTATTCAAAAATTATATAAGTATATTATTATGTATAAATACAAATACATGAATATATATATATATGTACATAAGAGTATGTTTATTTTCATAAAATAAGTATACACATACATATAGCGTATAACCTATATTATGTATATGTAGTATACCGAAAATATATATAGATATATATATGTATGTATAAATCGTAAAGTACATAAATAATACGAAAATGAGAAATAATAAAAATAATAAAGGTCATAATAATAATATAATCATAATAAAGCTAAAAATCTCAAAAATAGGAAAAATATGCTTAAAATAATAAAAATATCAATTATATGGTTTAAGTAATTATTAAATCATAAATATATTTAGAAAAAGCTAAAATTAGTACTTTATAATTTTTAAACTAAAATAATAAATTTTGTGATATTTTTATGTCACAATTCAAACTGCGAGTTACAATGTCCAAAACAGACCTTATTACGAGAAAATACACTCGAAAACGATCAAAATGGACTGTAAGTTCATAATGATTCGAGCTAAAACGAAAAAGTTCCAAAATACATAAAGGAAGTCTCGTAACTTACAAATATGAGAAAATAGTTACTATTAACCCCATTAAATATGATAAACCCTATACACCTTATACTTTAGTTATATTAGGGGAAACTAGATAAACTACAATAGACTTTTAGTTAACTAAAGAGTCTGACTTTTCAAAATACTTATAAGTGTTACTATATTTTAGGTGTTCAATATTAAGTTCTGGAAACTCCAAAGCTTGGAGAATGAGCAATAATCCAAGTGAGGGAGTTCTAATGACCTGTTACTTGCTTATGCGTATTACTTATATGATGTTTTACTGCTTGCTGTTGCTTGTATGTTTGAATGACTGTTCTGCTCGTATGCCATCATTTGTGTGATCATTTTTTTAAAAAAATTGATAAATATAAATATCTGACCCAAATAACTGGTTCTATTCATCGCATGTTTATGACCTAGTAAATGTATAAATGGAAAGTGTTAGCTTTGCAAAATGTTAAAAAAGGTATTTTTGGAAAAAGTTTTCCTTATCTTAAACGTATTTTATACGATTTTGATAAGGGTCGCAGTGCCAGAAATGATATTTTATCGTTAAGGCAAAGTTAGCATTGAGTCTCCACTTGATAGCGAGAGGACTTGCTTTATTGTGCCTATAAGGCCTTGGTTAATTTTGGTTGTGAGAGAACTCGCAAGTTTGTGCTTGAGGGGCCTTGGAGGGTGGATAGTCCTAGTTTGGAATCCCCTTATTTGAATTGAAACTCTTTTCTCAGCTAGGGTAACAGTCAAGTACCGCCTAGTGAGGTGAGGCCCCTAGGTAGCCTCATGTAGGTAAGCTAAGGTGCCCTGTGCAGATAAGTACAGGGGATAATCGAAGTGTAGACGACGTAACTCTACACCTTCCATAGTTCTGGACTCCTATGAATGTGTTGCTTGCATTCATCATGCATGCATTCATGTTGTATGTAGATAACTTGCCTGCATATGTGATAATAATGTGTGAAAACTTGCTTGACCGGTGGTGGTGAGGAATGAACTCACTGAGCTATTATATGCTCACTCCCTCATAGTTTCTCTTGTAGGTTTATTTACATTAGGATTGGGATAAGTCTCGAGTGTCGAGTATAAGATGAAGATATGTATCTTAGTATTAGAAATAGTTGAGTACTCTTTAGATGATACATAAACAACCTTTGTTGATAATTTAATTTTTCTTGTATTTCTTTTGTAATATTGGTATATCCTATCTTATTATTTGGTAGGGGATCCCGATTCTCTACGGTTTTGAGGAACTATGGGATATCGGATACTCATAGTTATTTATATTTGTATTTTACAGTAAATTATTTACTTAAAAATCAATAACCTTAGTGATTAATCATTTAGAGTCTTGCAATCTCTGACTTGTAAGGCAGTTTTCATATCATGGGTGCACACATGTTATGGAAATTTTAGGTAATCCTACAGGCCCCCTTTAGGGTCATGACAGAAATAACTAATCAAAATAATTGAATAACATAATAACATCAAAACATGATAACATAAATAACACATATATAACATAACATAATCACAACATGAATGGCATGAATTAATTCAGAAATAACATTTTCCTTAGTAAATCTTTATTGTTGTTTGTAACTTAGTTCTAAGGGATTATTCAATCTCAATTGCTTTATTGGACCATAGAGATTCTTAATCTTATTTATGTAAAAATCGGATTTTAAATTAGTTGGACTTACATTTCTAGCTAATTCTTAACCCTGAAACCCTTTTTACCCAAATCGCTTCTAAATAGAGCATTTCAAGATTGCATTAAGCACTTAGATCCCGCTATTAGTTTGCCTTAATCTGAAAAGATTCAATAGAATCTCTTAGCATACTCAATCTCTTCTAATTACACCAATCTGTTTATTATAGGGCTCGTGTCTCTAGAACAAACTGAAACATTAAATTAATAACTTAGGTAAATATTAATCTAATGACAATAAAATTGGTGTAATCATATCGCAAAAAGAAAAATCATGAATTGAATTTCATAAATAAAAATCACCTTTTGAACATAGAGTTGAACAATGATTTACTAAGTAATTTAAAAGAAAGACATGAAAACTAAAAAGAAATGCATGATGGAGGAGCCCTTTTTGTAAATCTAATAAATATTGCTCAAGAGCTCTCTCCTTGCCTCTGTTTTTACTCCTCTCTCAAAACTTAGGTCTAAATGTCTATTCATAATAAGCAGACCTAATATTATAATGAAAATCTAACAAAAATAGAAGATTTTAAAATCACTGTATCTTTACGCCTAAAGAAGATGCCCGTGGTTGCTAAACGTTTTCTTACTCTTCATGCAAAAAATTCAAATTTCAAAAGAAATTCTCGGTGAGAGGATCATGTGTAAGGACCATAAGCATGGTCCTCAACTATAATCTCTTCTGAACTTCATTCCTTGCTTGATACTTCTTTGTCTTCACTTCTTGATTTATGCTTTTGCTTCATTTGAGCTCTTAATTGCATAAAAATCCTTCAAAACCTCATCAAAAAATTTTGGAGTCCCTAAAAATAGTAAGTAATTAGATTAAGCTCAAAATATGACAAAATTAATAAGAATAAAGTCTAAATTAGTGCAAAATCACCATAGAAAATATATGCTAATTTTATGTCATCACTAACTAATACCTTATGGATATTATGTTTCTTGTGCTTGTAGTTATAATTTAACTACACATATGATGCATCTTTAGGGTCGTACACATAGAGGCTACACCATAACAAATAGAAACAAGAAAATAAAAATGGGTTTAGCAAATCTGAATGGTTACCAACTAGATATGACACACCAGCAGATCCCACCCAGCCTAATCTTAACCCTTAATATGACATATGAATGTAGTATTAAGGTCGCTCACCACTAACTCTTGCTAAAGGAGCTAGATAAGAGCTACAAGATAAAAGAGAAGATAGGGCTAAGTGCTCTTAAAAGGGTAATGTCTTTATTCAATAATGAAGAGATCATGTCTGCATACAAGTAAATGGGGGTTTATATACTTGCCCCACTAAGATTACAATACATACATGGGAAAGACATAAAGGGTACTTTACAAATGTGATACAAACAATATGTTAAAAAGGGTAAAAATGAAAAAGAATATTCTATACAACAAAATAAAGAATCCTTCTAGAATGTTATGCTAAAAGATATGTATCAAAAGGTGATTGGGGTCTTGTAGTATGGTTGACTAGGTTGAAATGAATTATGAGGCCACTTGGCAATTGTAGCATTTTGCTCGAAAGACTTAGCAATTAAAGCTAACCTGGTCTAGTTTAAGTTAGAGCTCAGGTACTAAAGGATGTTTTGGTCCTCTCCAGGTTAGGTATCTTAGCAACCCAATCAGATAAAGGTTTGACGTTGATCAGCTCGAGAGCTGCCTAGAGCATGGTATGAGCTCGGTAATGGGTGTGATTTCTCAACAAGTTGACACATTTGCTTGGTAGTTTAGAAATTGCATTGGTCCTTATTAGAGCTTAGCACTTAAGTCTACAAAATTGTGAAGGATTAAGGTCAGGATAGGAATCCTCATCCCGAATGGGGTTTTGAGTTAGTATTCTCTATGTGAATCTTTGCAATCCTCTTGCTTGGCTACATGTGACTGGTTTAAGAAGTTGATTCTTATCATCTGCTTAGGGGTTAGAAGGATTTGTCCTCAATTTGAAGGGGTTTTTTGTACTTATTCCATTCTTTCATTTACTAGGTCTTCTTTTGGTCGATAGGGAATTAGGTTAGATACATTGAAGGTGGTAGAAACACTATAGTTCTTGGGAAATTTAATTTGATAGGCATTGCAATTGATCCTCTTCAGGACTTTGAATGGACCATCAACTCATGGAGATAGTTCGCTTTATCTTAGGTGTGGAAATCTTTCTCAGTTAAGATGAATCCATACTAAGTTACTTGGTTTAAAAGAAATAGTTTAACGGCTATGACTACTAATTTTTTATTGTCTTTGATTAAACTTAGCGATCTTCCTTGCCATGGATTAGTGTAGTTCTTGTAATTCTTAGGCTTAGATAACTTTAGATTGACTTTCTTCAGTAGCTGCGAGGGTACCAATCAGATTTAGGGGAATAATAGGGTTGAGGCCACAGATAACCTCAAAAGAGTCTTCTCAGTGGTACTATGGATAGTTTAGTTGTATGCGAACTCCACAACTGGTAGACGCAAATCCAATCTTTCAAATTCTTTCTTGTCATAGCTCAAAGTAAATTGCCTAACATTCTATTCACTACTTTGGTCTAACCATCAGTTTGAGGGTAGTTATTAAAGTTGAACATAAGTTTAGTCCCAAGTCTTTTTCATAGGATCTTCTAGAAATAGCTCAAGAATTTGGTATCTTGATATGAAACAATTGTCGTCAGTTCCCCATGTCGTAAGACAATTTCTTGCAAAAATAAACTAATAATATATAGAGCATTGTTAGTTTGATGGCACGGGATGAAGTGTGCCATTTTGTTGAAGCGGTCCATTATAACAAAGATTGAATCTCTCCCTTTAAATGTTCAAGGCAACCATAATACAAAGTCTATGCTAAGGTTAGCCTAAGGTGTGGTCGACATTGGCAGCAGCATATATTCTCCATGAAGCTCTCTCTTCTCCTTTGTATGTTTACACACTTCACAACTCCTAACCACCTGTGGACATCCTTGGCTAGACCAGGCCAGTAAAAATTTTCTTTCAACAATTCGACTATTTTAGTCTCTCCAAAGTGACTAAATAATCTACTATTATAAGCTTCTCTAACCAATAGTTTGCGGGTGGAACAATTTGATATGTATAGCTTTCTTTCCTTGAACAAATAGCCATCCTTGAGGTAATATCCATCAACAACTACTCCTTCTTTGCACTTCTCAAGAATGGGACCAAAATGTAGGTCGTAAGCATACTACTCGGTGATAAGAGGAAATCCTACCAATTTTGTCTGTATGGTGGTCAGTAAAGTGTGTACTAATGTGACAGTGCGTTAGCAACCATATTAACACTACCATTCTTATGCTTAATCACATAAGAGAATCCTTCCATGAATTCTAACCATTTTGCTTGCCTCTTTAAAAGTTTGTTCTAACTACCAAGATGCTTCAAGGACTCATGGTCTGTGTAAATCACAAACTCTCGAGGTAACAGATAGTGTTACCAAATAGTAAGAGCTCAAAAAAGAGAGTATAACTATTTCTCATACATAGAATAGTTCAGTGCAACACCATTGAGCTTCTCATTATGGTAAGCAACCAGTTGACGTTCATGCATCAGGATTGCACCAATGCTAATGCCTAACATCATATTCCAATTCAAATAGCTTGTCAAAACCTAACAGAGCCAAGACATGTGTAGTAGTGGGCTTCTCTTTGATCTTCTTGAAGCTCTATTCATTTTGGTCATTCCATTGAAATCCTTCACTCTTCTTTGTCGATTCAATCAAGGGGGCTGCAATTGTACTAAAGTTTTTAATGAATTGCTTGTAGAAAGAATCAAGGCCATGAAAACTTCGTACTTTGGTGACACTCTTTAGTGTTAGCCACTCTAAGATAGCTTGAACCTTTTTTTCGTCTAGTCAAATTCCATCCCTAGATACTACATACCTAAGAAAGATAACTTCTCCTTAATAAAACATACACTTTTTCAACTTCCCATACAACTTCTCAGTATGTAGAATGCCAAAACCAACTTGGAGAAGTAGAACATGGTCATTTAGGTCGATATTGTATACTAATATGTCATCAAAGTATATGATTACATATCTTCTGATCAGCAAATGCATCACATGATTCATAAGATGTATAAATGTGCTCGGTACATTTGTAAGTCCAAATGACATGACTAACCACTCGTAGAGACGATGCCTAGTCTTGAAAGCAGTCTTCCATTTATCATCGGGGCTCATGCGAATTTGGTGGTAGCCATTGTGTAAGTTAATCTTTGAAAATATTTGTGTACTATAGAGCTCATCTAATATGTCATTGAGCCTTGATTTTGGATATTTATACTTGATAGCAATACAGTTGATAACTTGACTGTCGATGTGCTACAAACCATCCTTCTTTAGGAATAGCAGAGCTAGTATAGCATAAGGACTCATGCTCTCCCTTACATAACCTTGCTTTATTAGCTCATTTACTTGTCTTTTCAACTTGGCAACCTATTCAAGATTCATCTTATAAGTAGGTTAGTTTGGTAAGGTTATGCTTGGCTATAGATCAATATAGTGTTCTATGCTTCGAACTGGAGGTAGTCCCTTAGGCAACTCTTCGGGGAATAGGTCAGAAAATTCATCAATCAATCTTTGGATCTCATCAAACACTTCTTCTAAATTTCTCATCTCCAGTAATCTTTTGATTAATAGGAACATAGGTTCATTGAGGGATATGGACTTTGACATGGTCAAGTCCTTAAAGAGCTCAGCATCTTCGCTCTAGTGCCTCATAATATTCCACTTTAGCTTCTTCCTCTCCATTCTCCTTTACTTCTACCTCCTTATCATCCTCCTCAATCTCTTCTAACTCTAACCTTCGTCTAGTAGCTCAGTCCGCTACTCCTCCAACTTGGTAAGGTTGAACTAGTCAATTAGCTCTGCCTCCTTAGCCATCTTATCTCTTAGGAATGTTTACGATGAGTTATACCCTATAGTTGCTGCCTATTGGCTTGCATCATAGTAACCAGACTCTTAACAAAATTGGTAAGTCTGTCAAACTTGTCATCAACTGACTTAAAGGTATTACTATCATTTTCGCCTTAACTAGAATGAGCACCACTACTCTGGTCTCCAATAATTCTATGAACACTTGAATTCAACATTGTGTAATACTTCTTCAATAAGTTGACAACACAATACCCAGGAAAATGCTTCTACTCACTACCCAGAATCTTACTAATGCACTAATGTACTGTCGGCCGGCGATTACATCACTTATGCATGCCTCCAAGGCCTCCAATCCCTCTCCCAAAGAATTCTCTCTCTACAACCTGCTGATGACAAGAAACTATACATTGAAGAAAGGTGGTTGACCTCCCTAAGCTCCCCACATTGTCTTACATTGATTTATACACTTGGTAATGATGATGTTGACCATTCCCTTGCTGAGGACCCTATGCCGAGTACTCTGACCAACTGTTGCCAAGAATCTCTTGCCAAGTGACGAGAGACTCACTTCAATGGTCGAGTAATTTTATCTTGGCATACTAGCATCTCTCTCGTCCTGGCCCCTTTAATGCTGTAACATGTTGACTCTTCCCGCTTGCTGTACTTAGAAAATATTCGTATAGGACCAATGCTGTATTACTAACTGTCCACCTTGTCTAACATTTAACTATTTTTCCATTTTTCGTTTATTGTCCTTTTTACCCTTTTTGTATGTACTAGGAATCCTCTTTTTGTGAATACCTTCTTGTAATTTCTTTATTTATAATGTTGCCCTAAGGACTTACTATAAATAGTTCTTTTCTCTTATAAGCCGGAGATAACTTACATCTTAATACTGAATACGCTGTTCTTGTGAGATAATCCTCTCCAAGTCCATACCCCTTACACTCTTATCTAATCTTGTTGAGTAACTCAAGATTAGTGGCAGGTGGACCTTGACATCAACTTATGCGTCATATCAAGTGAGGTGTCAAGTCGTGTTGTGTTCGTTGGTGAGTCACATCCTCCAAGCAGCTTCATGTTAACTACTCTTGTTCGATTGTAAATCATTTCCCTCTAATTTTCTTCGATACCTTGAAGGATCCATTTCAGTTCAATTCTGCCCTGATAAAACCTAGTAATAATTGAGCTTTTAGGTACACCATATATTCCTGGTATCAGAGCTTAAGGTTGAGACTTAGAGCTGTGTAGAAATAGTTTGTTTGCTGTTCAAGATGCTACATGTGATTGTAGCCCTTCAAGTGAAGTGTAGTTATTGAAATTTTGTGATAGGAATGTCGAACCCTAATGTATAGGGAGAGTTTTACGATGTCGAGAGTGATGCTCATGGTCGTGGTTGAGTTAGCTAACAAACACCATATACTACTGATGAGCAGATATAAGATCTTGCTATTATTGTGGTCAAATTAGGCTGTCTCAGTAAACAGGATCTTAGAGGCTAGACCATGCAAAAGAGTGGCCGAGCAGGGCTAAGAAACAAGAGATAGGCCAAGGAGGCAAATGAACAAGCGAGCTCTGGAAGCCTTTCTTGTGAACCAAGCACCACTGCAACATGCCGATAGAGTCGCGAGAAGAAGGTTAGAATTGGACGAAGTAGAAGAGTACAAAGAGGAAGAAGACTAGTAGGATGGGATGGATGAGCGTAAGTTTAAAGTGCCAAAAGGTGCTGAGCATCTTAAAGTATGGATTTCGAGCCTCAACGGGTCTGGTAGTGCTGATGACTACCTCGATTGGGAAGAGAAGATCAAAAAGATATTTGACTTCTACGATTATGAAGACGTTGCTCGCATTAGGGTAGTCGCGTTAGAATTTTTTTAAGTATGCAGCAATGTGGTGGAAGAAGCTACAAAATGTTCATCTGAAGGCCCAATGTGAAGTTAGTAAATAGAATGAGATAAAGAGAGTTCTGAGAAGTAGGTCCATTCTCAAACACTACGAGCAAGACACTTTTCGACGACTCCATGACTTGAGGCAAGGTAATAGATCCATTGACGACTATGTCTAAGAGTTTCAGTTGCTCATGGTACGATGTGATATTGATGAGCTTGAGACCCGAACTATAGCACGGTTCATCTTAGGACTCTAAGCTGAGATTGGTTACATCATGGAATTGCAAAGCCTCACGACTTTAGATGAAACCATCCGTATAGCCCAAATAGTTGAAAGGCAATGGTAGAACCAGGCTAGCCAAATGCTAAGTAATAGAACAATGATGCCAAGTAGGAATAGACTGCCGAATAGAATAGGGAATAACAGGGCATCAAACAGATCTGAGGTTGAATGCTGAGGTTACATGCTGACCCAACTAGATGAGGGTCGAGGTAAGAGTAAAACCGAAGAACCTGAGATCCGAGGAGACCAAGGTAAGAGTTCAGGACAGAAAACTTGAGAAATCAAATGTTTTAAGTATCTTGGCTATGGATACGTTGCTAGTCAATGTCCGAATCACCGAGTCATAACCATCAAGAGAGATAAGCCCCAGTTTGAAGTAGAAAGTGCGAGTGAAGGAGAGGAAGAAATGGCAACCAATTAGATGTTGGAAGAATTTGAGGAAGATCTAGGAGCCAAGATACCTCTTGAGGGCGATGCCAAGTATTGCTTTGTTGTTTGGCAATCTCTCAATACTTTTGTGGTTAATGAGAATGAGTAGAGAGAGAACCTCCTTCATACAAATTACCGGGTGAATGGCAAGCTATACGTTATGATCATTAATGGAGGGAGTTATACCAACGTCATCGCGCAAGGGATAGTTAAGGCCATGAAATTACCAACTCTTCCATACCCTAAGTCGTACAAGATTCACTAGTTAAACGAGCGAGGAAGATTACACGTTTCTAAGCAAGTCAGAGTACCGATTACTATTGGTGATAGGTACAGGGATGAGGTGCTGTGTGATGTCCTACCTATGTGTGCATCTTACATATTACTTGGCCAACCTAGCTATTTGACTTAAGGGTGTTACACGATGGGTATAGAAACACCTACATGTTTCAAAAGGACGGGAAGAAAGTTATATTGACACCAATGAATCCTAGGGAAGTGTAAGAAGCCCAGGAAAAGGTTGCGAGATCTCTATAGCGGAAGTCCTTAGTGATTTCTTGAGCTTAGTTTATACGAGAGATCAAACCTGAGGACTATGTACTCCTCTTAGTTATGAGACTCCTAGAGGTTAGAGAGGTTGAGAACTTACTTGTCGATGTGCTGCAACTACTTCAGGAATTTGTTAACCTCTTCCTATCTGAGATGCCGAAAGGATTACCGCCTTTGAGAAGAATTGAGCATTAAATCAATCTTCAACCTGGAGTGGCCCTACCAAATCAACCCGCCTATAGACTCAATCTTAAACAAGCAGCCGAGCTGAAAAAACAAGTTGATGAGTTGGTAGATCATGGATATGTCTGTGAGAGCATTAGCCCATTTACTGTCCTAGCTATGCTAGTATCAAAGAAAGATAGATCATGGAAGATGTACATTGACAGTCATGCCATCAACAAGATTACTGTTAAGTACTGATACCTAATCCCATGGTTGGATGACATGCTTGATGAGTTGTATGGTGAATGCATCTTTTCAAAGATAGATCTAAAGAGTAGCTATCATCAAATACGAATGAGACCAGGAGATGAATAGAAAACAACCTTTAAGACTTGGGATGGTCTATTTGAGTGGATGGTTATGCCATTTAGTTTAACTAACACGCCAAACATTCATGAGGCTCATGAATCATGTACTTAGAACATTGATCGGTAAATGCGTTGTGGTTTATTTTAACGATATTTTGGTTTACAGTATTGACCTTCTCATTCATGTTGAACATTTGAGATTGGTGTTTAACATACCCTACACTAAGAAATTATTCAGCAATCTAAAGAAATGCGCTTTCTATCAAAGCGAGGTTGTATTATTCGAATATGTTGTTTCAGGGAGCGGAGTTCGAGTGGATGAGGAAAAGGTTTAGGCTATTAATGAGTGGCCTACATCGACAAGTGTAGCCGAAGTCAGGAGTTTTTATGGCCTAGCCTCGTTCTATCGAAGATTTATCCAGAACTTCAGCTCTATAACTGTGTCGTTGACTAAATTGACTAAGAAGAATGTTGAGTTTAAATAGATAGAAAAGGCTAAAAGGGGTTTTGAAGATGTGAAGTGTAAGTTGATGTTTGCTCCAGTACTTTCCTTACCATATTTTGAGAAGGTTTTTGAGGTTAAATGTGATGCGTCTAGTGTCAACATTAGTGCTATACTTATGCAAGAGCATTGACCCATTACCTTCTTCAACGAAAAACTTCGAGGTGCTGCCTAAAATTACTCAACCTATGATAAGGAGTTCTATGCCCTTATCCATACACTCCAGAACTAGCAGCATTACCTATTGCTGAGAGAATTCATTATCTATTCTGATCATGAATTTCTCAAGCATCTTCGTGGGTGGCAGAAGCTTTCTCGACGTCACGCTAAGTGGGTCGAGTTCCTGGAGATCTTTTGTTATGTCATCAAGTATAAGAAGGGAAGCACCAATACAGTGGCCGATGCACTTTCTCATCGTCATATCCTCATCACGACGTTGCAAGCTAAAGTGCTTAGATTTGGCACTTTACTTGATCGATATGAGCATGACCTACATTTTGGGCCTTTAGTAGCCAAGTGTAGTGATAAAGGAGCTGTGGACGGATTCTACTTGACTGAAGGGTTCTTGATGAAGGGCAAGCAGATGTACGTGCCGAGTGGTTCTACAAGGGAGCTATTGGTTAGAGAAGCTTATGCCGGGGGTTTGGCTGGCCATTTTGGGGAAAAGAGGATGATTGAGATATTGAAGGAGCATTTTTACTGACTTGGGATGATAAAGGATGTGTACCGAATACTTGAGAGATACAAAGTGTGTAAGTATGCAAAAGGGAGGAGAGAGCTCTATGGAGAATATATGCCCCTACTAATTCTCGAGCAGCCGTGGATCAATATAAGCATAGATTTCATGCTTGGCCTTCCCCATACGTCGAGAAGACACGATTTGATCGTGGTGGTAGTCGATCGGTTCAGAAAGATGGGCCACTTCATTCCCTACCATAGGACTAATGATGCTTTATTCATAACTAACCTCTTTTTACAGGAAATTGTGCAACTACATGGAGTGTTGAGAAGTATTGTGTCTGACCGTAATTCAAAATTCATGAGCTTCTTTTGGAAAACCCTATGGAGAAAACTTGGCACTAAGCTCCTATTCAGTACCTCTTGCCACCCTTAGATAGATGGCTAAACTGAAATAGTTAACAGAACCGTTAGTAGTCTCCTACATGCCACTATTGGAAAGAAATCTCATGACTGGGATTTATGCCTACCCATCATTGAATTTGCCTACAATCGCTTAACTCACAACTCCATTGGAACATCACCATTTGAGGTTATTTATGGACTTAACTCGAACTTACTCTTAGACCTAATTAACAGTCCATCTACGTAAAGGGAAAGTCAATTCGACTTGCAGCGTGCCGAGGAATTTCACAATTTACACCAAAGAATTGTAGAGCAATTGACTAAAACTGTAGCCCAACAGAAAGAAATGGGAAGCCGTGGGAGGAAAAAAATCATTTATGCTCTTGAGGACCTTATCTGGATCCATCTTAGCAAAGAACACTTCCTTAGCAAGAGGGTGAACAAACTATCACCTAGAGCGGATGGACCCTACAAGATCCTGAGATGCCTTAATGATAATGCTTACGAGATTGAGTTACTCGAAAGTTTCGGCGTATTTACCACATTCAATGTCGTCGACTTAACTCCATATGTGCCCGATGATAACAAAGGCCAACATTTGAGGGAAAATCTTCAACAACCCTAAGGAACTTATGCATTGCCAGCCAACAGTCCCATCATTCGCACACGCCTCTAAGGCCTCCAATCCCTCTCTCGAAGAATTCTCTCTCGGTAACCTACTGATGACAAGAACTATACATCGAAAAAAGGTGGTTAAGCTTCTCGAGCTCCCCACATTGTCTTACGTTGATCTGTACACTTGGTAATGATGATGCCGACCATTCCCTTGCTGAAGACCTTATGCCAAGTACTCCGACCAACTGTTGCCGATAATCTCTTGCCGAGTGACAAGAGACTTACTTAAACGGTCGAGTAGTTTTCTCTCAGCATACTACCATCTCTTTCATCTTGGCCCCTTTAGTGTTGCAACATTTTGACCCTTCCCGCCTGCTATGCTCAAAGAATATTTGCATGGGACCAATGTTGTACTGCCAACTGTTCACCTCATCTAACATTTAACTATTTTTCCATTTTTGGTTTGTTGTCCTTTTTACCCTTTTCGTATGCACTAGGAATCTCTTTTTTGCAAATACCTTCTTCTAATTTCGTTATTTGTAATGTTGCCCTAAGGACTTACTATAAATAGTCCTTTTCTCTTGTAAGTCAAAGATAACTTACATCTTAATATTGAATATTCTATTCTTGTGAGACAATCTTCTCCAAGTCTATACCCCTTATACCCTTATATAATCTTGCCGAGTAATTCAGGATTAGTGGCGAGTAGACCTTAACATCAACTTATACGTCATATTAAGTAAGGTGTCAAGTCGTATTGTGTTCGTTGGTGAGTTACATCCTTCGAGTAACTTCATGTTAGTTACTCTTGTTCGATTATAGATTGTATCCCTCTAATTTTCTTCGATACCTCGAATGACCCATTTCAGTTCAATTCTGCCTCGGTAAGTCTTAGTGATAACTAAGCTCTTAGGTATACTATGCACTCTTCAACACCTGACACATATATAAATACCACAAAAATGAACTTGCATTGTTTTCGTAGTGAAAAATGGAGTAAAATAGAGTAACAACAGAAACTACACTTTTCAATCCATGAACCTCCACTCGACAACTCACAACATCAAAACTTACTTCACTCAAACACATTACAATAGCTTTAGAAGAAACATAGCAACCACTAATAGCAAACGCGAACAAAACTTCACTGCAATGTAATACGATCCCTTGTTGGAATCACGCTCTAATATTAGCGAAGCTGATGTGTCTCCGAGGTCATACATACGAAGGCTACACTACAATGAATAGAAACAAGAAAATAAAAAGGGGTTTAGCAAATCTAAATGGCTACCAACTGGATATGACACACTAGCAGATCCCAATCGGCCTAATCCTAATACTCAATATGATATACGAATGTAATATTAGGGTTGCTTGCCACTAACTCTTGCTAAAGGAGCTAAATAAGAGCCAAAAGATAAGAGAGAAGACACGACTAAGTGCTTTAAAAAGGCTAATGTCTTGATTCAATAATGAAGAGATCATGTTTGCATACAAGCAAATCGGGGTTTATATACTTGCCCTACTAAGATTACAATACATACATAGAAAAGACAGAAAGGGTAATTTACAAATAGGTTATATACAACATGCTAAAAAGGGTAAAAAAGATAAAGAATATTCTGTACGAAAAAGCAAAGCATCCTTTTAGAATGTTGTGTTAGAAGACACATGTTAAGAGGCGACTTAGGGCTTGTAGTGCTATTGGCTAGGCTTAAATGAATTCTAAGGTCACTTAGCAGTTGCAAGATTCTGCTCAAAAGAGTTAGTAATCAGAGCTGACCTAGTTTGATTCAGGTTAGAGCTCGTGTATTGAAGGATATTCTAGTCCTCTATAAGTTGAGTATCTTGGCAACCCAGCTTGGATAGAGGTTTGATGTTGGTCGGCTTGGGAGCTACTTGGAGCATGGCATAAGCTTGACAATGGGTGTAATTACTTAGTTAGCAGGTACATTTGCTCGATAGCTCGGAAATTGTGTTGGTCCTTACGAAAGCTTAACACTCAAGTTAATAGAAGTATGAAAGGTTAAGGTCCGAATAAGAATCTTCATCCTGAATGGGGTTTCGAGCTAGTATTCTTTGTGTAAGTCCTTGCAGTCCTCTAGCTCAGTTGCATGTGACTGGTCCGAAGAGTTGATTCCTATCAACATATGTCATGAGAATTAAAATGGAGATGATGATTTGGCTTAATTATGCACATTGTTGTGTTTGTTAGACATTTGGTTGTTAGTTTCATGATAAGCCTATTCCTAACGTAGAGTGTAATATGTGGGGTCATAGGTTAACTTGCTATAACTATTAGATGGGCCTAAAATCGGAATTTAGTGATCACTTAGGGATTAGATGTGTAAAACCTATTCCTGATGTAGGTTGGTATGCATGTCACATATTAATAAGTGATAACCATTTAAATGGGTTGCCAAATTAGGATGAAGTGGTGGATAAGATTTAAGATGGCTACTCCTAGCATGGGATAGTATATAGGGGTCATGGACTATGCAATCATTTAAGTGCATTGGGAAGTTTGACAAAAAAACAACTTAAGGTTATTATTATGGGGTCAAGTTTCTATGAAACAAGCGGGTTATGATCAGTGTTACTAGTTGTTGTAGCTAAATAGATTAGAAGGAAGCAATGATTGTGAGTGCTTATCGTCTTATAGGAGATTAGATATGAGTCCATAGACTAATTATTATAGGTTAGATCAAGTGGATATACCAACAAGAAGCAACTTCCAATTTCAAGTGTGAAAAGATAAGATTTAATGAAAATATAAGCTATAATTTAGTTACAATTATGTTTTCTTATGTATTATTACGTGCTTAATTATATTAATTGTGTTATGATCAATGTGTTTATTGCTTCTTAGATAAGTTACTCGTTAGAATATATGTTTATCCTCTAGGCATGTGTTGGGTTGCCACATTTCACAGGATTGGGGTGTAATAGCTAAAGCTATATCAAAACTCATGTTAAGAGTTAAATTATCAACTGCATGGAATTTTAATAATATCTAGTTGAACAAAAATTATTGTTAATTAGACATATTAATTTTGTTACTAGGTTTGTCTATTTTTGTGCCTATATTCGATTAATTCATGATTTTCTTAATAAATGCACTATAGACTCAATTTTGAATGAAAAACAAAGAAATAACAAATTAAAAATATCAAGCTAATACATGGGGAATGCTACTTCCAGTACTTATATTCTTTAAGTAATCATTTTATTTAAACATGAAAGAGAAAAATAACTACTAAATACGATAAAGTATTAATTAAATAATGAATTAGTCCTAATTAAGATATTTTCTAATTTAGTTATCAATAATTTTAGAATATATGACAAATTTATCACTAAATAAGAATATAAGGAAGAACATATTAACACTCTTTTTGGGATGAGGGAAACTAAGACGAAAAAATGAGAGAGGAAGGAAACTGGAGAAAGTTGATGATTCCACTATTTAGATTAAGAAGGAAAGTAGAGGGGAAGAAAAATAAGGGGAAAACTTTAGGTGGGTACCCCCCCGCACTCTCCCCACTCATCAGCACAAGGATATATATAAGTGGGAAAAGA